>CM042840.1:116065309-116505309 GCA_023653725.1 Bungarus multicinctus
TTTGGGAATTCTCGTTGATTTCCTTCACTGCAAATGCCATGGTCAGGACATGCTGGTAGTTCTTCAACTTCAAACTAAAAGCAGAGTTACATTATGAAAAAATACAGTCATTGCTTATGGAAACATTGGTTTTTTTGTCAGTTTATATAGAGAAAAACAAAAGCAGCTTTAGTCCATATGGATAATGTAAAGATTGCCATCTGAACTTTAGCAAGATCTAGAATTTCACTTATATGGATAAGTTATTCATAAGTTCTTCCTTATTTACTAAAACATCAGTGTATATGCCTCTCCTCTCCTCAACTCTCCTCTACTGTCAAAAAAGCCATAATTTTTTAAAAATCCTGAATATAGAGAAGCAATCGCAAATATTTTTCTTTTCTAACATGCATCTATTGTACATAATTACTAATTCATATTATCCATGGTCTACAACTGATTTTCTCTAATGTGTAAATCTGTAAAGTTTGTAATTATATTTGTATATTTTCCTCCCACCCTAAATATTACACATTTGCTTTTTAGGTTGTTAATGAATTTTCTGAGTAACATAACATATATGACTCAGTATGTTCATGAAGATTCATATATATTTTGAAATAGGAAATTTTCAGATGTCAAACAAATCCTTTGTTTTCATTTCAATAACATCAGCTGAGAATATCAGCTAACTATAAATCCATAGTGTAAGCAATATAAAGAATAAAATAGATTAAAAGAAATTCTGGGTATGAATAAGGATAAAAAGCATAAAGTATAAAGCTATGAAAAATTGAACAATAACAAAATTCAGAGTAGTAGCTGGAAGGAAAGAGCCAGGACAATACCAATTTTGAAATTCATGTTGAAAAATGAGATTGATTAGCAGGAGAAGATAGAAAGAAATAAACAGGTAGAAAGGGAAAATATATGGTGTCAAAATTAATACAAACATTGAGTTGGATTTAGATTTTGTACAGACCTCAGCTTAGGTCATGCCAAACTTAAAATTCATTGATCCAGCTCATAATATAGAACAAAACTGATTGCTAAATATTTCATTACAAGTTGCAAAAATATTTCATTTTTTCTATTTGTGTTTTGAATTTTAAAAAAGAAAAAAGTATTCGTACACAAGGTCACATAAAGGCTTCATTCTGAAACTTTCATTGAAAGATGATATGTCAAATACGCAGTTATACTGAGTTGTAAGTGCTCCTATGATTAAATCCCCTGCCTGACAATATTCATTCAGTATCTGGATGGGCTCAATAATCATACATATAGCACTCAGAGTTTTGCATTTAGTTGAATGCTGCTGCAACCACAGTATGAGCAGAAGCAGTAGAAATATTTTTGCCATTCCATCAAAAAGTAGTTCAGATTTCATACATCAATAGTGCCACCCATCATCAGGTTGGATATACCGCATTGTCTTGAGTGGCTTCAGATACTTTTCATTAAGGTAAACTTTTAGAGGTGGTCTGACATGCTTCAACCAAATTGGAACTACACAGAGAAACAATAATTAATATAGGCTTCCAGAAAGTGCTAATGTTGTAGAGTGACTTCAGGAAAGTGTCATATGGTTTGCCAAGATTGGGATAATTGCTAGGTTATAATGTTACACAGGGGAAAAATAAACATAGTTTTCAATCTCTTTCCAATTTGAGACATCCGTAGCAAGTGTAAACATTAGGAACTAGGTAGAAACAAGAACATTTCTATGCTTCTATCAGGATAAAGTAGGCTCTTGCAGAAAATGATCTATATAATAGGTAGGACCAGTCACTAAAATAGTCCTTCTCTTAGTAGACCTGAACATACCTAAAATAATAATTGAATCAGGTGTGTTAAACACAGGAGTTGTAGTAATGTTTTCCAGTCAAGTTTGGGTTCCTATCCCTATTTCAGAGCCTTAAAGAAATTGTGCACTCCTTCTGGTAGATTTTTCTGGTGGGAAACACGGACCACTGCCATTGGCTGATGCTGTTTGACAGCCGGCTATAAAAGGAGATGTCAAACAGCATCAGCTGTTGCCGCTCCAGCTGGCTGTTGAGTATTCTGTAAATAAAGTTAAAAGCTGAAGTTGCTCTGGTTGTCTGCCTCAGTGATTCCACCACTCTACAACACTGGCGACGAGGGCAGGATACTTATAAAAGGCAAACCAAGCAAAAAGACATTAAGAGCGAAGTCACTACAAAAAGAGCTGAAGACATTAAAGAGCTGCTGTCACTGTTCACGAAGTGCGATTTTCAAATCACCTCAGGAAAAGCTGAGAAGACAATGACTTCGAACCCCTCATTCCCGCCTTTCAGACTGATGGCAGAGACATGGGAATCATACAGAAACCAGTTTGACTGTTTTTTAGATGCTATTGACCTTGCTGATATTTCAGACCATAGGAAAAAGTCTTATTTTCTAAGCTTTTGCGGAGCCATGGTATTTGACACCGCAACAGCATTATTGGCTCCACGTTCTATTAAGACTGTTCAATGGGAAGATTTGTAGGAAATTCTTTCCAATCATTACTCCCCTAAATCTTCTAGAATTGCCAGATGCCATGCCTTTAGGAGACGTGCCCAGGCTGAGGGAGAATCAATTAGTGATTACATGGCAGCACTATGGACAGCTGCCTTGCATTGTGGATTCAGAGACTATTTAGAAGATACGCTGTTAGACCAGCTGGTGTGTGGAGTCAGAGACTTAAGGTTGCAAAGGCAGCTACTAGCTAAAGGGGACTTAACCTTAAAACAAGCCATAGAAGAATCTCAAGCTGCTGAGCTGTCAGCACTCTCAGCAGCTGAAATACAGAGAAACCCAGTTAGACAATGTTGCTCAGCTGTCCACTGTGATGAAGCCACCACAGAAGAGGCTACTGACGTAAACCACCTTAGGCAGCTCAAACCCAGTCAAAGGGATTACAGGCCAGTTGCAAATCAACCTCCACAGCCACAGACCACCTGCCTAAGCTGTGGAGGCAACCATTTTAGGGCATCCTGCAAATTCACAAATGCCATTTGTTTAAAATGCCAAAAGAAGGGCCATTTAGCAAGAATATGTCAAGCAGGAAAGACTTTTAACCAGCCCCAAAAGCCTCAGACAACCATGCACTTCCAAAGACAAATCGAAGACTGCTTCACATGCTACCAAGCCAAAATGACAAAAAGAAGTTCTAACAAAATTAGTGTCATTGTTTCCCTAGAAGGTAAACCATGCAGGATGGAAGTAGACACTGGCTCTGCACTATCCATCATTTCGTGAGGCACCTTGAAACAACTGCTTCCCAGAATAATAAGAAAGAAGATTCCAGGCTGTACTTTGGCTCTATGGGACTACCAAGGCAGAACCATTCCTGTCATCGGAAAAGGCAAGTTTTTAATTCAATTTCAGGGTTTCAAGGGTCACCTGCCTTTAGTGATAGTGGATGGTGCCCTCCCAAGCCTGTTGGGATTAGACTGGTTCCCTACCCTAGGCCTCCATATTGGTGGAATCCATTCCATTGCAAATTCAGAAGTGGACTCTCTGTTCAGGGAATATGCTGATGTATTCAGTGAGGGCCTAGGCTGTTACTTGGGAACTCCAATATCTTTTAACGTACACCCATAAGCAGTTTCAATTTGTTTAAAGCCCCAAAGGGTACCCTTTGCAATCTACCCTAAACTTGACAAGGAATTAGACAAATTAATCAAACAAGGCATACTTCAACCTATAGACTTCGCTAAATGGGAGATCCCAATAGTGACACCCCAAAAGAAAGACAGCAGTTTAAGAATTTGTTCAGACCACAAATACACAATAAACAAATATTTACAAATCAGCGCTTATCCGGTCCCCATTGTTCAGCACCTACTCCATTCTTTTGAGCCTGGCTCCATTTTTGCAAAACTAGATATGTCACAGGTCTATCAGTAGTTCCCTGCTGATAACACAACTGCAGAATTGCAAACCATTATGACACACAGGGGTGCTTTAAAGTGTGTACACCTCCAATTTGGGGTTAGTGTAGCCCCTGGAATTTTCCAGTCACTAATGGAAAGGATACTTCAAGGGTTACCTGGTGTAGTACCCTATTTCGATAATATTCTAATATCTGCCAATGACAAAACTCAATTGCTACAAAGAGTCAGAAGTGTCGTCGAATGTTTTAGAAAGTCAGGTCTTAAGTTAAAAAAAGAAAAGTGCACAATTGCCACTTCATAAGTCGAGTTTTTAGGCTACAAAATTGACACCTCGGATATCCACCTAACAGAATCTAAAGTAAAGGCTATTCATGAGGCACCCACTCCTACTAATAAGACTGAGCTCTAATCTTTTCTGGGACTTATAAATTTCTATGCTTCATTTTTGCCTCAATTACAGAGCCTCTGCATAGGCTCCTGGACAGACAGACAGCATGGCATTGGGGTCCTAAGGAGCCTTTTGCTTTCAAAAGAGTCAAATCACTGCTCACGTCTAAAGCTGTCTTAATACAATTCAACAAGAAGTTGCCATTAGTACTAGCTCCAGATGCTTCACCATTCGAAATAGGGGCCGTTCTAAGTCATTGCCTAATGGATCAGAAGCACCCATTGCATTTTTCTCTAGGACACTATCCTCCACAGAACGTAACTATAGTCAAATTGATAAGGAGGCTTTGGCTGCAGTTGCTGCAGTAAAGAAATTCCATGAATTTCTCTATGGGCATCATTTTGAACTGGTCACAGATCATAAGCCTCTTTTGGGACTCTTAGCAGGCAATAAGCCAACACCTCAGATTTTATCTCCAAGAATGACCAGGTGTACATTATTTCTGGCTGCTTGTTCATATACTCTGGTCCATCGCTCTGGCAAAACTCTCAGTCACGCAGATGCCCTCAGTCGTTATCCCCTACCAGTTCCAGTGGAGGATCCTGCACCAACCAATGCTGTGTTCCTGATCAACGACCTCCGGCTGCCTGTCACCGCTTCTGACATCGCTGCCCAATCTGCCAAGGACAAGGTAATTTCCCAAGTCCTTGACTGGGTGGGGAAGGGATGGCCTACAACCCCTTATCCATTTGAATTTTTATCCTTCAAAATACGCCAACAGGAACTTTCCTCATTTCGTGGCTGTTTGCAGTGGGGAACCAGGGTAGTGATTCCCCCTAGACTACAGACCTCAATTTTAAAGGTTCTGTATGAGGGCCATCCAGGCATTGTTAGGATGAAGGCCCTCGCTCGCAGCTATGTGTGGTGGCCAGATATGGATGCCCAGATTTCTAGCTGGGTTAATGCTTGTCATGCATGCCAGACCACTAGACCGCCTCCTCCAGCATCCATCTCTAGGACATGGGAAGAGGTAAGGAGCCCCTGGTCCAGGGTTCATATTGATTTGGCTGGGCCCTTTCCATGGGCATACATTTCTAGTATTAGTTGATTCATTTTCCAAATGGGTGGAGCTGACTTTAATGCACACTACAACCACTGAAGCAGTAACTAAGGCATTGACCAGAATCTTTGTCACACATGGTCTCCCTGATACCATTGTATACGATAATGGCCCCCAGTTTACTTCATGCAAGTTTGAGATTTTCCTTGCCAGCCAAGGAATCAGACATATATTAATAGCTTCTTTTCACCCTGCTAGTAATGGACTGGCTGAAAGGACCGTCAAGTCAGCTAAAAAGGTCCTACAAAGACTTGGGCCCATAGACTGGCATTCTAGACTAGCCTAGTATCTTCTGAGCCAGCATACAACTCCCTGTTCTTCCACAAACAGGTCACCGGCTGAACTCCTAATGGGGCACCATTTAAGAACCATCCTTGACAGGCTTCACCCAAATTATTCCCCTTGGGTCAAACAGCCAAAGCAGAGGGTTCCTTGAAAATGACCTAGTGTATGCTAGAAATTTTGCTGGGTAACCATTGTGGCTGTCTGGGTGTGTGGTGGCGGTAACTGGTCCTAAGTCTTACAGAATCCAGCTACAAGATGGGCTCATCTGACGCCACCATTTAGACCACCTGAGAGGGCACTGAAGCACTACACACAGAGGTCATCTAGATGGTTTTGATGCTGAACAGCCACCATTGCCCGAGGAAGCCTGCCTCCAGCCCACATGTAACAAGAGCCTACTTGAAGAAGAAGCTGACCAGGGACCAGAACCAACTCCAAGCGAGCTGCCAGCCTCACCATTGATGGAACCACATGACAGAAAGAAGACAGCGATCCAGTGCTATTTCCAGCGGAGCCAAGAAGATTGGTCTGTCTGCGCAGGCGCCCGACATATTATTATTATTATTATTATTATTATTATTATTATTATTATTATTATTATTATTATTATTATTATTATTATTATTATTATTATTATTATTATTATTATTATTATTAATTAAATTTCTATACCGCCCCCTCTCCCAAAAAAGGGACTCTGGGCGGTGCACAGCCAACTAAAAACAAACAATATATACAATTAAAAACAAATTAAAACAATTTCATCAGAGGCCAAAATACAATTTAAAATATAAAACCAATACAAATTTAAAATTTAAAAAATTTAAAATACCTAGTTATTAAAAACCCCAAAAATCGTTACTGGGCCAGGCCGGCCTGTTGAAAAAACAGGGTCTTTACTGCGCGCCGGAAGGTCTGAATGTTGGTAATGGCCCGTATCTCTGGGGGCAAATCGTTCCACAGGGAGGGAGCCCCTACCGAGAAGGCCCGCACCCTCGGGGCCACTAACCGGCAATGACCAGGCGGCAGAACCCTGAGGAAGCCAACCCTGTAGGAGCGCACTGGGCGGCGGGAGGCTGTTGACGGCAGCAAGCAGTCCCATAAGTACCCAGGTCCCAAGCCATGGAGCGCTTTAAAAATGATCAATACCACGTTGAATCGGATCCGGAAGGCCACAGAAAGCCAATGCAGCACGCACAGAAGCGGTGTTACATGGGAGCTCCGAGGGGCTCCCAAGATCACCCATGTGGCCACATTCTGGACCAACTGCAGCCTCCGGACACTCTTCAAGGGGAGCCCCATGTAGAGAGCATTGCAATAGTCCAAACAGGAGATGACGAGGGCAGAAGTGACTGTGCGAAGTGCATCCAGATCCAGAAAGGGCCGCAACTGGTAAATCAGACGAATCTGACAAAAGGCCCCCTGGCGACGGCCGTAATGTGATCTTCTAAAGACAGCTGTATGTCCAGGAGGACACCTAGATTGCGAGCCCTTCCCATGGGGGTCAAAATTTCTCCCCCCATGGCCAGCAACGGAATAAGCTGGCTGTATCTGGGTGCAGGGAACCACAGCCACTTGGCTTTGGTCGGGTTGAGAAGAAGCCTGTTAAGACCCATCCAACTCCGCATGGCCTCCAGGCACCAGGTCATCACTTCGAAGGCTTCGTTGGGGTGGCCCAGGGTAGAGATGTAAAGCTGAGTGTCATCAGCGTACTAATAGAACTCCACCCCAAAACCATGGATGATCTCACCCAGCGGCTTCACATAAATGTTGAACAGCAGGGGCAAGAGCACAGACCCCTGAGGCACCCCACATAATAGGCGCCTCAGGGTCGACCTCTGCCCCCCTGTCAACACAAATTGCGAGCGGTCAGAGAGGAAGGAGGAGAACCACCATAAAACGGTGCCTCCCACTCCCAACCCCCCCAACCGCCGCAATAGGATACTGTGGTCGACAATATCAAAAGCTGCTGAGAGATCTAACAGGACCAGGACAGAGGAACAACCCCTGTCCCGGCCCTCCAGAAATCATCCACCAACGTGACCAACGCCATCTCCGTGCTGTGCCCGGGCCTGAAACCTGATTGGAGAGGGTCTAGATATATCTAAAAGACTACACATGCTCCTCGCTAGGAGGGAGGAGTGTTATGTACTGACTGAAGTCTTCACTCAGGTCTGTGTTTCTGGTGGGAAACACGGACCACTGCCATTGGCTGATGCTGTTTGACAGCCGGCTATAAAAGGAGATGTCAAACAGCATCAGCTGTTGCTGCTCCAGCTGGCTGCCGAGTTAGTGCGGCAGCCGCAGCAACCCTTTATTCTGTAAATAAAGTTAAAAGCTGAAGTTGTCTGCCTCAATGATTCCGCCACTCTACAACAATTAGTTTATCTAGTTTGGATTATGAAATATCTGCAAGAACACAACTAACTGAAAGAACACCAATGACCGCACACAGTATGTTCTACAGATCTGTGTTCTGTCATTTATTTTCTGTTCTCCCTTCTCATTCACATGATATATCTAAAGGAAAATTTAAATAAATAAATTCTCATCATTTGTTCTCAAAATTTATAAGATCATTTGATCAATGGCTTTTTAACGTTTCTCTTCTTTTCATATTTTATTGAAATGGAATATATTCTCTCTTTTGGCATTAATCCTAGACTGGCCTCTTTCCATCTTTTCTCCTTGTAAAATAAAATTGATATTTTGTAAAGACCATAAAAGTTTATCCTGAAAGCAATACATTTTAATAATATTTTGATCTATAAAAGCTCTCTGAAATAATTTAAAAAGATCTTTGTCTCTGAAAAGATAATTACTTCTAGTATTGCTACATTCTGTTACAGATTTCGGTGCCTCTCATTTTTAAAATAAAGCAAAATAAATGCATTTTGATAACTTAAGTATTCCATGAAATTGTTGAATAGAACTATAGAATATCTGAAATTATTTTCTGTCTTGGGTAGGAACTCAAGTTGGGAATGAAATCTGATATGTCATTCCACCTGATTAAATATTCTGGATCCTGCGATGGCCTCTTTATCAATTGTGAATTCCTGGCTTGGTAGAGCTTGTGGATCAATTATTCCAAATTCTCTTCTTAAGAAGGATTTATTGTGAATAGTCACACAGTTGACAATATCAAATCCAGCTGCTAATTCTCCATCTCCCCCCTCCCCCATAAGTTATAAATTGTATAAGTACCCTGCAATGGAAGTCTTGTAACTATTTAACAATTGGCAGTGTGATTCAGGGACACTGGTAATATCATGCTGTTGATCAATGTCCCTGATTCTTTCTTTTACTATTGATTGGCCTTCCCCAGGGTTAATTAGCCAAATATTCAGGAGTGAGGCTAAGACTGCAGCATTCTATTATGCAGGTACAGTGTCAATAGAATTGATAATTATGTAATACCAGCAAAGGCATCAAGCCTGTAGGCTCAAACATGATTCTAGCAGTGGTGGGATTCAAAAACTTTTATTACTGGTTCTGTGGGTGTGGCTTGGCTTGGTGGGTGTGGTATGGTGGGCATGGCAGGGGAAGGATACTGCAAAAACTCCATTCCCACCCCACTTCAGGGGAACAATACTGTAAAATCTCCATTTCTTCCCCACTCCTGGGGGAAGGTTACTGCAAAAGCCCATTCCCACCCCACCCCACTAACCAGCTTTCCAGCTGTGTTCTCCTGTGCAGGGAAACCAAAGAAGACCCAGTTGATCAGCTGGGACTTGGGAGGCAGAGAATAGATGGGGAAGGGGCTAGTTAGAGGTGGTATTTGCTGGTTCTCCGAACTACTCAAAATTTCTGCTACTGGTTCTCCATAATCTGTCAGAACCTGCTGATTACCAGGTCCAGATGGTTTGCCAGCGGAATGGCCTTGATGTTTTTAGATGCACAAAAAGCCTTTGACTGTGAGTTGGCGATTTATTTTACTTCAATTGATACAAATGGGCTTTGGCAAAAAATCTATTCAAGCCATTGAAACAATATACCATGAACAAACTGAAAAGGTTATGGTGAATGGAGAATTAACAGATATAAGATAGATATAAGAATAGGGACAAGGCAATGCTGTCCATTGTTGCCTCTGCTGTTTGTGTTAACATTGGAAGTGTTGAATAGGAATATCAGAGAAGAAAAAGAAATAAAAGGAATGAAAATTAAAAAGGAGGAGTATAAATTGCAAGCTTTTGCAGATGACCTGGTATTTATATTGGAAGACCCATTGGAAACAGCACCCAAATTAATAGAAAAAATAGAAGAATATGGAAAAGTAGCAGGTTTGAAAATAAATAAAGACAAAACAAAGATATTAACAAAGAAATATTTATTTGAATGGAAAAAGAGACGCCATATATATTTTCATGTAGGTAAAATCAGAAAGAATACAACTACTAGAATATAAGATAAAAGGAAACCCAATTCCCTACTAGCCTTATCTAGTTTGGGTAATGAAATATGTGGTGGAAAATTATCAAGCACAGAGACCACCATGGACCCCTAATTTCAATCCTGAGTTATAAATATAATCCTATATTTATCTGAAGAGTTTTATAATTTTCTCACATACATTATAACAATTCAGAATGTTCCTTCACTTCTTTTAATAACATGAAATTTAAATATTAAATTTTGTTTTGTTTCCCATAAAGTTGTCCATAGTAAGATATAAAGCATTACACCATTCCCTATGGGCAAGTCTTTGAACATTGTAATTATGTTAGATTATTATGGTTTATTCTTCCTCTGCCAAATCCAGATGCATTTTCTCAAGCCAGTCCTCCTTCAGTAACAACATATGAAAGTTAATATAAGATATTGTGGTACATTTGTAACTAAAAAAGTAAGCTCCAAAGATAGACAGGATCCAATCAGCCTAATGTTTCACTTTATCAGAAGAATTCAGTACTGTTATATCTGACAATTAGGACCTTCAGAATTTGTTTGGATAAAAAAATTGTAATTAATTAATCTAAGTTGTCTTCCTCAGCCCAATATATCCAGAATAAGCAGCTTATTTGGATCATACATTCTGATTTATATGCTGACGTTCTGCGCTCAAAATGTACTGCAAATTTTAAAAAGAAAAAATGAAGAGAAAATATACATTTGGGGAAAGATAAATCTAAAGCATGTATTTTAGGATAGCTGCATATATTCAAGAAGAAATCCAAAGAAAAACCCAATTTTATTGAAATTGTAGATTGAATAAATATGATTTTATTATCCTTTTAAAATTTACAATGTAATGTAGAGTGAATACTAACAAAATAAGTGGACTCAAAAAATGGGCAGTACTTGACAGTGCATGGAATGCACTGTCAAGCAATGCATGCCATGGAAAGGATATTTTTGCTGCAGCTTTTCCTTTGGCAGCACGTGGTGCTAACTAATTTCAAAAGACATGACAACTTCTGCTCTATGAGTGATCCCTTCCAGTTCCCGTATGAGTATTCCAAACCAGAGGATATAATAATCGGAGGGATTGCTGCACAATTTGATTGCCTGCTGGAAATAAGCAACTTTGAGGAACATCCTGAAACACAGGTGGTAGAAGAACTCATGTAAGGAAATTTAATTTGGAGGTAGCAGTGACTGGAAGTATTAGGAAGTATTCTGAATGTGATCTAATTCATAAAAAAAAAGCTTGAAAAAAGTGGTTTTTAAATATTTGTTATTGTTAGCCTGACAGAAATAAATTTTAATTCACTTTGTTCTACATTCTATTTCTATATCATGTCAAGTTTTGCTTTTATCTATCCCTTGATAGTTCTTATCCTACTACTTCCTTCAAGGAATAAACACATATTTGTGTTTATTACTGCTTCTTTCAGATTTCATTGTCTTCCTTTCAAATAATACTAGAACTTATATGTTTGTTTTTTGAATTCGTTTAATTCACTTTCCTTTTTTAAACAGATCACAGTATCATATTTTATTGTTCAAATTTATATTCATTTTAATTAATATTGATATTTCATCATTCATTAGGGTCAAGCTAATCTGTTTAAAGGTATAAACTGTATAAATAGCTACATTTTTACTGTTCTATTAGCATTACATGGATTACACCCTTTCCACTAATATTCCACAAATATGAGTTTCAGTGCACAATAATATAACACTGCCTCACTTAAACCACTTTAAAGTCATTTGTTTTAATAAGGAACAAAATTCACAAGGTACATCTTCCTTTCCCTTTGTGTGGGAGATCAGCCTACAATCTCAGGGAAAAAAAAGAATATTGGATACATCCTAATTTTTAAACTGTTTCCAGTGTGCCATAGCTAGAAGCAGACAGTGAGAAGGATGGAACAAGGAGATGAGGGAAAAAGAAGAAGAGATGTGAGCGGAAAAGAAAATCTTATCTATACTTCTATTCTGTAAAGAAAAACCCAGCAAGGCATTACTTCTCTTGAAAGTTTTGATCACTGTAGCAATAGAAATATATTTTTGCCCCTTAATTTAAAAAAATAAAGACCTAGATGTGGTTGCAATACTCAAAGCACATACTATCGTTGGTTAGATTTAAATCTTTTCTTTGCACTATCAGACAATTTATAATCCATATAGATATAATATCCATATATTCATTGCTATGGAGTAAAGCATCTATATGTGAAATAAACTTTGACTTTTGATTTTATAGTTAATATTTAGCCACTTATCCATCCTCAACTGATTGTAATAAGATTTTCAGACTTGCTTATTACTAAAATGACTTATTACCAAAAAGACTACAGGATTTCTAGATTGGATTGTTGATTAGACTGTAAGTAGAAAAAAAAATCACTGATGGCTTAGTTCCATAGTGCTTGAAAGAAAGCTACATTTGTATCCTTGAAAACACTAAATCAAGCTTAATTTTAGAGCAGCATTTTTTTTTATTCAACATGGCTTGGAAAGACCTTAAAACTGAGTCACAAAACAAAAAAAAGTTGTTATTTGTCAAACAGTACTCAAAGTATGTCTATGAAAATTCATATCTATATAAGCCTATTTGTGACTTTTCAAGCATTTAAGTTTGTTTCTAGATGCAATAATATGGATACAAAATAATGTTATATAAATTTTTCCTTAGGGCAATATTAAAGAATTACCAGCATGTACTTTCATTAATATTTGCTGTGAAACAGATAAATGAGAATCCCAAAATATTGCCAAATATCAGCCTAGGGTTCCACATTTATGACAGCTACAATAATGCAAAGATGTCTTATCAGAACACCCTAAAACTTCTATCTTCCCAGAAGAAGACTATTCCAAATTACAACTGCAAGAAGCAAACTAATTTGATAGCTGTCATTGGAGGACTTGATGCCAAAGTCTCTCTTCATATGGCTACTGTTTTAGGCATCTATAAGATTCCACAGGTATGTGCAGATCAGCCATGAAGTTTACAATGCAATGCTGCTTGTTCAGTTAATACAAACTGAAAACAAATTTCTGTGTGAATTAAATAAAGGCACTATGATTATGGTCAAGAAATATACCTCTTTTGGGATAAGAATAATGTTTGGAATCAGTCTTCCCTTGAGAAAAGTGGGAGGGGGACTACCAGTCTTCTTTGGTAAATCTTTAAGGAATAATCACATTGAGAGTTTATATAAGCCAGGAATGTAATTTAAGAATAGTCCTATGAAAGCTAATTTTTGATAGATTCCTAACAGACAGGAAACAGCAGGTGAAGCTAGGCAGAATCACATCTGATACCTGTACAGCTCCCCACCCCACCAAGGCTGTGAGCTTTTTCCACTTCTCTTCTCCCTATATACCAATGACTGCATCTCAAATGATCCATCTGTTAAAATACTGAAGTTTGCTGATGACACAACAGTGATTGGTCTCATTCGAGACAATGATGAATCCGCATACAGACAGGAGGTTATACAACTTGCCTCGTGATGTAACCGGGACAATCTGGAACTGAATACACTCAAAACTGTAGAAATGGTGATAGACTTTAGAAGAAACTCTCCCATACTACCACCTCTTACAATACTAGACAACATAGTATCAACAGCAGGGATCTTCAAATTTCTAGGTTCTATTATATCACTTGACCTAAAATGGACACCTAACATCAAAAACGTCATCAAAAAAGCACAAAAAAAATATTCTTTCTGTGCCAACTCAGAAAGCTCAAAGTGCCCAAGGAGCTGCTGATCCAGTTCTACAGAGGAATTATTGAGTCCATCATCTGCATCTCTATAACTGTCTGGTTTGGTTCTGCAACCCAATAGGACAGACACAGACACAGAGGATAATTAGGACTGCAGAAAAAATAATTACTACCCACCTGCCTTCAATCAAGGACCTATATACTGCATGAGTCAAAAAAAAGGCTGTGAAAATATTTACAAATCCCTTACATCCCAGACATAAACTGTTTCAATTCCTTCCCTCAAAACGATGCAATAGAGCACTGCATACTAGAACAACTAGATACAAGAATAGTTTTTTCTCAAAAGCCATCACTCTGCTAAACAAATAATTCCCTCAACATTGTTCAACTATTACAAAGTCTGCACTACTATTACTGTTAATCTTCTCATCACTCCTTATCACCCACCCCCTCCCACTTGTGACTGTATGACTGTAACTTTGTTGCTTGTATCCTTAGGATTTATATTGACTGTTTCCTAGTATGATTCATTGCTTATTGTACCTAAGACTATTATTAAGTGTTGTACCTTATGATTCTCGACTCTTGACGAATGTATCTTTTCTTTTATGTATACTGAGAGTATTTACACCAAGACAAATTCCTTGTGTGTCCAATCACACTTGGCCAATAAAACATTCTATATGCCTTCTAGCTTTATATTCCACTAAAAATTATTAGATGCAGATATGATCAGTCAAATTTACTTCTCATGCATTTTATTTCTAAAGTTTTTAACAACAATTTAGCTTTGAAGAATTCTTAAACCTTAAAATGCTTACATTATAAAGCATTATAAATGCTGTAAAGCACTATAAAGCAGCATATAAGTCTAAGTACTATTTCTATTATAGAATCTTAAGATATTTTAATAGAATTACATCCTCATATGGGTTTTGGAAAAGATTCTCATTCTTGTTTTGTACTCTTTTCTAGAAGAAGGAGGAGATTACAGGGACTCAGAGAGAATATTATTTTAGTTCAGTCATGAAAAGGCAGTTATTTTGTTTCAACAAATATAAAATGATGTGAGATGTTCACATTTACAAATAGAGACAGATTCAAATTCTTTCTTTTGATAGTGATTTTCCAAAAAGTATTATTTCTTGCCTCAAAATCTATTATCCGGACAGCTTATTTAGAACTAAATTTATGTCTATTGTATGGAAAAATTATGCTTCAGAATATTAAAATCAATAGAAAAAAAAAGACAATTTTCTTCAGATATGTGTTTACCTTACAAGAAATAATTATGATAAATTATGGCTATTTATTATAATTCTACCTATCTTTCTTTCTTTTAATAACTTTTTACTTTTTTTGCTTTTGCTTAGATTGCTTGCTGTGTGTTTGCTCCTGTGACTAACATTAAAACACAGCTCCCTTTTTTCTACCGGATGATCCCTAGTGAAACAAATCAATACATGGGACTTATTCAGCTGCTCCTTTTTTTCCAATGGAAATGGATTGGAATTATTTCACCAGATGATGATCAAGGAGAAAAATTTGTGCAGACCTTGTTACCCATGCTTTCCCAGTATGCGATCTGTGCAGCAATCATTGAAAGAACAGTAACCCTTTCTGGTGTTTTAGAGAATTTTGAATCATTTGAACCTGTTTTTGAAATGGCTGCATCATTATCCAAACCCAGTGTTAATGTCTATATTATAAATTCAGAACCCCAAGCTGTCTCATGCTTGAAATGGCTAGTATACATTTATGGGAGCATACAAAAGTCAATACAACTAACCAGAGGCAAGATGTGGCTTATGACAGCCCAGTGGGATTTCTCATCAGAGACACTTCACCGAGATTTTGATATACATTTTTTTCATGGTGCCTTGTCTTTGGCAAGTCACTCAAAAGAAGTGCTGGGATTTACAGAATTTCTACATTCTCTACAACCTACTTGGTCAAAAGAAGATGGGTTTATAAAAATCTTCTGGGAACAAGCATTCAACTGCCTCTTTCCTAATTCTAATGAGGACAATAATAATAATAATAATAATTATTGCACTGGAAAGGAAAACTTAGAAAATCTTCCTGGAACTCTCTTTGAAATAACTATGACCAGTCAAAGCTACAGCATCTATAATGCAGTCCATGCCATAGCAAATGCTTTGCATAAGATGTTCTTATATTCCACCTGTAGGTTAAATCCCTCCAATCTGTTAAATTGGCAGGTAATGCTTTTCGAAAAGTAATTCTCTTTATTATTATTTATCCAATACATAATACCTATTGCTTCTGAAAGGTCAAAAAGTCTATATTTCTTTACAATATTCTTAAAGTTTTTAAACTTTGTATCTTGTCTGTGATGAAACATCTTTCTTTCCCAACCATCGCAAGTCACAAAGAAGAAATGAAACTATATTCTAGTTCATGGGACTAATCCAATATTTCTTTTCCTATTCTTAACTCTTTATCTATCTCTTTGTCTCTCTGTCTGTCTATATAATTTTCTGTCTGTCTATCTCTCATAGAACATGACATATAGCATATGTGCAATGATGATGATTATAATAAATAAATAACAACATCCACAACAATAAACATAAGTCAATGGAAAAGGCAGCCTTACTTGGGACAGCTTACATTCTAAAGCAACATATTTAATACTATCTGCCTACATAGATAGTATTAGAATATAATAAGTTAAGAAGCTAAAGTCATCTAAGACTTTAGAATTTAAACAGACAAGACACATATCACCTAACACAAATCACCTCATATTTAACAATTGTCAATATGAAAGAGAGAAAAAAATCTGGATAGTAGATGCTGTAATATCTACCATACAGATAGCAAAACAGAAGAGGAAAAATTGGAGAAACATACAAAATACAAATGCTACAAATAGAAGAATTATGGTTGGCAAAAGGAAGAAAATATAGTATCAATAGTGGATGCAATCTCAAAACGTTCTGAATCACCTCTTCAAAACCATCAATATTGATGAAATGACACTCTTTCAATTGTAAAAGGCAGGTTTGTTTGGATTAGCTTAGGTCCTGTAACAGTGCCTTTGACCATGAAACTGCCTTTTCCCAGGTTCTTGGGAAAAACTCAATAGAAAGTCAAAAATGCCAAAACTAGTCTAAAACAGCTAGCTAACACATCCTTCCTGCTCCTACATGTAGTACATTTAGCTTCTATATTTACATAAGTAAAAGAAAGTAATGAGAAAAATACACAAAATCAATGTCAATTTGTCAATGTCAAACATGGAAAAGGCTGTAAATCTAATTTATATAGCTTTGGAAGATAAATTTGGCCTTACTTTTTCACAGGAGTTACAGTGTATCATTTATTTCCAGGGAAAACAAAAAGATTTTGGAAAATAAATACAACAATAAATAGGATAATTGAATTTCAGTTCCACACATATCTTTATTTGATTTCAGTTGTTAAAACCATAGTTGTATGCTTAGTTCAATATCACATGGAAACCAGAAAACTGGTCCCAGAGATATTCTCATATTCAGTTTTCCTATATTTCTATACAAAATGACCTGATTGCCATTTTTTTAGTAATGGAAAAGTTCAAAATTGAAGCTATTCAGTATATTTCATTTCAAGCATAACCAAAATTCATATGGACAGAGGTAATATAATGTGTTTCAAGTTTATTTGGAAAATTGATAAAAATCCTGTGAACCCTCTCAAAATGGTAAACTTCAGTTCTTATTTGAGACTCAAACATCTTAAATCTGTTCCTCAGGCACTATTCTTGAATGGGGTGGGATTGTATTCTATCCCTTATATTTAAAATTAATTTAAGAATAATATTAAGTGGAATATATTAGTATATCTTAGATGGCTGTTGGTCATAACAAAAGTATGGATTGTTGGATTTCTCTGTAACAATTATAAAGAAATATGTAACTAGCCATTCTGATGCTAAAATGATTTATTTTACACCTTTTTATATTTGTATATATGTTTGATGTGTACACCTTGGACTGCTTTTGTTGGGGATAGGAAAATGAGGGTGTTATTAAACTCATAGGGTTTTCATCAGCTTCCCAAATTTTTCTAGGTAGCTGCCATATGAACTAATCATCAGATTAAACTGATATGCATATACCATACAGTGTAGCTTTTTATATTTTTATTTTTAGCAATATTTATTTAATGTATTAACATAGTAATTTAACAATAGTGAAAGAAACTACTTATTGAAATGAAGGTGGAAGGATATCTATTGCTTTTTTGTTTTGTAGACTATATTAATATATTAATATTATATTAATAATATAATTGAAAACATGGACTTCTCTACTAACCGAAGTTTTAATGTTTTGAAGTCGTTTCTCTCTTTCATTTTAGCTTCATCATTTTCTGAAGACCATGACATTTAATCATAGTGCTGGAGATACCATATCTTTTGATGAAAATGGTGAATTGGTAGCTGGATTTGATGTTATCAACTGGATCACTTTCCCAAACAAATCTCTTCTTCGTGTGAAAGTGGGATGGCTGGATCCAAAAGCTTCAAGTGATCCTCAATTAACTATTCATGAAGAGGCCATCACATGGCACAGTTCATTTAATCAGGTAAAGTACAAATAGAATTTTAAATATGGAAAACTAAATTAGAAAGTTTTATAATTTATAAATGATTTCTAGCCAGTAGAGCTTAGAAGTGAATCAGTGAACATTTTGTTATACTAACATGCTATTATTGTTTTTTTTTTTTTAAAAAAAAAACTAGCTTTTAATTGTAAATGAGCTATAAACAGAAATGGAGGAGGCAATAAGAAAAAATATGTCAAGTGCCAGGAAAATCAAGGGATCCAGACAGTTCAAATGAGTATAAAGATTTATTGTAAATTTAAGCTCTCTATACAGTAAGAATCTGAACTATTAGTGGCCAAAGGAAATTAGTGGGAGGTAAGAGTAGAAGGAATTCAAGCTAGGCTGGATTTAGATCTCTGCTGAAACTGAAGAGACTCATGACTCTTGATATAATTGGCTCAGTCTGGTAATCTTCTACAAAGTATTCTTTTAATTTGTTCTCCCTCCTCACACCCTCCCGGTCCCAACAACATAACAACGTAAATGTGTTTTAGAATGTATAGAATGTACTCCTTTGTCACTTTCTTTTACATACAATATTAAATCAGATTCATTTGAACACCCAAAGACTCTTTATAAAATGATTATATTCTAATCTAGTAAGCAAAGCAAATAATAACAAGATTGGCAAGAAAATCTTAGAAACAAAGATGCTAATTCTGGCTGTCTAAGCCAAGCCTTAAGAACTCATGCATACAAAGCCAGAATAGAGAAGACAGCCACAAACAGCAAATCCCATTTCTTACAAGGAAAGTGAAGAAACAATGGACCATCTAGTTGCAATAGTCAAGTTTATTGGCTAATGGGGCATGCAATATTATACATTAAATATAATATTAATCATGACAAGTAGAGAAATCCTGGGAATATTAGTTATCATTAATATCTGTTTAGGAATTGTAGTCATTGAGCAAATATTGAATTTCCAAATTCATCTTAATCTTATTTTTTCCACTCAGTTACAAAAAATGCTCCCAAGCTTCAAAAAGTATTCTGCAATATTCTGCAGACTATTATGTTTTAAAGGACATGCTTATTTATTTCTTTGCCCTGTGGATAGATCCTGCCTGTTGCTCTATGTAATGAGAAATGCCATCCAGGTTACAGACAAAAAAAGAAGAAAGGACAACCATTCTGCTGCTATGAGTGTGTTCCCTGTCCAGACGGGAAGATTTCAGACCAGAACGGTAGGAAACACAATAATTAATATTATGAATTATAAATTGAATAAATGCAGATAAGAAAAAGAAAACACAATAATTTATTTACTGGTACTAAGGTCAATAGACTATCTTTGAATGTTAAACAACTCACACCAACAATGTCTATAAAGTATTGTTTCATTCTTCAGAATCTGCAAAAACCAAAATATTTATAGAGTATTTTGATATACCCCCAGAACAAGCATCACTGTCAAATGGAGGTTTAATAGGTATGTACCAGAGACCAGAGAGAAAGAGATAGAGAGACAGGGAAGATAAATGATAGATGGGTGCATAGATACAGTGGTGGGATTCAGCCGGTTCTCACTTATTTGCCCAAACCATTAGTTAATTGCTTGTGAAGTTCAGAAAACCTGTTGAAAATAAAGTGCAAGAGAGAGGATTTTCTTCTTCTCTCTGTCTTCAGTTAATATCTCCAGGCAGACAGCCAAGAACCATTTAACATTTGCAGCTGGAATGCAGCTGAAACACGCCTTGAATAAAGTCAATAAACAACAGAAACTGATAGGATTAGGGTAGGGAAACCCATCAATCACTCTTTTAGGGATGGGATTAAGCTTTTCTTTTCTGGAAGGACAACATTACAAACATTTTCATTATAAAAGGTATTAAGTAACACTTCTGTGACCAGCTGATACTCCCTGAAGTTCCCCAAGACCCTTTATACTGTTGCAATGTTGGCTATTTCTTGTTTCTTCCTGGGAGAAAAAAGATACAGGAGGCGACAATGATGCAGCTTGATCATACATACTTGATAATGATGTGTTTATTGTTTCTGCTGTAATGCCAGCTGTATTGCTTATGCTCTGAAAGATCCAATTTAGAACATAGAGAACATAGAATAATAGAGTTGGAAGGGTTAATGGCTTTTGGCAGCATGCCCAGGCTTCAATTACTCTGTGTGGTTGCTCTTAGTTTCTCTCTCAGCCACTACATTTGCTTTGGGATTTTGACTTTTTTTTTTTTTTAAAAAAAGGAGAATGGCTGTTTTAAGTATTTTTGCATTGGTTTAGTGGTTCCAAGAATGTCTTTTTTGGGCATACTTCCCTCACTCTTTTTGAAAGCCTATAGTTATAGAGCACCCACAATTTCTGAAGGCAAACTGTTTCATTGGTTGATTGGACTCACCCTTAGGAAATTTCTTCTTAGTCCTAGGTTGCTTCTCTCTTTGGTTAGTTTCCATCCATTGTCATGCCTTTTGGTGCTTTGGAAAATAGATTGAATCCCTCATTTTTGTAGGGGCATCTCAAATTTCCTGACATAACAATTAATTAGTGGAACAACTTGCCTCCAGAAGTTGTAACTACTCCAACGTTAGAAGTTTTTAAGAAGAGATTGGTTAACCATTTGTCTAAAGTGGTGTAGGGTTTCCTTCCTAAGCAGGGGGTTAGACTAGAAGACCTTCAAGGTACTTTCCAACTCTGTTATTCTATTCTAAATATTGGAACAGTGCTATTTTATTGTGCTATTTCATTCTGAGTTGGAGAAATTTCCTAAGGGTGAAATTAATTAAGTTGGCCACACCCACCCAGTCAAAAGATGACCAAGCCATGCCCACCCAGCTAGTCATTAGGGCACAGAACCAGATGTTAAGTTATTTGAATCCCACCACTGGATGGATAGGTAGGTAGGTAGGTAGGTAGGTAGGTAAATGAAGAGATATACCAAGACAAAAAAAGAGCTTTCTCTCCCTCCTAGGACTTGCTTACTTTTTTTCAATTTAGAGTTTGGCTCAAAGCAATAAATTGTTGCAAACCATAATTAGAAAACCATTCATGATACTAGTGAAAATCTACAGTAGTTTAGAACACAAAGTCCTTATTAGGTATTAGTTGTGAAGAATAATCTCTCACAACAATACATGTGCCATCTGGTCAATTCTATAAAATAACTACACAAAATTCTTAGAAATAAATATGAGTGGTGTAGTGGCCCAAAGAGACTATGAATTCGATCCTAGGTAGAGGCAGAGATATCTTTCTGGGCTTGATGAGAATGTATCTACTGAATTTAACTCAACATTGGAATCTGACCAGTAAACATTTGGCTCCATTCAGTTGCCCATCCTCCATCTTCCAAGGGATTATGGGGTCATTAAAAGAAGATGATTATTATAAATGTATATATTTATAAAGTAGCCCAGAAATTAGCTCTTGACTTCAGGATAAAATGTCCTGAATAGAATTAAGAGGAAATGATTAATATTCTGACACTTCAAACTTAATTTCTGTTTCTTGTCAAACGTTTCTATGTAAAACCTGGCAGAAAAGGCCACTCAGTTCATTGAATTATATATCTACTTATATTTATTTTTAGACATGGACAAGTGCTTCCAATGCCCAGAAGATCAATTTCCACATGAGAACAAAAATCAATGTATTGCCAAGAGATTACATTTTCTCTCTTTTCTGCATCCTTTGGGGATTAGTTTAACAATTTTTGCTCTATTTTTTGTTCTGCTCACAGTTTTGATACTAGGAGTTTTCATCAAGAACCAGAACACTCCCATTGTCAAAGCCAACAACCGGGACCTCACCTACTGTCTGCTCATCTCCTTATTGCTTTGTTTTCTCTGTTCTTTGTTATTTATTGGCCAACCACAAATAGTGATTTGCTATTTACGACAAATTACTTTTGGTATCATCTTCACAGTGGCTGTTTCTTGTATATTAGCAAAAACATTAACTGTAGTTCTAGCTTTTATGGCCACCAAACCAGGATCTAGGATAAGGAAATGGGTTGGGAGAAGACTGACCATTATCATCCTGTTCGGTTGTTCCTTCATTCAGACTTGTATTTGTGCTGTATGGCTGTTCACAGCTCCTCCTTTCCCAGAGTTTGATATGTATTCCCTTCGTGGAGAAATAATAGTGCAATGCAATGAAGGATCACTTGGTATGTTTTATTATGTCTTGGGCTATTTGGGATTTTTGGCTATTGTCAGCTTCACTGTGGCTTTCCTAGCCAGGAAGTTGCCAGATACTTTCAATGAAGCCAAGTTCATCACTTTCAGCATGCTGGTCTTCTGCAGTGTTTGGCTGTCCTTCATTCCTTCATATCAGGGCACTAATGGAGAATATATGGTGGCTGTGGAGATCTTTTCTATCCTGGCATCTGGTGCTGGATTATTAAGCTGTATCTTTTTCCCTAAGTGTTACATCATTATCCTAAAACCTGAACTGAACATCAAGGAACAATTGATTAAGAGAAATACTTAAGCAGAAATTTCAATGTGTAATAATCTAGAATATTATTAAATTATTCAAATATCCAATTACAGATACCACTATCCTTTTTAAGTTTTGAGGCATTTCTAATAACAAAATCCTTAGTTGAGATCTGTAAATTATAAAATTTGCAAATAAGATATAAATGATTTGGTGAACTTTTGAAGTAGTGATTGAAGTTTTTCCAGAGAAAATTGTAGAAATGTATGACAACTTGGACTATAAAGAAAGGAGTTCAATATATAAGTTTTCCCGGATCCCTGTGGAATTTTGATTAAAACACATAGAAGGACTAAGGCATTATACATTTCAGTACATAAAGTCTAATTTACAATATGTATTATGGTTCAGGACAGACTTTTTATATTCATTTCGAAAAGATTGACAGAATTAGCTAGGTATGCTCTTTAATAATGCTATTTAATAATATATAAAAAGGTATGCTATTTAATATTATGGAAAAAGATAAATCATGGTATATTCTTATGGAATTTTTGTTAAAAATTCTTTAAATTTCTAGAAGCTAAGTTTAAAAAAAAATACTGGATAATAAATTGGATAACATTTATGTAGTAGTCAAAGAAATAAATGGTAAACTAGAAATAAAATATAAGAAGAAAGACATGCTATAAATATATTTTACAATTTAGGTGACACTGTTGTTTATCAAAAGGAAAAAGTAAATATAAGAAAAACTTTTGCATGAAAAAATTAAATTAAAGATGTTAATTAAAACTGAAAACCTAAATATAACTGTTTTGAAAGAAATCTCTAAGTGGATTTTTGAGAGAAAGAAAGAAATACTTTATTTCAAATGAAGATTGCATATAATCAGATCAAAGAGGCTAATTCAATTTCTAATTCAAAGGGGTCTTCAGTTATGTACCAGGAATGTACTTCAATCTGATCAATATTTAACACAAATGAAACAGAAAGGAATTCATGATCTGCCCGAGCCTGGACATTATGGAAATACTGGATGGAAACTTGAGGAATAAGAATAATAATTTGGAAAAAAATAATAATCCCTATTTATATATCAATTTAATAGTTTTTTTATTCATGGTACATATTGAGTAGAAATTTATATTAAGATTGCCCCCCCTCCAATTTTTAAATTGGATTAATTATATTGAGTAAATGACCTCGGTTGACAGATACTTTGTAATAATAGTAATGATAATAATACTGGTAATCAACAACAACAACAAATAATAATAATAACAACAATAACAATAATAATTCCTGATCCTTCCTTTCTGCCATCAAACAGGCAGTTAGGCTACTTTCCTCCCCCCCACATACACATTCCTGATCCTGCCTTTCTGCCCTCAAACAGGCAGTTAGGCTGCCGTGGCTGGGCCTGTTCCTATGGTTATGGGATTACCATCTTTGGATCAGTAATGGCTTAGCCACCATGAACCAACCCAGGCACCTGTCATCATTAATGATAAAATGACAAAATTCCATACTGGATCAGTTGTCGCCCAGGTCAAAAAGAACTGCGTCAGATGCGATGGTTCCTGGGCATCTGTCAAAAAAGGGGCTACAAGCCCCAGTTGTTACTGCTAGGAACCAGGATGTGCAACTGCAAAGTGACTGGAACTAAAAGCACAAAACTTGGACTTTTGTGAAGGCAAACACAATGTCCACGATCTCAAAAGAAAACCTTTTATTAACTATTTACTATTTACTGTAACTATTAATGGTTAACAGGTTGCCATGGTAGCTGCTGAATGCGCAGATCGGCTGACAGAAGCGAGCAACAGCTGACGTAGTCTGACAGCTCCCTTTATATAGTTCGCTGTCAGACAGCCCAGCTAATGGGAACGAACTTCAGTTCCCGCATGGCTTTGCTGATTGTAACACCCCTCCCCACCAGCCAGGTGCATGCGTAGTCATTAAGATAGGTGGGCTGTTGTCTCATCCGGCTGGACCTTCACAAATTAGCTTGCCTGGCTAGTCAAGAACGATTGCTTGTAGGACCTTCAGTCGTCGATGGGGACATCGCTGGACCCTTCTGTGGAGCTGACTTGGAATCAAGTGGAGGAACTTCGGAAGGTAGGTCAACTTCTTGCGGTGGCTCATTGACAGTTGTTTCGTACCTTGGCATGTCGGTCTCTTCGAGATCGTGTTGCATGCCAGTCAACTCGCTATCTGCTGAGTCCTCCGGGGTCTCTGCCCAATGTCCTCTTACATGGTCTATATGTCGGCACCATACTTGGCCATCCTACAAACCTATCTTATATGATTTAGGCCCAGTGACTGCTATTATTTTCCCCAGCAGCCAGAACAGATTAACCTCAAAATTCCAGGCGTAAACTAAATCTCTGACTTGGAAAACCCTAATTCCACTGAAGGAGTCTAATGGAACAGTTGCGGCATAACTGGGGTGGAGCCTGTCCATATGGTTCCTCAACCTCCGCCCCATTAACAACTCTGCTGGGGAACGATTGGTAACTGTGTTAGGGGTAACATGTTGCATTAGCAGATATTGTGCCAACTTAGCGTGCCAGTCCTCGCCCTCTAACTGCCCCAGCACTTCCTTGGCAGCCCTTACAGCTCTCCCTGTTTGACCATTAGAAGCTGGGTGGTAGGATGCGACAAGCATGTGTCTGATACCCCGGCATGCCAGGAACAATTCAAAATGTGCCACAGTAAACTGTGGATTGTTGTCCAACACTAGGATGTCAGGGAATCCATGGGTTGCAAAAAGGTGATCTAATGCTTTAATAACCATATCTGACATGGTGGAATGCATGAGAATCAGCTCTACCCACTTAGAATAGGAGTCCACAAGGACAAGGAAGATGCGGCCTTGGAACGGCCCAGAAAGGTTGATATGGATCCTAGACCATGGAGCCTTAGCAGACTCCCATTCAGCAGAGATAGCAGTTTGAGGGGCAGCCCTAGCCTGACAAGTCCTAATCCTTGTGGTGATGTCATCGTCTATGCCAGGCCACCAAACATAGCTCCAGGCTAAAGCCTTCATGCAGGCCATTCCTGGATGGCCCTCGTGCAAACTAGTTAGTATCCTAGGTCTCAGGTGGCTGGGAACTACTACCCTGCATCCCTACAGTAGGCAGTCCTGCAGGGTGGACAATTCATGCTGCTTTGCTCTGAAAGGCAGAAATGGGGCATCCAAAGGATCTTCCGGCCACCTCCTTCTCACCTAGTCCAATACCTATAGGAGAATAAGATCATTAGATGAGGCTTTAGCAATGTCCGCAGCTGTGACAGGTAGTTGATGATCATCAATCAATAGTATTGACAAGGCAGGAGTGGGTCTTCGATTTTGTCTGGTAAGGGGCAACGGCTTAAAGCATCCACATATCCAAGGTGTTGCCCACATGTATGAGTAGGCAGCTAGGCATAATGTCCAGCATATCATCCTAGGGGACAAAACAGGGGGGCTTTGATGATCAACAGACAGGATACCAAGGAGAGGTTTATGGTTCATCACTAACTGGAAGTGGTGGCCATAGAGGAATTTGTGGCACCGTTTAACTGAGGCAACGGCTGCCAAAGCCTCCTTATCAATTTGGGAAGAATTTCTTTCTGTCGCTGACATAGTCCTTGAAAGTAAGCTATCAGGGCTTCCACCCACTTGGCAATATGTGAGCTAGGACAGAGCCTATATCAAAAGGAGATGCATAACAACATAGAATTAAGGGTAATTAGTGATAAATTGCATCAAAACACTGTCGGATGAAAGCAACAATTTGACAGTGTCAAAAGAGTCTTGTTGTGTTTGTTCCCATGTCCATTGAGTTTGGGCGTCCAATAATCTGTGCAGCGGTTCTGCAATAGAAGCCTTGTGAGGAAGGAATGAGGCATAGAAATTTAGGAGACCTAAAAAGGCCTGTAGTTCCTTTTTGTTGTTAGGAACTGGTGCATCCTTAATGGTTTTAACCTTAGAGTCTGTATGGTGAATCTCTTGAGCATCGATGCGGTAGCCCAGAAAATCCACTTGGGAAACACCAAATTTGCATTTATCTCTTTTTAGCTTGAGGCCAGAGGTCTGGAAGAAAGTTAGGACTTGTCTAACGCACGCCAGAAGGTCTTGCTTGTTTTATACAGTGATGATGATGTCATCAAAATATGGTATAATGTCAGGGATACCTTGCAGCAACCACTCCATAAGGCATTGGAATATGCCGGGAGCCACCAATACCCCAAACTGCAAGCTTTGAACGCTCCCTATGACTCACAATGGTTTGGGCCATATTGTTTCATTGAAAGGGAGCTGTTGGTAAGCTTGGGCCATATCAAGCTTAGCAAATATGGTGCCCTTTTCCATTGAATGAAGGAGATGTTGAATTACAGGCACAGGGTATTTGTTAGTGAGCAAGGCCTTATTCAATGTGCTCTTAGTCTGTGCATAATCTGATAGAGCTGTCATGTTTAATCGGGGTCACTATAGGGGTTTCCCATAGTGCATAATTCACAGGCTCCAGGACTTTGGGATATCAATTTATCAATTTCTTTATCAACTTTTGGTTTCAATGCAAAAGGAATACATTGAGGCTTCAATCTCAGTGTTATGGCTGGGTCCAATGCAAAAGAAATTGGGGAGCCTACATAATGGCCTAACTCGTCATTGAAGACGTCTTTAAACTCAGCTAATAATGACTCAAAGTCTTGATTTTGAGTGCAATGTATGCCAGTCACATTAAGACCTAAAGCGTCAAACCAGTCTAACCCCAGCAAACTAGGCAAAGTGCCTTCTACAATAGTAAGGGGTAAATGTCCCTTGAACTCTTAAAAATCAATTGCAAACTTGCCTGTTCCTGTGAATGGTATGTTCCGCCCTTGATAGTCTTTGAGAGATAGATTACAAGGTTGAAGTCGCTTCTTGGAGATGGTCGGAATCAGTCTCTTGAGGGTGCTCCAGGAAAGTATGGACAGAGATGAACTGGTGTCAATCTCCATTGGACACCCTTTACCTTCTAATGAGATGGTTGTATGGTTACTGTTGTCATAAATTGGTTAGAGAGTCGTGGGAGATGCTCTAGTAACAGCAAAACACTCATCTCTTTGTTTCTGGTACCTAGCTGGTGGCTGCGATTGTGGTGTTTGCAGACCCTAGCTATATGGCCCTTTTGCTGGCAGTTTAAACAAATAGCATTTCTAAATTGGCAGTCTGGTCTTAAATGATTACCCCCGCAACTCAAGCATATTACTTGCACTGTAGGAAACTGTTGCAGTTTGTTTCCTGGCTTCCAGTTTCTTTGCTGTTGCAGTTGCTGGCGATTGGTAAGGCGATTAATGTCTTTCCCATAGTCTAAAAACTCATCAGGAATAAATTCTTCAAAATGTATAATAGCATTTGGCTTTGCCACCGGACTGCTAGTCGCATCTTGGATCTCAACTGCAGAGAGATTGGACATCTCTGCGGTTTGAGTCTCTTCTATGTCCATTTTTAAAGTGAGGTCACCCTTTGCCAAGAGACGTCTTTGGAATCTGAGATCTCTCACCCCGCAAACCAGTTGATCAAGCACATGTCATCAAGCTCTTTGAAACCGCATTGTAACGCTGCCTTTCGAGCGCAGCCATATACATACTAATGGTCTCCCCTTCTGCTTGTGCTCGCCGCCTAAAAACATGCCACCTCGCGATTTGGGAAGGCTTGGGGGCGTAATGGTAACTAAGGATTTCCTGGAGGGCTTCCCAGGAAACCTCTTTCACAGATTGTGGTGCCAATAAAGCAGTGGCAGTGTAAAGACAGCTGCCCCACAAAAACTTTTTTCTATGATTTGATACATCCGCCAAGTCAGCAGTTTCTAAGAAACACTCAAATTGATTAATGTAAGAATACCACATCTCCGTTGTAGGATGGAAACATGGGAATGATGAAGGGGAAGACATCTCGTCAGCTTGCTGAGGTAACTTCACAGTGTGCGTCAAATTTTTCAGGGATCTTGTATGACTTTACCACGTCGATCCCACCTTAGTCACCAATTTTGTGAAGGCAAAGATGACGTCCACGATCTCAAAAGATAACCTTTTATTAACTATTGGCTATTTACTATAACTATAAATGGTAAACGAGTTGCCGCGGTAGCTGCTGAATGTGCAGATTGGCTGACAGAAGCGAGCAACAGCTGACATGGTCTGACAGCTCCCTTTATATGGTTCGCTGTCAGATGGTCCGGCCAATGGGAATGAACTTCAGGTCCCGCTCAGCTCTGCCAATCGTAACATGGACAACTGAAGAAAATTGAGAAATCATCAAATATTACTTCCAGACAGAACCAACAGCCAGGGGATTTAAAAAAAGAATGGTGCAACTGTGGAAGGAAAAACACCCAGAAAGTGATGTAATAGAACAAAGTTTATGTACCTTTGTATTATTATTAACAACAACAACAACAACAAATACAATAATCATAACAACAACAACAATAATAATAATACAGATATCACGATTGTAGAGAAGAAAAAAGTGTGGATCATCGACATTGCCATACCTGGTGACAGCAGAATCGACAAGAAACAACTTGAAAAAATCACCAGATATCAGGACTTGAGAATTGAACTGCAGAAACTCTGGCATAAACCAGTGCAGGTGGTTCCAGTGGTGATCGGCACACTGGGTGCTGTGCCTAAAGATCTAAGAAAGCAGTTAAAAACGATTGGCACTGACAAGATCACCATTGGTAAAATGGCAGAAGGCCATCTTACTGGGATCTGCTCGCATAATTTGCCAATACATCATGCAGTCCTAAACACTTAGGAAGTGTTCAACCAGGTCTTTTCCTTATCTACTGTTCCTTAGATTTTTCAAGGAACTGTCCATGCAGTGCTTTGTTACATCAGCTGTCAGCCCGAGTTTGCATTGCTATTTTCCTGTATTGATTCATTGGTTTGCTGCACTTTGAGCAGCTTCCTATTGTTGACCTCCATCAAAGCTGGTTCTACACTATCTTTCACATAATCTTCTTCGACTGTCTGCTTCACTTGCAAAAGTCCTCTGCCGCCTGCTTTTCTGGGCAAATATTGCCTGTCAACATCACTATGCGGGTCTAGTTGTTGTTGTTGTTGTTATTATTATTATTATTATTATCCATAAATGTCGAGGAGGTGGAGAGGATTGGAAGTTTTAAATTTCTGGACACTTCTATCTTGGGGGATCTCTCTTGGACTATGAATGCTAACATGCTTGTGAAGAAGGCACAAAAGAGACTGCACTTCCTGAGAATGCTCAGGAAGGTAAATCTATCTCAGCATCTATTTCTGTCCTACTACCACAGCACCATTGAGACTGTCCTGACATATGGCATTCTTGCATAGTATGGGAGCAGCTCTGCAATGGACAAAAAGCACTGCAGAGAATCATTAAAACTGACTAGAATATCATTGGGCTCCAGCTTCTAGTCTTGGATGACATCTTGGCATCTCACTGTTTGAGGAAGTTGCGCAACATTTCAGAGACTCTTCCCATCCTGCTTAACAATCTTTGCGAACTGTTGCCTTCTGGTAGAAGGTACAGAATAATTAAAACTTGCACCACACATTTTCTGAACGGTTTTTATCCCAGAGCTATAATTGCACTTAACAATGAACTTAAGGACCACCATGAGTTAGATGTTGGACAGCATTACTTGGTCTATGGTCTGGATGCTTGTTTGTTTTTAGGGGGTAGGGAATTTTGGCAGGTGTGGGGGGGGTTTGGGGATTGTCATGTGTTTGTGTGTGTGTGTGTGTGTGTGTGTGTTGGATCTGGTCTTTTAGTATCATGTGAATTTTGTTGTATGTATACTGTGTATATACATACAATGACAATAAAGAATAAAGAACTTAAAGAAAGAAAGAATTCAAAGAATTAATGGATCAAAGACATTTCATCATCTGTAATGAAGTTTCAAGATGTGGAAATGCAACATCTAGAAATATTGGCTAAAAAGAAAACAACAAGTAATGATGAACAAGCTGAAGAAACTGCTCCAACAGCTGAACAAACTGACCAACCAGTGGAAGAAACTAACATACAGGAGGAAGATCCTCCTATGCAACATAGAATGGTCAGATGACAGAAGCGAGCAACAGCTGACGCGGTCTGACAGCTCCCTTTATATGGTACGCTGTCAGACGGCCCAGCCAATGGGAACAAACTTCAGTTCCCATTCAGCTCTGCCGATCGTAACATAGACAACTGAAGAAAATTGAAAAATCATCAAATATCACTACCAGATAGAACCAATAGCCAGAAGATTTCAAAAAAGAATGACGCAACTGTGGAAGGAAAAACACCCAGAAAGTGATGTAATTGAACAAAGATTATGTACCTTTGTATTAACAACAACAACAACAATGATAACAATAGCAATAACAACAACAATAATAATAATAATAATAATTCACAAAAAACAACAGTGTACACATCCGCCATTATAACTACAGAACTGGGTTATAAAATGCCAAAAAAGGAACACACTGGAACATCAAACTGGAAAATTTGACTTGAAAATAAAATAAAAAAAACTATGACATGATGTCAGCAATTTAAAGTACTTGAAAGAAGAAAAATTAAAAAACAAAAAGCTGAAAAATAGTTTACTCAAAAAATACCTCAAGAAAAAACAATAATGGAAATCATGGAAGAACTAAAACTGTGTAATAGCAACAGCAAAGAAAATAGAAAGATACGAAGGACAAATAAAACAATACAGTGAAAATGTCCAATTCAGAAGAAACCAACACTTCTTCTATCAGTCACTTGATGAAAAACAAGTCCAAACTAATGTTCACCCATGTAAAGAAAACATTTTGAAGTTTTGGAGAGAACTGGGAACACCCAGTGGAACACAATAGAACTTCCTCCTGCATCAAAGATATTAAAAAACAAGCAACACAAAATGAAATAGAGAATATTATAATAACAACTGATATGGTTGCAAAACAAATAAAGAAGGTCAAGAACTGGAGCGCACCTGGCCTGGATGAACTGCCTGGATACTGGCTAAAACGCCTGACCAGCCTCCATTACAGCATGGCCACTCAATTTGACAAAATGCTTCAAAATGCAACAAGTGAAGAATGGTTAACAGCTGGTCGAACATACTTGATAATGAAAGATTCAGAAAAGGGCACAGAACTAAGCAACTACTGCCCAATTACTTGTCTGCCAATAATGTTCAAACTTTTTACAAGAATACTGGCAAATTCAGTATTCAATCATCTGATGGAAAACAGTTTGTATCCGGTAGAACAAAAAGGAAATTATAAAAATCAAGAGGAACGAAAGAACAGCTGCATTGACAAAATGGTACTAAAAATGCAAAATGAAGAAAAACAAATGTAAATATGGCGTGGATTGATTACAAGAAGGCATTTGACTCATTACCCACAGCTGGATTTAAAAAATTGTACATTTTTGAAAGCAAATATGCAAATATGGAAAACAATTATAACAGCAAATGGGGAGAACATTGGTGAAGTCAACCTCAGATGAGGAACCTTCCAGGGGGACTTACTTTCACCACTATTGTTCAACATTGCATTAATTCCACTCACAATAATCCTACAAAACACAAAACTGGGATACCAAATCTCTAGCCAACATGAGAAGATAAACTATACATGGATGACTTAAAAATTTATGCAAAAAGCCCCACTAGACTTAAATCACACTCAACACAGTTCAATTGTTCAGCAGTGATATCAAAATGAACTTTGGACTTGATAAATATGCTATATTATCTATGCAGAAAGAAAAAATGTAAAAAATAGAAGGAATAGAACTCAGAAATGGAAGCATAGTGAAAGCATTAGCAAAGTATGATGGTTACAAATCCTAGGCATATTGGAAGCAAATAACATCTTAAATGGAAAAGTCAAAGAGTCAATGAAAAGGAATACAAAACATTAAAATCAAAGCTGAATGCTGGAAACATAATTAAAGCCATTAATACATGGACAGTTCCAGTGATACACTACTCAGCTGGAATCATCAACTGGACTTTGGCTGAACTGAAAAACTTGGGCCAGAAAATGGGCAAACTTTTGAATACGTTCCACCCATTACATCCATGAAGTGACATCAATAGGTTGTACCTGCCAAGAAAAATAAGGGGCAGGGGGCTATCACAAATCCATCAAACTGTAGAAGAAGAAAAATGAAGTTTGAATAATTATGTGAACCAAAGTACAGAAAAATTGCTGCAGGCTGTGAAAATGGAGAACATTATAAAAATAACAGAAACAAAGGCAGAATATAAGAAAAAACAGCTGGATGACAAATTAAATAGATGGAAAACCAAACCTTTGCATGGACAGCACTTGAAAAACATTGAAGGAAAATGTGATGACAACTTGACATGGGCATGGCTTAAGATGGAAACCATCAAGAAAGAAATGGAAGGTTTAATACTTGCTGCTCAAGAACAAGCACTACAAACTAATGCCATGAAAGCAAAGATACAAAAATCCACTGGCAATCCAAACTGCCAACTTTGCAATGACAACGTCAAAACTGTTTCATATTTAATATGTGAATGCAGCAAAATTGTACAAACTGATTACAAAGCTAGACACAACCAAGTTGCTAAAATAATCCACTGGTCATTATGTAAAAAATACCACTTATCTATATCTGAAAAATCACGGAAACATAAAGTGGGAAAAGTTATCGAAAATGAGAAGATGAAGATCTTGTGGGATTTTCGAATACAGACAGATCATCATTTGGAACACAACACGCCAGATATCACAGATGTCGAAAACCGAAATGTACAATTTATTGATATCGCAGTACCAAGAGACACCAGAGTCAAAGAAAAAGAACTGGAAAAAATCATAAAATATTGCAACCTGCCCATCGAAACTATGTGATTATGGATGAAACATGTAACAGTGATACCCATTCTAATTGGGGCACTTGGTACCATATCCAAGAATTTTATAAAACACATTAAGAAATTGTAAACTGCAACACCAGCAGAACTGCAATAAACTGTGCTACTTGGAACATCGTACATCTTAAGAAAGTACTTGGTTGTTACCTAGAATGCTGGCAGCAACCTATATCAACCATTAGCACCAGTTAATGGTTTTTGTGGTGCATTTTTGAATGTTCAGTTGACTGAGTTTCATGTTTAATGAATAAAGTATGTAATAATAACAATAACAATAATAAACAGTAAAATGAATGCTTGTTAAGATCATGTATAAGCAGTCATCAGTTTATGATCAATTGTTTTGCAACTGTTCAAAATACAACCAAACCAAAAAAGGTTTTAATTTTTCTCATTGACTATAAATATTCAGAATATTCCTTCATTTCTTTTAAGGAATTAACATCAAATTTAACTATTCAGTTTGGTTCTATGTTTTTCCCTAAAGTTGCCAATGGTAAAATCTAAGTCTTTGAACATTGTAATTGAATAAGTCGTTGAACATTGTAATTATGTTAGATTACTATAGTTTATCCTTGTAGTGCATTTGAAACTAAAAGTAAGATCAAGAAGATAGACAGGGCTCAATCAGTCTGATATTCCACTTCATCAGAAGAATCCAGTACAGTTATATCTGGTGATATAAGGAACTTCAGAATTTGTTTGGATCTAAAATTTTGTAATGAACTAATCTAATATATTGAGAATAAGTTGCTTGAATGTTGCACTGTGATTTATATGATGCAGTCCTACATTGAAATAATATTGCAAATTTTAAAAGGAAAGAATGAAGAGAAAATATGCATTTTGGAGAAAATGTCTCTAATATGTGTATCTTAGGGGAGCTGCATACATTCAGAGAGATATTCAATATGTATATATTCAATATTATATATGATTGAAATATTATTTTAGTATCCTTTTAAAATTTACAGCACAACATAGAGGAACATTGGCAAAATATGTAGAGTTGAGGAATAGACTGCACTGGATCTAAAACAATGTATGCCAGGGAAAGAGTATTTTTGCTGCAGTTTTTTCTTTGGCAACTGCCCCACCTGGTCCTAACTAATTTCAAGGCACATGATAACATCTGCTTTGTGAGTGATCCCTTCCAGTTCCCGTATGAGTATTCCAAACCAGGGGATATAATAATCGGAGCGATTGCTGCACAATTTGATTGCCTGTTGGAAATAAGCAACTTTGAGGAACATCCTGAAACAAAAATACTAGATGAACTCATGTAAGGAAATTTCCTTTTGGAAGTAGCAGTGATTGGAAGTAGAAACTTACATTTCCGAGACAAAAACTAGAATTTTTGAAAACAATTATTAAATAATAATCTTAAAGATAATTTTAATTTACTTTTTCTGATATATATTTTATATGATACCAAGTTTTGCTTTTTCTATCCCCTTATCATTAATTATCCCACCATTTCTTCCTATATTAAATGCTTATTTCTGTTTCTTTTTGATTTTATCTTTTGTCTGCCAAATACCAGTATCATTTCTATTTTTTGTTCTAATCTCTTGAAGTTCACTTTCTTTTTTTCAAGAGACCATAGTATCATTTTTTTTCTTCAAATTTATATACATTTCAAATTTATATTAAATATTTATAATTTGTATGGGTTCAGCTGATCTGTTAATCTATTTAAAGGTATTAGGATCTGAATAAATTTCTATGTCTTTTGCATGTTCTACTGGCATTACAGAAATTCTATGCTTTCGATTGATATTACACTAGTAAGAATTACAGCTTACAATAATACAATACAGTCTCCATTAAGTCACCTGAAAACCTATTTATTTTAATTAGAAAAAATAACAAATTTCTTCAGCATCTTTTCAGGGGTGAAAAACAAGAATAAAATTCACAGGGTTCATCTGCTTTTATCTCTTGGGTAGGAACGCAGTCACAGAAAAAAGTGAATGATGAATACATCACACTTCTGAATCTGTTTGCAGTGTGCCATAGCTGAAAACACAGTGAGAAAGAAAGAGAGTGAGAAAGAAATTTTAGCTACATCTCTTCCATTCTGCCTTTTAAAAAAAAAACAAAAACAAGGCATTACTTCTCTTAGAGGTTTTGATCATTGAAGAAACAAAAATATATTTTTGCCACTTGAGTTTTTAAAAAAGATTTAGATACCAATGCAAGTTGTTTCTTTCGTTGCAATGCCTAAATTAGTGCATACTGTAATTTGTTGAGATTTAAAACTTTTTAGCAATTTTAAACAATCTGTAATCCATACTTTTTATTGCTTTTGAATAAAAGAAAATAAAATTAATAAAATAAATTAAAATGAAACAAAATGACATTTGGTTTTACAGTTAATATGTAGGCACCAGTGCATCTTCAGCTGATCCTAATGAAGACTAGGCATTTTCACACCTGCTTGTAATTAGGACAGGAATCTGGAAATTGTGTTGATTAGACTGGTAAGCAGAGAAAAAATAATGAAGGCAATGGCAACTCAATTCCACAATGCTGCCAAGAAAACTATGGTTATGTTCTTGAAAATACTATGAGTTAACCCTAAACTGAGACAAGTCTTTTTCTCATTCAGCATGACTGGGAAGATACAGTATCTAACTTAACTTTGAAATTTATCCACAAAAACAAAGAAATAATGTTTTTAATGAAAAAAAGTATTTAAAAGATGCCTATGAATAATATATAAGGATATGTACATTTTTAACTTTGTAGAGACAGTAAACTGCATACAAAATATATGTTAGTTATTTCATACATTATGTAAATCTTTCCTTAGGGCAATGTTAAAAAATTACCAACATGTCCTTTCGTTAATATTTGCTGTGAAGAAGATCAATGAGAATCCCAAAATATTGCCAAATATCAGCTTAGGGTTCCACATTTATGACAGCTACAATAATGCAAAGATGTCTTATCAGAATACCCTGAAACTTCTCTCTGCCCAGAGGAAGACTATTCCAAATTACAACTGCAAGAAGCAAACTAATTTGATAGCTGTCATTGGAGGACTTGATGCCAAAGTCTCTCTTCAAATGGCTACTGTTTTAGGCATCTATAAGATTCCACAGGTATGTGCAGGTAGGCCATGAATTTTAAGATGCTGCTATATTTATCTTTAAGGAATAATCACAATGACATTAGAAATAGGTCAGGAATGTAATTTAAGGACAGCCTTATGGAAGTCAATTTTCTGTTCTCCTGTCTAGTTTTACATTCCACCTAAGATGATAAGATATATGCAAATATAACCAGCCACATTTATTTCTCATTCACTTTATTTCTATGATTTTTAAAAACTAACTTCACTTTGAAGAGTTCTTATACTTTGAAAACATTTGCACCATTATATAATTTTGAGTTGTCCTATTAGAATTATATCTTCAAGTGGATTTTGGGGGAGGGGGGAATCCTCTTTTTCCCATTTTTTAAAATCTTTTTTTAAAATTAGGTAGTTCAGAAACACAAGGAGAAAGTCACTTTAGTTCAATCATGAAAGTTAATTTCTCAGTCTTAAAGAAGTACAAAATGATGTGGACATGTTAATATTTGCAAAAAGATAGTCTCAATTTTTCTCTTTTGATGGTGGTTTTCCAAAACTATGTGGTTCTTGTCCATAAAACAGTCCTAAAAGTTCTGTATATTCAGAACTAATATTATAGGGACAAAATATACATCTGCACCTTAGGATCAATGCTTGAGTAAAACAATTTTTTTTTCATCACTGGAAATCTGTGTTTGATAGGGAATAAGAAATCCAGCTTATAGCTGCTCCTTTGTGGGGTGCTACAGGACTCGATACTCTCTCTGTTCTTTTTAATATCTACATGAAGCCACTGGGTGAGGCCATCCAATACCATGGGATAAGAGATCATCAATATGGTGACAATACTCAGCTTTACATCTTCATCTTTGTGTTGATGTGGCTGTCCTTTCTTGGTGCATGGACAATGTATGAGTCTGGATGGAAGGGGCAATAGGCCTGGTAAGATGGAGTCATTGTGAATATGCAGAGCGTCAAGATCTGGAGAGTTATCATATTTACTTCTGGATTAGGAGCATTACCCCAAACAAACCGTCTATAAAACTTGGAGGCTTGCTGCCCCAAAAGTAAGGCGACAATCATAGTAGCAGAATCTTTGCACAATTTTGGGTTGTGCAACAACTGCGCTCATTTCTGGATTGTGAGGCTCTGCTTTCAGTCACTTATGCCATCTCATTATTGCAACACGGTGAACATAGGTTATCCTTGCAGAGTATTTGGAAGCTACAATTGGTCTAGAGTAGACTACAACAGTACAGACAGTTTTGGAGGCCTCTAGAGTAGCAAATATAACGTAATGTTAGGAAAACTGCAAAGGTTACCAATTTGTTTCTGGGTCCCATTAAAGGTGTTGATCTTTACATTTAAAATCCTTTATGGTATAGGTCCAAGATATCTGAGGAGCTATCTTTCCCCAATGGGAAATAAAATATAAAAATATAAAATAAAATAATAAAATAGACCAATCCCAGACTTGCTGGCAGAATAGGCCTACTGCAGTCTCAACTGGGCAAGAAATTGTGGCTGGTGGAATTCAGGGGAAGAGCCTTTTCTGTCATATCCCTTTAGAACATCTTATTGAAGGAAGTGAGGTCTGGCCCAACCTTCTGACCTTCAGGAAATGTCTTAAAATTTGGCTATGCTGGTTGTTATAGGGCCCTAAAGATGAAGCTGTTGACTATAGATGGCTAGTATAGTAACAGAGAAGGTATTAACACCTATCTGCTCTAAACCTGTGGTATTTCAGTTTGTTTTAACCTCTTGTAATTTAAATATGTTTTTATAGTTGTAATTGTTTGTATAGAGCTGCAGATGACAGACTCAATCATTACAGAGGAATGATTGAGTCTGTCATCTGCACCTCTATAACTGTCTGGTTCTGCAACCCATCAGGACAGACACAGACTTCAGAGAGTAATTAGGACTGCAGAAAAAACAACTACTACCAACCTACCTTCAATCGAGGATCTGTGTACTGCACAAGTCAAAAAGAGGGCTGTGAAAATATTTGCAGACTCCTCACATCCTGGACATAAACTGTTTTAACTCCTTCCCTCAAAACGACGCTATAGAGCATTGCACACCAGAACAACTAGATACAAGAACAGTTTTTTCCCGAAAGCCATCACTCTATTAAAGAAATAATTCCCTCAACCCTGTTCAACTATTACAAAGTCTGCACTACTATTACTATTAATCTTGTCATCACTCCTTATCGCCCATCCCCTCACACTTGTGACTGTATGACTATAACTTTTTTGCTGATATACTAACATTTTATATTGACTGTTTCCTAGTATGATTCATTGCTTATTGTATCCTATGACTATCTTTAAGTGTCATACCTTATGATTCTCGACTCCTGACAAATGTATATTTTCTTTTATGTATACTGAGAGTATTTACACCAAGACAAATTCCTTGTGTGTCCAATTACACTTGGCCAATAAAGTATTCTATTCTATTCTATTCTATTCTATTCTATTCTATTCTATTCTATTCTATTCTATTCTGTCTATCTATCTATCTATCTATCTATCTATCTATCTATCTATCTATCTATCTATCTATCTATCTAGCTTATTATGTTGTGAGTTATTCAAGGATCACGTCAAAGTGTGAAATGAGAGTATATCAATGCTCATCTTGCACTTTGACTGGCTTACGATATAGTCTAATCATATATACAGAGATATATGATATATAGATATATATGATATACATAACAAAAGTAACTACTATAGCTGCTACAGCTAACCGAGATATTTGTTACCTAACAAGAGAAGCAGAATGATCACACCTGGGCAAATAAGCAGTGGGAACAGGAATGACTTTGAGTTCCTGTTGAGTTCTGCATTGACTTTTCTTGTAGGAATTTGTAGAGTATTGAATATAATGATTTTGTAATTATGCCTGATTACCATAGTGTGCCAGTGTGGCAGCATTAAAGTGTCCACAATTCTGTGAAATTTCTATCCTGAAGAAGTACTGGGTCCTAGCATTCTTTATGTTATCTGTTGTATATTGATTCTCGTTCTCAAGGACAACGAAAACTCGTCCTTGATGAATTGTTCTACCCAACTGAAGTTTACAAACAATGAAACAGACATGATCATATTAATAGTGTATGGAAAATTCCGGATCAACTGTTATCATTTAGCCTTTGTTCTTTTAATATATATTTTGCTTAGATTGCTTGCTGTGTGTTTGCTCCTGTGACTAACATTAAAACACAGCTCCCTTTTTTCTACCGGATGATCCCTAGTGAAACAAATCAATACATGGGACTTATTCAGCTGCTCCTTTTTTTCCAATGGAAATGGATTGGAATTATTTCACCAGATGATGATAAAGGAGAAAAATTTGTGCAGGCTGTGTTACCCATGCTTTCCCAGTATGCGATCTGTGCAGCAATCATTGAAAGAACACTAACCCTTTCTGGAGCTTTAGAGAATTTTGAGTCATTTGAACCTCTTGTTGTTATGGCTGCTTCATTAGCCAAATCCAATGTCAAAGTCTATATTGTAAATGCAGATTCTCAAGCTGTGGCATGCTTGAAATGGCTGCTATATCTTTATGGAAGCTTAGAAAGTACAACACAACTAACCATAGGCAAAGTTTGGCTTATGACAGCCCAGTGGGATTTCTCATCAGAGACATTTCATCGACATTTTGATATACATGTTTTCCATGGTTCCTTGTCTTTGGCAAGTCATTCAAAAGAAGTGCTGGGGTTTGCAGACTTTTTGCGTTCTCTTCACCCTATCTGGTCAAAAGAAGATGGGTTTATCAAGATCTTCTGGGAACAAGCATTCAACTGTCTATTTTCTAATTCTCATAAGGGCAAAGAGAGCATTAATTCTTGCACTGGAGAAGAGAACTTGGAAAGTCTTCCTGGAACACTCTTTGAAATGACTATGACTAGTCAAAGCTACAGCATCTACAATGCAGTCCATGCCATAGCACATGCTTTGCATAAAATGTTTTTATCCTCCACCCATATTAAATCTTATCTCCCGTCTGGATTAGGTCCCCCTAAACTGTTACATTGGCAGGTAATGCTTTCCAGGTAAATACTTTTATTTACTATGGTAATTGCAATATGTAACAGATGTTATTTCTGATAGGTTATTATGGAGTCCATATTAGTTTACTATATTCAAATTTTTCATCTTGCCTGTGATAAAATAGTTTTCTTCCATATGCTTTGGTTCTTGGGATTAATTCAATATTCCTCTTTCGCTTTTCCTTTCTCTTTTCCTCTATTTCTCCATCGCTATATCTCTATCTGCCTATTATTTCTTTCTCTCTCCTTCTCTTTGTCTGTCTCCCACCCTTCCTCTCTCTCTCATTTTTTGGGTTGCACTATCTATCTCCATTGACTTTTCTTGTAGGAATTGGCTTGTTTGGCACTTGTTTTATACCATCCAGCATAGCCAACAACAAAGCTCAGAAAGTAACAAGGATTTCTCTCTCTCTCTCTCTTCTTCTCTCCTCTTCCCATCAATCTCATAGTGATTAGAGCTTTAGCTAAGTATATAGCATATTTTCAAAAACAGGCCTCTTAGTTAGCTGCTGCAAGAGGTTAGCACAGATTGACTATAAGTATGGCATGACAAAGTAGTCCCAATCTTGCATTGAGATATCTGGAAGAAATTACCATTTGCCTGCAAATGAGAACTGGTGGGACCACAAAACAGACAAACTGGAAGAAAATGAAAAAGGTGGAGGTATTATACTTTGAGCAGAGAAATACCTGCCACACAATGCCCCTGACTATAAATATTGATAAGAAAGACATAAAAGTGTGGATAGCGGGCATGCTATTTCTATGCTAGAAAAAGCAGAATAGAAAAGGAAAAATTGAGGAAATAACAAAATACAAAAGTCTGCAAATGAAAACAGAACAACTATGGTAAAAGTAAGCAGAAATAGTATCAATAGTAATAGCCACCTTGGGTGCCATCCTAAACACCTGGTTCCCTTTTGAACACTATTAGCTTTGAAAATGTCAGATTAGTCAATTGCAAAAGGCAGCTTTACTTGAAATAACATACATCCTGGACAATAACTTTAGCATCATCAAGCAACATCTCCCTATCCCAGGCCCTTGAAAGGGATCCCATTAGAGAATAAAACTATCAAATCCAGTTTAAATATCTTGCTGTATGACAAATCATAGTATCTTGTATGCCGTGCAACTTTTAATGACTTTGGGCAGCATACTATTACCATTACAGTTCCTGATTTTTGAGCAAAGGACATTAGATATTTGCTTCTTGATGAAAACTGAAATATTTTGTCTCTTGTTTTCTATTTTTATAAATTAATATGAAAGGTCTACAAAAAAGAGATGTTTGTCTCTTTGTTGAGACTCCACAGGAATGTTGGACAAAAACATGTTTTAAACTCTTTTATCACTAATGTTATTGGACAGTTTTGTCATAAGCACCTTCTGAAGCTTGAGGCCCAGACACTGTCCACCCTTGAATTATATTAATGTAAATATACAAGCTTACTTCTGTATAATGGAGATGTGCAGCATCAGCCTGTGACCCACATTTGGTTGTCCAAAACTCTTTAATGCAGCCTTCCCCCAAATTTTTTCAAATAATATTGCATACACATGATAGAAGAACTATATTAATAGTAAATGGAAAAATTGAATTATTGAAACCAATTGAATTATTTAGCTATAGTTATATGATTAGTTCAATATCACATGGAAACCAGTTAAATGGTCCGAGAATGTTCTCATAGTCAACTTTTCTATAGTTCTGTACAAAGCAATTTTTAAATAATGGGAAAAATAAGAATTAAAGGTATCCAGTAGATTTCATATCATAAACATAAACAGACTTCATTTGACAGAGGAAATACAATATCTTCCAGGTTTATTTGGAAGGTTGATAAATATCATGTGAACCATTTCAAAATGATAAACTTGAGCTTTAATTTAAGATTTGAACTTGTCTTAAATCTATTTAAATATGTTCTGCTTGTAATGTTGTCAGAGTGGGTAGTATTGCATTTTATTGCACCCCCCCCCAAAAAAAAATAATAGCATGTTCAAAACAATTGAAAACTAATTTAACAATACTAATAAATTAAATATTATGCATAATAATTGCATTTTAATATAAAAACAAATTTTACATATGGTTCTTGATCATAACAATAGTATAAATTGTTGGATTTCTGTTGTTGTAAACAGAAAGACATCTGTAGTAAGCAAAAATAATTAATCTTTTTAAATTCCTACCCTTGTTATTTTTATAAATAACTCAAGATGTTAGGCACCTAATACTTCTTCCTCTTCTTATTTTCTTCAGAAAAGCATCCTTCTTAGCTGAAAGAGAGTGAGCTCAATCAAAGTCACCCAGCTGGTTTTCATTTCGATATGTTATTTATTTATTTCTCAAATGGTTACAAGATAATAGATATAAGTAAAACATAGTTATGAATATATGGATACATATAAGAAAAACAAAATATAAAAGAAACAATAGGACAGGGACAGTATTTTATTTATTTATTTATTTATTGATCTTCTATACCACCCCCTCTCCCAACAGGACTCGGGGCGGTGCACAGCTGAATAAAAAATACAAACATAAATACAATATTTAAAAATAGAATTAAAAGAATTAAATAATTGGCTGAAAAAATTAAAACTCTTAAAGGTTAAAAATTAAAAAAAACATTTAAAATCAATTGTAGGCATGTTGGTGCGCTTATGCATGCCCCCTACAGACCTCTTAGGAAAGGGGTGAGGTCAATATGGGAATAGAAGTCACAGTTTCTAATATGTGCCTAAACTACTGGATCAGACTAGTGCCCAAATGTTAAAATGGCTATTGTGGTATGACAAATTTGCCACATTTGCTTTCATATTTGCATCATGATGTTACATACAAATATATGAGAAAAAGTTTGCATTAAGGCATCATGAACATTTTTGTCATTTATATCCATTGTTCTTTTTCTATAGATGCCAATGAATAAATATAGGGTGAAATAATTGAAAATTATTGAAATGTATGAAAATGAAGGTGTTATTACATCCAGGTTTTTCTTGTAAGTTTCTCAAATCCTTTTAGTGGCTAGCCACATAAACTGAAACAGTTTAGAAAAAAAAACAATTTCTATTTGAATAGGTAACTTTTATATTCTTAATTAATATTTAATATATATTTAACAATATCATATTAACAGAAAGTACTTATTACAATGAAGTGTTAAACATACACCCTACTTCTCCATTTTATAAATTATATGAATGACCAAGAAACATTTTTTTCTCTAGTTACAATGTTTTAAAATCTTTTGTTCTTTCACTTTAGGTTCACCATTTTCTAAGAACCATCTCATTTAACAATAGTGCTGGAGATACCATATCTTTTGATGAGAATGGGGAATTAATAGCTGGATTTGATGTTATCAACTGGATCACTTTCCCAAACAAATCCTTCCTTCGCATGAAAGTTGGATATCTGGATACACAAGCTTTAAGTGGTCATCAATTAACTATTTATGAAGAGGCCATTACATGGCATAGTTCATTTAATCAGGTAAAGGACAAATAGAAATTTAGATAGGAAAGCTAAATGGGAAAGTGCCCAGTCTTTGTAATTCATAAATGATTTCTACTCAGTAGAGTTTATAGGTAAATGAGTGAGTATATTCTTATATGGATAAGCTATCATTTAGAACAAATAGTTTTAAACCTAAATCAGACAGTCAAGGAAGATGAAAAAATATTCATCATTCATATGATTTGTTTAAAAATAACTCCTTTCCAAAAACATGAAATTGTTTTAGAAGGTATTTTTTCTAACCTTTTTGACATATAAAATCAGATTCATTTGAACAAGGATGTTTAATCTTTTGATAGCCAAATATGACTTGTTATATTTAGGGTGTGGACTAAGGGTTACATCATTTATATAGAGTAGTCAGGACTCAGTTAAAGAAGAACTTTAAAAACTTTCTTTGTTTTTTAATAATTATATCTCTAGTTTAAGATTCAATATTTTAGGAATTTGAAGACTGGGGAAATCCTGGAACCATTACCTGTTATTACTTATCTGGTTAAGGAGCTGTAGTCATTGATCAACCTTACCTAGATGCTCATCTTTTTCAGTCAGTTATAAAATGCTCCCCAAATTAAAAAAAAATTCTGTAGCAAGTAGACTACTATGTTTTAAAGGACATGTTTATTTATTTCTTTGCCATATGGATAGATCCTTCCTGTTGCTCTATGTAATGAGAAATGCCATCTAGGTTACAGACGAAAAAAGAAAGAAGGAGAACCATTCTGCTGCTACAATTGTGTTCCCTGTCCAGATGGGAAGATTTCAGACCAGAAGGGTAGGAGACATAATAATTATAAATTACAAATTCAATGGACACTGGTATTAAAAAAAATGCTGGTACTAAAGTCAATACAATAACCTCTCCTATTAAACAATTTATACCAACCTTTAAAACATGTATTCAATCACTGGAATTTACAAAAAAGAAAATGTTTAGCAGAGTATGTGGATACATTTTAAAATAAGGCATCATTATCAATCAGAGGTTAGGTTAGTAGATTGGCATAGATATAGATAGATGATAAATAAATGATAGATAGACAATAGATATCTAGATTGGATAGATAAATAGAAATAGATAGATAGAAGAGAGGGAGGGGGGAGGGAGGGAGGGAGAGGGAGAAGGAGAGGGAGAGAGAGAAATAACTGACCAGATAATTTCAGTTGTGGCAGAAATTAGGTTTTTCTTCTTCCAATAGAAACCTACAGTGCCAATGTCAAACTTTGCTGACTTTATGCATAAGGCATTTACAAATACTTACATAGAATGGCTATCTTCCTTTCTCTAATATAGAAAAACAACTATTTAACAGTCAAAAGTTTCAATATCCAGAATGATGTCTTGGTTACTTAGAACATCTAAGTAGAACATCTGCTGCACTTTGCAAAGATACCATTTGCCAAAGTTCTTTATCAAAGTACATAGAGTGCATGATTCCTTTGACAATATTATATATAGACTGCATTATGTGAAAAGAAATGTTAACTTTTATGCATGAATCTTTTTCTTTGATTTAGAGTTTTGGTCAATGCAATAAATTATTACAAACTGTAATTAGAAATCAGTAAAGATGGCTAGTAAAGCTGATTGCAATAAGTTTAGAGCACAGAACACCTATTAGTATTTTATGTCCACTCCACTCTACAGGTAGAGGTGAAGAAGAATAATCCATTATAGATATCAGTTATCCATTAGGTCAATTCTATGCAGTTAAATGTTTATAAAATAGTAGAGCACAGAATTCTTCAGGGTAATATGAAGAAAAAATGAAGTGGAGATCAGCTAGGCTTAATACTCTACCTTTTATACTTAATTTTTGTTTCTATCAATTTTAATTCATATTTGAAATAAAGTTTCTATGCAAAACCTGGCAGAAATGATCATTCAGTTCATTACATTATATCTCCACTTATATTTATTTTTAGACATGGACAAGTGTTTCCAATGCCCAGAAGATCAATTTCCACATGAGAACAAAAATCAATGTATTGCCAAGAGATTACATTTTCTCTCTTTTCTGCATCCTTTGGGGATTAGTTTAACATTTTTGGCTCTCTTTTTTGTTCTGCTCACAGTTTTGATACTAGGAGTTTTCATCAAGAACCAGAACACTCCCATTGTCAAAGCCAACAACCGGGACCTCACCTATTGTCTACTCATCTCCTTATTGCTTTGTTTTCCCTGTACTTTGTTATTTATTGGCCAACCACAAATAGTGACTTGCTATTTACGACAAATTACTTTTGGTATCATCTTCACAGTGGCTGTTTCTTGTATATTAGCAAAAACAATAACTGTAGTTCTAGCTTTTATGGCCACCAAACCAGGATCTAGGATAAGGAAATGGGTTGGGAGAAGACTGACCATTATCATCCTGTTCGGTTGTTCCTTCATTCAGGCTTGTATTTGTGCTGTATGGCTGTTCACAGCTCCTCCTTTCCCAGAGTTTGATATGTATTCCCTTCGTGGAGAAATTATAGTGCAATGCAATGAAGGATCACTTGGTATGTTTTATTATGTCTTAGGCTACTTGGGATTTTTGGCTATTGTCAGCTTCACTGTGGCTTTCCTAGCCAGGAAGTTGCCAGATACTTTCAATGAAGCCAAGTTCATCACTTTCAGCATGCTGGTCTTCTGCAGTGTTTGGCTGTCCTTCATTCCTTCATATCAGGGCACTAATGGAGAATATATGGTGACTGTGGAGATCTTTTCTATCCTGGCATCTGGTGCTGGATTATTAAGCTGTATCTTTTTCCCTAAGTGTTACATCATTATCCTAAAACCTGAACTGAACATCAAGGAACAATTGATTAAGAGAAACACTTAAGCAGAAATTTTAATGTGTAGTAATCTAGAATCATATTAAAGTATACAAATATTCCATTACAGAAACTACTATCTTTTTTCTAGTTTTGAGGCATTCCTAATAACATAACCCTTAGCTGACTTCTGTAAAGAATAATATAATTTGAAATTAACCTAAGAACGACTAGGTGAACTTTTGTAATAATAGCTTAAGCTCTTACTTTCACTTTTACTGGGTGGAAAAGAAGCAGAACCCTGCTGTACCACACAAAAAAGAGAGCATGAATTGGACCTCTCGCTATTATCAATAGTGATTGGGACTGATTGTGGAAGAAGAAATGAAATAGAACAAAGTTTGCCATCCATCCCAAACTCTCTATGATAGCTTTAAAGTATACCATGTTTATCAAAAGCTGCCAAAAAGTCAAAAGACAAGGATGGATACACTACCTCTATCCCACTCTCACCAGAGAGCATCCATGACAGCAACAAATGCGATTTCTGCCCCAGACCCTGGCCTGAAACATGATTTAAAGGGGTCCAGCTAATTTGTTTCCTCCATGAAGCTCTGGAGTTACAATACTACTGCCTTCTCAGCCAACTCCCAAAAACAATGGTGGCATTTGCATTCTGGAAGACCTTGTCAACTCCCACAAGTTTAACAGAATCAAACCACTCTCATGCTAATTAGGTCACTTATGCTGTTATAATTTTTAGTGGCTGGAAATATAGAGCACCTAGAGAATCTTTCACTGAAGATGAAAGAAGTGCAAATTAGTCTGTTGGAAAATATTAAAAAGCAGGCATACCAATCTAAGAATTTGAAGTGACCACAAACCTAATCTTCCTAGGTTCTGAATCTCATGGGGATAAAAACTGTACTCAAAATGGTGCACCATGTTGAAACTGCATCTGTCTGTGGTTGTATATATAATTGTTAAAGACTGACTATGAGAATGGATTAGGTAATATAAAATGATGCCTTTGAACTGGAGCAGTGCTCCAGTTCAACTGTACTCCAACTGTAGTGCTGGGGAATATTCTTTAGAACAGAGGTCACCAATCTTTTGGATCTCTGGGACCACCAAACTCATACTTTTAAATCCTGAGGACCACTAATACCAATTTTTTAAAAAAGCTAATACATTTAATATAATTTTTATGTTAAATATAAATTATACACACACACAAACACACATATATACATACACACACACACAAACACACACACACAAACTTACTTGTTTAATTATAACAAAAATGTAAATGCTTGATGATAACAAATTCCGGGCTGGAAGCCTCCCCCCACCTGGCACCTTCCAAAGTAACAGAAGAGTGGGCGGTGTATGTGTGTGTGTGTGTGTGTCTGAACTGAGGGGCCTCGGGGCAACTGCTACTGGAGAAGCAGACAGAAAGGGGGCTTTGCTCTCCTTGGGGGGCATCACCCCTTGGCTGCCACTCCAGGGGTTTCTCAGCAGGCATCTGCCTGCAGAAGGACTGCCACTCTTAGTGATTAATTGGGGAAGGGGAGGGGGAGAAAGTGGGAGCTCCTTTCAGATCTTGGGTGGAGGATTGAGAGGCTCAGATCTGCAGCGAGAAAAAGTTAGGGGTGGGGGTGGCTCTTCCAGCCCCATCTGGAGACAGGCAAGGAAAGGTGTCCCTGGGGGCACTTCATTTGCTTTAGCACTTCGCTGCCAAACCCAGCCACAGCCAGTGATTATTTGGGGGTGAGGGGAGAGAGAAAGTATCTCTCACATTACCAGGGGACACCTTTGAAACAAAGGTCTTTCACTGAGACCTACGAAACGCCAATCTACCGTGTTCCAGGAGTTCTTCGAAATCGTCAAACACTCCCACGTGCAGTTCCTGTGCCTCCTGGCTCAGGTTCCTGAGATGCATGTTCCCACACACAGTGGTGGCAACAACAACAGTCTCCTCCCCCAGCACCCATTGTCAGCTCTCCCCATTAGTTTTCTAGCTTTGAATTGCTTCCGGCTCTCTCTCTTTCCTCCCCCCTGCCCACATGCAGGCAGGAAAGGAAAGGGAGACGGAGCCATGCACAGCTCTCCCCTTTTCCAGCCCTTGCTGCCTCTCCCAACATCGAAGCCTCGGAAACGCAAGCAAAGCCTCCACAGCGGTAGCACCGTGAGTTGCTTGCTTCTCCACTACTGCCTCCTCCTCCTCCAGCACCATTTCCTTCTCTGGGTAGGGCAATTCTTAACTAACCGAGCATGCTAAGGCAACTCAGGATGCTATCACTGCAGCAGCTTTGCCTGCGTCTCTGAGGCTTCGATGTTGGGAGAGGCAGCAAGGATGGGAGAGTGGAGAGCTGTGCATGGCTCTGTCTCCCTTTCCTTTTCTACCTGCACGTGGGCAGGGGGAGGGGAGGAAAGAGAGACGGGAGCAATTCAAAGCTAGAGAACTAATGGGGAGAGCTAACAGCGGGCACTGGGGGAGGGGACTGCTGTTGCCACCGGCACCGGGTGTTGGAGCTGCTTGGCACCTGCATTTCAGGGATCTGATTCTGGGGTCCTTTGGAGAGCTGGGAGACGCAAGAACTGCATGGCCCAGATTAATTACTTTTGGGGGCCATTTCTTCTGTGCCCCACCAACATTTTTCATGGCCCACTTGTGGGCTGCAGCCTACCGGTTGGTGACCGCTGCTTTAGAATATCTTTGAGTACATGATATGCTATAGTACTAGTTAAAAAAAAACCTAAGCATTCATTTGAAGCAGTAATAACAAAAGTAAAACTATATATTAGATACATTATGTGAAGGCATTAAAAATAAGCTGATGCTTTGAAAAACCAAAGGCAAAAAATGTGAAAGAAAATGAGATAGAAAATACTGGAAGAAATCCTGGTGGAATGGTCTCATTGGAACAATGAGTTAGAAATGATTGAATGATTGAACAATAAAGTAAAATGAAGGTCTTCTTGACAAAAGACTCATATTTTACCCATGAACAGATTCTCGAGATTCTCGAGAATAGTGACCATGTGAAGTGAAACATTCTCATAGATTCTCGAGAATAGTGACCATGTGAAGTGAAAGATCAGAAGTAAGTTTTTCTTTTACATCAATTGGATTAATGAGTTTATTATAATTAAGGTTTGGTACAATTATTTTCCATCTGGATAGAAGTTTTAAAATGTTCTTAAAAGTCATCTTTTCATTGTAACAAAAGAAAGAAAGGACAAGGAGGCTCTCATAACATTGCAAGAAAGTTCAGGTCTGTTGCAGTTCACTTCAGCCTAAAACCCAGACATAGGGTTGAAAATGACTGCCAGACATAGGGTTGAAAATGAAACCAGTTTTCCAGATTTTAATATTTAGTATTTGGTTATATGGCTCTTAATTTATTCTGGTTATTCCTAAATTATATCTTCTATTGATTTCAGTTGAGGTAATGCCTTCATAGAATTCTTATTTGTACCACATTTTTACTCTATGAATCTATTGCCAGTTGGGTTTTCTAATGTATTGTATTTCCTTTATTGTAGCAGAAATCTTCTCACGGTTACATACTAAATACCTTGTGAATAAATATTTTTGTTACTTACAAGAGAAGCAGGAAATTCCACAACTTGGGCTCTATAACCATAGAAATAATTTACATCCAAGAAGAATTTCCCCAGAAGATCTGCACATATATGTGAAAACATGGGCAGTATATTTTTTTCCAGTCATGAAAAGCTTTATGTCATGGGCCATGATTCAGATTTAAAAACTGACTTCAATTCTGACAAATTGCTCCAGCTGAATCAAGGACAGCTGGAATTTTCAAGGCATAATTCATCTGAAAATATTGAACAATTACAAGCATCTTCTGATCAGTTGGAGTAGCTGGATGAGGCCTGATGCATGAAGAGCTGAGCAAGCAATGACAGTCAATGAGATTTCCCACTAGGCAAAGCTCAAGCAATTGCATCCAGCCAACCCTGTAGACAGATTTATGTAGCTGGTCTGCTTTTAATCTTTCCTGAAAACAACCATTTATAACTATTTTGGACCACTCTATTGCTGCTTAAACTTCAAATGGACTTATTTAGGTAAACTTTCTTTGCACAGACCATGATTTACAATCTTGATGGCCAGTTGTTGTTGGCCAGCTATTAAGTTATTGATTGCTGTTTACTTGTACTAGTAGGCCTTTGGGACCTAGCAAGCTGGTGGTAAATCAGCAATCCTGTTGACTGACAAGGGGCCGTTTCCCAGGCTTCAATCATTTCTCAATCACAGAGGTGTCAAATTCACATTGTCGTGGCGTCATCATGTGACATATCGGGACATTTTCCCCTTCACTAAACTAGGTATGGGCATGGCCAGTGCATGATGCATCCGGCCCATGGGCCTGGAGTTTGACAGCCCTGCTCTATCACTTCTAGCTGAAAAAAATGCCTTATATGAGTTTATCTAGTCTTTGTTTCAGAATTTTTATTACAGATAATCAGTCCTTCACTTACAACCACAACTGAGATTAGAATTTCCATTGCTAAGTAAGGAAAGTGAATTGTGCCCAATTTTACAACCTTTTTTTGCTATGGATGTTAAGTGGATCATTGTAGTTGTTAAGTGGATCACACAGTTGCTAAACAAATTCAACTTGTCCCATTGACTTTGCTTGTCAGAAGCCATCTGAGAGGGTTGCAAATTGTGATTATATGACCTTGGGATGCTACAATCAATGTAAATACATGTGGTTGCCAAGTGCTGGAATTTTGAATATGTGAGTGTGAGGCAACTGTGACAATCATAAGTGTAAAAATCAGTTGTAAGTTTCTTCTTCCACTGCCATTGTAATTTCAAATGTTCACTAAACAAATGACTGTAAATTGATGGCTGACTCTATTTCCAACAGGCAATAAAATTGTGAGCACTCCCTTTGATCATTATATTCTCTATTCTGCAATGCTCTTACAGGAACTGGAAGAGGTCACTCATAGAGAAGAATATTTTGTGCTTTCAATTTATTTAGAAGAGAGAAAAGCTTCAGCAGTAATACCCTTTCCATGCCATGGATTATACAACATTGTATAAACTATTTTTTGTTTCTTGATTCTACTTGTTTTGCCATTAATCTGCATTAGGATGTATATTTTCTAAGGATGCATAAAATTGTATTTCAATCAAACCACATTTTTAATAAATGTTTTGTTGGATGTACATCATCCAAATAAACATATTATTATCAATATTTTAGGCTGAGTAAGAATTTAGATTATTTCATTATGAAGTGTTAGATCCAAATCCATTACTCATAACAATACTAGGTTTTCCTGAGAAAATAAGGTATCAATCTGACTTCATTTTGATTGTATTCTAGCCTTTATTTTTTACTTTAAGTGCACTACAGTATTTTACATAAACATAAACTTTCATAAATATTGCTATTTATCAATATGTTGATATATATATATATATATATAGATATATATATATATATATATATAATATCTGTATTTTTTCCTGTTTTATCTGTTGTGTCACCCAGTTACTTTTGCTGAGATGGCTGGCTATATATTATTTATTTATTTATTTGTCTATCAAATTTATACTAATAAACTTCATCTAACATAAGTCATATATCAATTAGATCAATCAATCATTCAATAAAATATTGCAATTGAAAGTATTTGCTGACTTGATTAAATGCCCAGGCAGAAGATAAAATGCAGAAGGGTAAAATAGATTAAATTGACATAACCACAATGTTCCAAGTCATCTTTTCAGGGAGTGGTGCAGTGTGTTATGTTGTATAATCTGCAACAAATACTTATAATTAAGGAAAGCCCACAAATAGCTTATTTTATCTTTTTCGCTTTATTATTTCATCTCTTTTGTTTAGTTCTGGCCTCAACAAAATAATGTAGCATTTGGGGAAAAAAATGCAAGCCAGCAGTCCAGCGGTAGAAGCCAACATAGAGAAGATTTTCACTACCACCATGTATTTTCCCTTAGTGCTCAAGTACGTAGGAATAAAGGATATCCAAACACTGCAAAAGGCCAACATGCTGAAAGTGATGAACTTGGCTTCATTGAAACTGTCAGGTAACTTCCTTGCAAAGAAAGCCACAAGAAAGCTCACAAAAGCCAGGAAGCCCATGTAACCTAGGACACAATAGAACATGGCAGTTGACCCATCATTACACTCTAACACAATTTCTTCAGCCATTGAGTGCATATCAAAATCAGGAAAAGGGGGCGTAGTAGCCAACCAGATAAAGCATATAGCTGCTTGAATAGAAAAACAGAATAGGATTATAGCATTGGCTAGTTTTTTTCCCATCCACTTTCTCATTCCAGATCCTGGTTGGGTGGCAAGAAAGGCCACAATCACAGTAACATTTTTTGCTAGCACGCATGAAACAGCCACTGAAAAGATGATTCCAAAAGCCATTTGGCGGAAGAGACAAGTCAATTTCTGAGGTTGGCCAATGAAGAGTGATGAAGACAGGAAACAGAGGAGAAGAAAAACAAGGAGAGTGTAAGTGAGGCTCCTGTTGTTGGCTTTGACAATAGGAGTGTTGCGATACTTTATAAAAACCCATAATATCCAAACTGTGATGAAAAAAAAGAAATATGAAGAAATAGCTAACCCCATTCCCAAGGGTTCCTCATAAGACAAGAAGGAAAATATTTTAGGGATGCATTGATTTTGTTCCTTGTTAGGATAATGATCTTCTTGACAGGAGTTGCAGGCTTCCATGTCTAAAAGAAAGAAAAGTTGAAATGTAAATGTTGTTGTTTAACCATGTCTGACTCTTGTCGACTTTATAGACATAGACATAGGATAACAGAGTTAGAAGGGACCATGGAGGTCATCTAGTCCAACCCCCTGCTCAAACAGGAGAGATAGGAAAGTGTTCTCTATGCTGTCTTGTCAAGCACAGCTTCTTTCAGTTGTTGGATGTTCAACATTTCATAAGTTCTGATATCATCAAACCATATGTGAATAAGATTTTACAAGTTCTGTTTTTCACTTCCAGAATTTATGCCAAGGTATGTTTCTTGATATCTGTTATGAATCAGAATCCAAACTCATATGGTTATCCCTATAGGCTGATGCCATAATAAATTGAATAATATCTTTCCCCCTAAATGTTGCTCATACTAGTACTGCCCACAGAACTTGGAAGAATGGAGAGAAGGACCTGTACATTGACTACCATGCGGACTGTATCAAAAGTAAGTCACACAACCCGCAACTCAGCTTTAACCTTCAACCACAACCCTACTTCAACCAATCCACCATCATCCAAGACTAGGCACGCACGCCCTAACTACCTCAATTTTAACTACAGCTGGCCTTAAATGCAAGCTACTAAATGCAAGAAGCCTTGTGAATAAAATACTTGAATTTCTCCTCTTCCTAAATATGGCTAAATTTGATATCATATTTGTCTGTGAAACATGGCTCAACGCATCTTTCCCTGACTCCATTACCACAGTAAGAGACTATCATGTTTACCGATCAGATCATGAAATTCGTAGAGGAGGTGGTGTTGCTATCTTCTATAAAAAGTCCTTACATCTAAAAAACATCCAAGTTACCCAGGAGTTTGCTCTTCCTGAGACCATCATCTGTGAACTACCCTTAAATATCACATTTCGATTCTTGCTATGTTACAGAGCACCTGATTATGACATTGAACATGTAAACAAGCTAAATTACTACTAATATGAGCAACATCCTGCCCACAAGCTTTTATCTTTCTTGGTGACTTCAATCTACCTCATATTAACTGGACCCTAAACGAATGTACAACTGAACCCATACATGCAACCTTTTACAATGCTGTTACAAATCTGGGACTGGAACAACTAGTAACTAACAATGCAAGACTTAACAACTGCCTCGATCTCATCTTCAGCAATAGTTTGAATTTAATTTATGGGTTACAAACTAAAGAACCCTTTTCCAACAGTGACCACAATATGATTGACTTTTGTCTCAACATATGCCCACATAAAAATCATCACAATGATGTAATCTCCAATTATAACTTCAAAAAAGGCAACTATGATCTTGTAGACAATGATCTCTCATCCCTTGATTGGCAATTTCTATTCACTGGATGCAACACTGTTGAAGACCATTACAACATATTTTTACTTGAAGTCAAAAGAGTCATCAAACTATATGTACCAATAACAACTCCCAAAACAAAACAAAACAAAAATTACCCATAACAATAAGGAAACTTCAATCTAAAAAGAGATCACTCTGGAGGAAAAACAAATCTGGTCACGTTGACAACTTCAAAAGCCAATACAAAAATTTATGCCACCAGATAAAGACTGAATGCACCAATTATCACATTAAACAAGAGGAAAACCTTCTACACAACAATTCCACCCTCACTTTTTACAATTTTGTAAACAACAAACTAAAAGACTCAAAGTCCATTCCACCCCTGATAGGACCTAAATGGTAAAGACTGCAACGATGACACCATTAAACCAACATCTTTAACACATTATTTGGCTCAGTATTTGTAAACAGCAATGGATCATGCCCAGTATTTCCTACCAGAACCACAGAAAACTACAATGATCTAATACATATCAATTTTACAGAAGACAATGTTAAAAAAGCACTACACAATCTAAAACCATCTCTATCTATTGGACCGGATGGAATATGTGCCTACTTCTTTAAAAAGTTATCCACTGCCATAGCAGAACCTCTAAGCATAATCTTTGAAAAATCTTTCAGGACCACCTCCTTGCCTAACCTATGGTCACAAGCCACGGTCATACCCATCTTCAAAAAGAGAGACCCCAGCCTAGTTGAAAATTACAGACCAATCTCCTTATGCTGCATCACCTGTAAAGTCATGGAATCAATTATTAACCAATCCATTATCCTCCACTTAGAGACAAACAACCTACTCTCTAATAAACAATTTAGTTTCAGAAAAAAAAACTATGCTGTAATCTGCAACTCTGCAAAAACATATGGACTACACAACTCGATCAGAGCAGAACAATAAATGAAATCTACATAGACTTCTGTAAAGCCTTTGATTCACGACAAACTACTCCTAAAATTAAAATCTTATGGTATCTCTTAATACCTACATAACTGGTTAGAAGCATTCCTGTCAAACAGACAACAAATGGTCAAAATTGGGAGTGTCCTATCAAATTCTATACCTGTCAATAGTGGTGTCCCCCAATGCAGTGTTCTAGGACCAACTCTCTTCATACTCTACATAAATGACCTCTGTGATCATATTAAGAGCAACTGTGTTCTCTTCGCTGATGATGTAAAGCTGTTCAATACCACAGACAATACTGCTACCCTTCAAAAAGATCTTGACTATGTATCAGAATGGTCAAACAAATGGCAACTTCAAATCTCAACAAATAAATATTCTGTCTTACATATAGGCAAAAAAAATCAGAAAATAAAATACAACCTGAATAGTCAAGACCTTGTTGATGATCTAAGCTCTGTAAAGGACCTTGGAATACTAATCTCTAATGATCTAAGTGCTAGAGCCCACTGTAACTACATAGCCAAAAAGGCATTAAGAATTGTTAACCTAATCCTATGTAGCTTTTTCTCTGGTAATACCATACAACCAACTAGAGTATACAAAACATTTGCTAGACCAATACTCGAATACAGCTCATCAGTCTGGAACCCACATTATGTATCTGATATTAACACACTTGAAAACGTCCAGAAATATTTCACAAGAAGAGTTCTCCACTCCACTACTCTTTGTAGAATACCTTATACCACCAGACCTGAAATTCTAGACCTAGAAAACCTTGAATTATACCATCTTCGGTCTGATCTAAGCATGGTATATAAAATCATACATTGCAATTACTTACCTGTCAATGAATATTTCAGTTTCAACCATAACAACACAAGAGCACACAATAGATACAAACTCAAGGTTAACCGCACCAAACTTGATTGCAGGAAATATGATTTCAGCAACAGAGTGGTCAATGTCTGGAATATTTTACTTGACTCTGTGGTTTCTTTCCCAAATCCCAAAAACTTTAACCTTGGACTCTCTACTATTGATCTCACCCCTTTCCTAAGAGGTCTGTAGGGGGCGTGCATAAGAGCACCAACCTGCCTACCGTCCCTGTCCTATTGTTTCTTTTATTTTTTTTATATGTACCCATTTCATGTATTCATAACTATGTATATACTTACATATATTATCTTGTAAGTGATTAACAAATAAAATGAATAAATAAAAATATATAAAGAATGGAACTATTTGAAAAGCACTTAGATACCTGATGATGCCATCAACTGGGAAATGAAGGATTAAGATAAGAATTCTAAGAGATCCCAGCAAAACACACTGAAACAAAATTCCAGAACAATATGAATTATCTTCAGGACATTAGAATGTGATCATTTTAAATGAATTGACAAGGTATTATTCTTAGATAAGTCAATGTAAACAGAAAATTTAAGACTGTAGGAAACTGCCACTTTTATCTCATTTATTTTTTATTAGAACTGATCTACACAGAAGGCTTAACAATATGATGGATTATAAATATTATACCTGCTTGAGGAGAAACCTTTCCTTCTGGACACCGAATACAATCATAGCAGCAAAATGGCTTCCCTTCCTTCTTTTTCTTATGACAACCAGGAGGGCAGATGACATTGCAGAGAGAAAGGGGTATTATCTGTTTGAATAGAATGAAGATAATATTACCAAGAAATAAATCAATTTCAGAATCTTTGATTTTAAGTATAATAAATATGCTCACTCTTCAAATAAAAACATCACTTATCTGAGTGCTGTTCCTTTAGATTTAAGAAGAATAGAAATTTGGAGGCATTTCTATTCTCTATTCTCTGGATGCATTACTGTAGAAGACTATTACAACATATTTTTACTTGAAGTCAAAAGACTCATCAAACTATATGTACCTTTAACAATGCCCAAAACCAGAAAAAACAAATTACCCATAACAATAAGGAAGCTTCAATCCAAAAAGAAATCACTTTGGTGGAAAAACAAATCTGGTCACGTTGCCAACTTCAAAAGCCGATACAAAAATTTATGCCACCAGATAAAAACTAAATGCACCAATTATCACATTAAATAAGAAGAAAACCTTCTACGCACCAATTCCACCTGTGCTTTCTACAATTTTGTAAACAACAAACTAAAAGACTGAAGGTCCATCCCACCCCTGAAAAGACCTAATGGTAAAGACTGCAATGATGACACTATTAAAAGCCAACCTCTTTAACACATTATGTTTTCTGAGGTGATTTCCATTAGTTTATGTAACCAAGATAGTAGCTTTATTTTGTAATTTGCAATACATTCAGTGAATTTTTAAGACAATCAATTTAAATTGCCTTTGGATCCACTATTTATATGGCTGCTATAAATCTCATTTCATCCCTGTGATGTTCAATTCATTGGGTAGGATTAGTTAGCAAAGAATTGTATAATAAGGTCAATTTTAGAAAACCTTTTATAAATGAATGTTTAATTCTAGAAATGCTAAGAAACTCCCACCTGATTAAAGTTGCTAGGCCAGATGATAGAATCCTCACTGATACTGAACTCTGTACCTTGACCTGTCCAGGGATTCATTTTTCCAACTTTTATTCTAGTAAATGATTTATTAGGAAAAGTTATGACATTTGTAATATCAAACCCAACAGTAAATTCTCCATGCTCATTCAAGTGAATGATTTCTCCAGCTGTGTTGTTAAATGAGAAGTTCTTTAGGATGTGATGGAGCTAGGACAACAAAATTCATAACTAGTTTAAAACAATAATTCTAATTTAGAGAGCTGTTTTTTTTTACTTATAGCTCAGTTATTTATAGCATAATTCTTGGTATGCTTACTTAAATGTTGTAATCCTCTCTGCTCGATAATGGTTAAAACAAGATATATTAATCCAATATTATTAAATTACAATAATTATTCAAAGAAGCTGGCTGGCACGAAGGGAGGAAGACAGGAGATGGGAGGTTGCGCGGGTGCCACAGTGGAGGCACAGGGGCGCCCCGGCAATGGGATTAATGAGGAGGATGAGGAGCAGTACGACTGGCAGATCTGCCTCTGGGGGCTGGAAGCACAGAAGCGGCTGCACTTCTCTCGGGCACTGGTGGCTGGGCTGCACGGGTGAGCACAGAGATGGCAAAGAACCTAGCGCTGGCTGGCAAGAATGCACTGATGCTGCTGAATCACCGCCAATGTCCCTGGAAGACGCATGAGCCCAGTTCCTGCTTCCATCAGCTCCCCAGGTAAGAACAGAGTGGAGGTGTCCCTGGAGCATAAACAAGACCTCAGTTCCATGATTGACATGAAAGGGGATCCAGAAAATATTGAGCAGAAACCGGACGAATTCTTTATTCGCTATAATATGGTCTCCCTGGAAGTCCTCCTGAAGATGGACCAAATATGCAACTAGTTGTTTAAAGATATGATAGATTCTCTTGAACTGAGTGCAAGTCCCAATGACTACGTAGATATGTTTATTGAATGCTCTTGGCAATAATACAGACTTTGCTTAGAAAAAGAGGGTTTGGAAAGTTTGGGGTATCTGTTTGTGTCTACTGCATATTAATTGAGTTAGATGAGCTTCAAAGTACAATAGGAAATATCCCACTGATTTACTTAATATATTGTCTATGGGTTTGTCCATGGTCATACTATATTTCCATGGGTGCATTGTTCATGGGTACATATACATTTTGTCCATAAACATATACATTTTGTATATGGACACAGCATGTTGTCACAACAAATCTTTTCAAACAGGTCTGTAAACATAATGCTGCTGTTGAAGAATTGTTTTTGAGGAGCATATAATTAAATCTGGTGAAATGTTTCTTGGGAATTTACTTAAAGTCATGTGTATGTAAAATATCAGACCAAATACTCCTCATTATTCTTCTATTCACAATTATCTAGTGTAATTTTCCACTATTGTAAAGTATATTTATTTGTGCAAAAATTCAAGATAAAAATAACAGTGAATGACATTGAAGATTATTGTGGAGAAACTGTCAATATGTCAATATGTTCTTCAGAATATTAAGAGAGGATATATATATATATATATATATATATATATATATATATATATATATATATATATCTGCAAACATGCATTACAAACTCATTTGAGCTAAAAGACAATGACCTGTAATGATATCTTAATTTGTTATAGATATTTAAGAGCTATTACCTGCCATGGCTGCAGAATTCTATTTTCTATTCCCCTTCTGGCAAATGTTTTTTTGAATACTGAAATGCTTGAATCAATGATGGATATAGAATTTGCCAAGGCATAGGCTGCATTGTAAATACTGTAACTGTGGCCAGTCATGCTCATTTCAAAGAAAGGCCCAGGTAAGCTTTCCAGCCTCTCTTCCCCAGTGCAGCTGTTGTCAATGTTCTCCTGAATATTAGTGTTTAGAAAGGAACAACCAAATGCCTGCTCCCAAAATGTCTGAATGAAGCCATCTCTCTTGACCAGATAAGGATTTAGGCTCTGAAGAAAAGACCGGAACTCTGGTATTTCATGGGTGTGAGGTGTAAAGGCTAAAGCACCATGGAAGATTTCTAGATTCAAATTCTTATGTAAGACCAGTGCTGCAAAATCCAACTGTACTGCCATAATCCACACTTTACCAAATAATTTATCATCATTAGTATGTCTTGAATTCAGCACAATCATCAAAGATAACATGGTCCTAGTTTCTCCATGGACAAAAATAACATTGGCCTCACTCTTTATAACATCTAGTAATATTTTGTGCCATTTTATCTGTGCACTTGCATAGTCCTCGAAAAAAACTAATACAGAAATCCTTGCAATGAAGGCAGGACAGATGCCATTTTCAAAAAGTATTGGAAGCACGTTCTTCAAAAAAAGCTCTCCACCATCATCATTGAAGATCATTAGGCAAATCCACTTCCATCTGAAATGCAGAAGTAACTGAACAATTCCTTTGTACTGATAAATTTCATTTGGTACCAGCTGGTAGAAAGAAACAAAATGGGACTGATCCCTCATCATGGGAGCAAAATCACCATAACTAAACTGGGATTGAGGAAAAAAGTGAAATCATTTCTTAATCACCTTTGGAATTATATTTTATTCCTTTTAAAATATTAAGAACCTCTGGAATGATTAAGTTTTTATCACATTCACATCAAAATAGTACTTACAGTGTTGCTTTTGGAATATCAAAATCAGACTAGATATCTGGATGGATTTAATATAAGAATTTGAAATTAATTATAAGAACCCTTGCCTTTAGGAAAATGTAGTTTTAGTTTTTGGGGAAAGTACATAAGATGGGACTTTGAATGTCAGACATTAGAGAAAATCATACAAAAAAGCTAAAGATTACAATTAAAGGGAAAAAATAAAAATTACATGCTATTACAGAATGGATATTTCTATGGAGATTTGTGGACTAAGGACTCAAAAATTAATTTTAAATATATCTATTATAGATTAAAGATATACAAAAGATGTAGAGGAACATGCTATATTGTATAAAACTGGAACTGATTTGAATACAGATTTAAGCAAATTAGCAAGATAAATTACAAGATTTATATAAAAAACTGGATAAATAAATGAAATTGGTTCACATTTTAGTATTTAAAAGGGGTGTGCAAGTAAAAAAACTAGGCTGATTTGGATAACATTTGTTTACTGAATTTACAAAAGAAATATTAAAAATTTGATATATTTTTTTCTGAGAAGGGACAAAGAAAAATGAAAAGAAACAAACTTTGAGGATATTATTTGAAGGGAATAAAAATAAAAATGTTGAAAATACAGAGAAGAAATATAGAGTTTGTTTGTTTGATTAAGTTTAAAATAGATATGATGTTCCCTCTGGTAGCCCTTAATGAACTTTTGCTGACTAGGGATGAATGATGAGGTTTAAAGTTTTGATTATATTTAAGGGATGAAATACAAAGAAAAAGGAAAATTTGTTGTATTTTAAGAGACATTTTTTCTATTTTAAGATAAATTACTAAAATTATTTATTGTGATGAAGGGGAAATTATTTATAATTTTCTTTTGTTTCTTTTTTCATTTTTATTGACTTTCTTTTTCCCCCCTTTCATTCTTTTGTTTTTTGTTGATTTGTATTAGTTTTTATTTTTCTAATTGTAATCTGTAATACAATTTCTCTAAAAAGAAACACTGTAAGAATTTATTTAAATAATTAAGAATCAGCACTTATATGCTTTGTGAGTATTTAAAGGTGCACATATGCCACATTGCTTTCAGTAAATATTTATCGGGTTCTGCTACATTTTTGTGCTGCCTATCTATTTTAAACTCTTGGCAACCAATTTTAAACAAAAATAACTTTTTCCCATTTTTCTTTCATAAGAGTTATTAAAAGAGAATTGAACATAAGTTTAAACCATTTACAGCAACTTCACTACTTTCACTTTAGAATCCAATTTATTTTATCAGCTTATTAAATTGGGAACCATTTCAGCAATTTGATTCATGGCTTCTCTATGAAGCAGTGAAGAGATTCAGTTCCACAAAAGCTGAGTAATGTGAAGGTGAATAAGGGACATATCTATTGCAGGCTCTGAATTTGCCACTTACAAAGAAATCATTAAAAACAGTATGATAATTAATTAGTCTATTTGTCTAATACTAGTCACAGTCAATCAGATGTTTACATGGGAATGGCATTTTTTCCAGCTACTGAGTCCTTCTAGGCAGATGCTTGATAGTATTAAAGTTATTGTCATAAAATATGCTGATTATTATTATTGCTAAATATGAGTGTTTTTTTAACATCTCAATGAAGAAACTTTCATTCTATTTCCTTTCTGACAGAAAAGTAAAACATTGTGATAAATCTAAAAACTTGACATTCTACTTTCTCTTTATACCTGAGGTAACTTATAGCTGTTCAAAATGGCAGCCAAATGTCGGGAAGTATCTGTGCCCAATCCCCCAATAACTGCAATCAGACTGCTCTGATTATTGCACTCATAATTAGGAATTAGTGTATGTGTTGCAGAGAAAAAATCTAGGGCAATGTGATAGTATCTCCTGGCACTGAAATAGCTCTCCGAGATGTGGAAACCCAAGGAAATATTAGGCAAGAAATGTTGATTTTCATTGATCTCAGTTACTGCAAATACCAAGGCTAGCACATGCTGATAATTCTTTGTCACAACTCTGTAAAAAAGAAGGGAGGAAAGAAATTACCAGTATTAGCAATTAAAGAAAATTGATAGCTCTATGAACTGCCTTCTGTCTTCAAATTGTTCTAATTCTTATTACATAACATTACTGATTATGTATAGAAGTTCAAATAAAGCAACTAGTAAAATATTTTACCAGTGACTCTAGAAATAGGAAAGGATAGGGAGGGAAATGAAAACTTAAAGAGACATTATTATCATTCTGCTGGAACTACACTATGCTACATAAAGTACTCCTGTGAGGCACTGAAATGAATAAATAAAATTTCAACGAAGAGTATGATTTTGATGGAAACATCATATAGCAGTAATTTATATTGCAAGGAACAGCATGGCACTAGAAAATATGACAGTACCAAAAAGTACTATAAATACAGTAGTAAGACAAGGGAATCAAGAACATAAGAATGAAAAAGTGTTTTAAAAGAGATAATATTTACCAAAAAAATCAAGAAAATTTAAAATGCAATGCAGAATGTACTATTAATGTTTGCTGACTGAATCATAGAATCCTGGTCAAGGAAGAAGAAAGAGACTAAATTACAGGATGTCCAACAAAAGATTTCTCATCTCCATTTGAATGTATCCAATGATACATAGATAATTATATATCTAAGTGACCAGCTATATGTCTTACACAGTATAATAAAAAATGATTGTATCATTCATAGGTTTACCAATGAATTTGCTACACTTAAAGATTATCTATGGAGATTTTCAGTCATCCAGGTCATGGCTGTCCCAAAGGTGCTTTTTCAAGACCAAAAAGCTTATATTCTATCAGATTCATAGACTGAATAGATTCGTGAATGAATTAATACACGCACTTACAAAGGGAGAATGAGAGCAAAAGAAAGTTCCATGTATCTTGTATACATTATTAAATGGGTTTATACATTCTAAAAGTAGAAAATTAAACTTTTAAATCAATTATCTAACAATTTGTTAATATTTGAGATTAGTAATATAACACAAACAGAAATAATTGAAATGTATGAAGAAAATTGCACAAATAATATTAAAAAGAACAGTTTCATTTTAAACAATATTCAGCCACAGGAAACAGAAGAAAGAAAAATATACAGATTCTGGCTTCAGGGATGAAAGCCAAAGTTGTGGAAGTTTTCTGACTTAACAGAAACAAAGAGAGATTTATAAGATTTGTTATTCAAAGTATATATGTACTAAAGTGGAAGAACTTTCTCCAAGTATCTCACATATAGAAGAAATACATACGGAGAAGGTTTTCTGAGTTTTTTTTTAAGTTTGTACATAGACTTCTAGTCTGTGTTCCTTTGCTTCCTCAACCAATGTTTTGGAGCTGGAGACTTAGATCATATCAAAGGATAAACATTTTTCTGATCCTAGATCCATGTGATACGGTGAAATTCAGTGACTCTTCCACGTTGAAAAGACCAAGCAAGCCTTGTTGCTTCAAGGGAATCAGGATGGAGTTGTCTGCTGACTGTTAAGAAGGAAATGTACTGGTGGATTTGGGATCAACTTTGACAAGGCTTCACCTAACTCTCTGGGGTTATAACACCAATGGAAGACCTTATCAAGCCACTGCTTCCATGAAGGTAACACTGGTTAGGCTGAATCCCAATTAAGGATTGTGGCTTCAAAAGGGATAAAGAAATTTCTTTCTGATATGAGCAAAAAGGATGACAACTGAGAAACCAAGCTTAAGCTTGGTTGTCAAGGTCTGATTTTTTTCTGTATGAATATAGCTGGAAGTCAGTATGAAAACAGGACAAGAGTAGAACCAGAGAAAGGCCAAACTAGTCAAATGGGTTTTTCATTTTCATTTTAAAAGATTTGTTCTGTTCTGAAGCAAAAGTATTATTAGTCCAGGTAATTCTATTATCTTGTAAGAAACCAAGGAGAAAGAAACAAGCAAACAAGTAATCAAAACAATTTATAAAAGAAAGAAAGAAGAAAGAAAGAAGAAAAGCAGATACGTCTCTGAAAAGCTCATGAGTTTTGCCCAACTTAACAAATAAATGCTTTAACAATCTTGAGATAATTATAGCTATAGCTGTATACATCTACATCTATACATGCATATATTTATATCTATATCTATATAAAATTAATACATAATTACATTGGAGAGTCAACATCAGGGGCAGGATACTCCTTAAAAGAAAACTGATCTATAAATACTATCATTTGAGAATTGGTGCCACCAATCACAAAGTCACCACTTGTGAAATATTTATGAGGAATATAGACCCTGTTCTGAGTAGGACAGATAGCATCAGAATGTTCCCAGAATTCAAGGCATGGCATCTGAAGGAGAGAAAAAACTAATACTTTCAGCCACCCCATCTTGCTTTTCAGATCTTTCTAGTGCACCACTCTGTCTTTCTAGTTCTATTTTATCAGATATATAGTTCTGCTTGTCCATCCTGAAAGGCATCTGACTTAGGTGTTGAAATATTTGAAGCTCTTGACATGTTTTCTTCCCTCTAAAAATATAATAAAATCACAAAATGATTTAAAAAAAAAACGTGTGAAGGAGTCCTGGATGAATTCTACTTTTCAGCATTGAGAAAAGCTTTTAAATACATTTTTGACAATTTTACTGCATTATAATGTTGCAATTTCAGCAAATCCTCTTGAGGGATTGATGAAAATTTGATGGGGGGAGCATATTGAATCATTCATAATCTCCAGAGATTTTTATGACAATTATGGGATATAAATGGAATAAAAAAAGATATATGATTATTACCTCCCTAGAAATTTCAACTAAATGCCATTTTCCTTACAAAACATCACAGTGAATAATAATAATAATAAAAGTTAATTATCTTGAAGGAAAGGTATTCTGATTTTCAGTTGTAAAGTTACTTAATGAAAAATATCCTGTAATGGAACTATAGAAAGTTTTGTTTGTTGTGGAACTACCTATTGTATGTTTGCTAGTTTGCTAAGTAATTTCATTTTTAATTCTGGAAGTTCTTTTTATTTTTATCATCCATCTTTGAGATGTAGTAAAAAATGTTATTTTTATTGATTGTTAGGAAAGATGGCAACTTTTTAAATTATGTGTGCATATGTTTACTTGGTAGTTATATTTGGCTTAAACTAATCTTATAGAACACCAGATACGGAATTTAAGAAAGCACTGGCATCATTAAAATTATCTGGTAGGGTTTTTTTTTAGCAAGATTAATATAAAAAGCTCTCTATAAGGAAATTCATATAAGGCACAAGAAAATATGTTCAAAGGTACCTCAGTACACTCCAACTTAATTTTTTTATCTGAGTACATGTCAACACCTGAGTATTGGAGATACCATATACATGCTAACCCAACTCTTTCAGCTAATCTTTAAAAACTCTAACAAAGTATTCTTTTTGATAAAGGCAGGAAAGATGCAATTTTGAGAAAATATGTAGGTTCTTCCTAAAAGGTTTTTCACATCATTATCCAAATACTTTAGGCATAACCATTTCTATCTGAAAAGCAAATGAGAGGAAAATCATATTATTGAATTGAGAAATCTGTATCTCTAATCTGTGAACTCTTCCTACTTAGAACATTCTATACATATCCAAAATGGCAGTAACCTTATGGGAAATATCATAATCTTCACAATCAGTTACTGCTATCAGATTGCTGTGAATGTTGCAATTATAGTTGAGGGACAAATCTTTACTGTGTGGAGAAAAATATCCAGCACAATCTGATAGAGCCATGATGGCGAACATATGGCATGAGCCATTTGTGCAGGCACGTGAGCTACAGACAAACTTACCTGCACTGTGCATGCACGTGCCTCCCAGATTATTTTTAGCCCATTTGAGGCTGTTTTTGCCCTCTTGAGGGAAGCCTCTGCAGCCTCGAGAGGCCAAAAAACGGGCCTGTTTCAGCATTTCTAGTATTTCTGGAAGGGCCATTTTTCGGCCTCTCAAGGCTGCAGGGGCTTCCTTCTAGCCTTCGGGAGGACGAAAATGGCCCAAAAATCATCTGGCAGGCACACACATGCATAGTGCAGGTAAGGGGGCAGGGGTATTGCACGCGCATGCATAGGGGAGGCGAGGCACATTGCATTGTGAGTGCCAGAATGCACACTTTTGGCACACCACAACAAAAAGGCTCGCCATCACTGTGATAGAGTCTTAGTGAAAGAAAGAAATTGTCAAGGAAATGAATCTTAAAGAGATGTAAGGTTTTGGTGACTTTATTTGCAGCAATACAAAGACAAAGATAATCTGATAATTCTTTGTTACTCTCTTGCAAATAATACATACATATTAACTGATCGACAGCTCAATGAACTGTCTAGCTTGTTCAGTGTTTCATAAATCAATGCTTTATTGGTTTTATACATGCAAAGGTTCATACATAAACATTGAATAATTAAATTCAGAAATGTATACTTTTACAGAATACCATAATTCAAGTTATACCAAGTTACAGATATGCTAATGATAATTGTTTTATTTTACTACACTGTGTTAAATAATCCATAATTAGTTATGGCATATGATATGTTAAACCATAAAATCAGGTTTATATATAAAACCACAGAGTCTATATTCTCCTGTTACACTAAGTCACAGCCTAAAATTAAAAGCAAGGAATATATGTGGCAGATAAAGACTAAAGACCATTTAAAATGAATTTCAGAAAAGGATTTTATTTATCTTTCAATTAAAACTACAATTAGGACTAGGACTTCTGCTGCTAAATTGTTAAATGACTTATATCCAATTGTTTGATCTTTTTTGCTGCAGATGTTATACAAATCCCCATTGACTTTGCTTCTAAATTCATGCTAGTTGTTAAGTCATCGAATGTCAACCACACGACAAGAGTTGTAATTGCAACGAACAATTACAATTGTTGCAAGAATTGTAATGGCAAGGAACAATCATAAGTCACTTTTTTTCAGCACTGTTGAAACTTCAAACGGTTATTAAACAAAATGGTTGTAAGTTGAGAGCTACTTGTATGCTTATTAAGAATACATTACAGAAAACTCAAAAGATCTAATTTGCAATAGATATACAAGGATTGGAGTACCACATTCTTAATAGTTCTAAGAATAATAATATCTTGAAGAAAAATATGATCACACAAGAAGTAAAACTAGAAAGCTTTTCTATAAATCACAAGATCACCACTTTTGTAAAAGTTATGAAGCATATTGAACAAATAATGTTGGAACACATTCAGCCAGATTGTTATAATATCTAAAGCTCTCAGCATGTTATCATCTTACTGTTAAAAAAAGAGAAGTAAACTAAGAAAATCAATCTTGCTGTCTTTTTTGTTTCTATTCTGAATATTAAACAAATGTTTTGAAAAGTTCTCATGTTTTTAAGTGTAGCTTTAGTAAATTCACTTTCACATGTTCTGAAATTTTCAAAAACTTCCATTACTGAATAGGAAAAAAAATAGGAAAAAAAATTATGTTGTTGAAAATGCATTAAACATTATACTTCATTAAATTACATCTTTTTGCAATGTCTAAAGGTTGTTGTTTCTGGCTAGAAGTAATTGTACATATTAATTTCATTGTGATGCTATTAGTATGTCATACATGAAAGTGGCCTATGACTATGAAGCTATAATTGACTATCATATTGTAAAGGTGCTCTGTGTGAGATGTTTTGCAAATTATGACTAGCAGGAAATTTGTCAAGAGCTGAACTTAATCAACATTCTTAATATGACAATTTGACTCTTTAAATTAATTATCAATTGAAATGTTGGATGTGTTATATTTGTTTATTTGTTTGTCAAACATGTACAAGATAGCAGGTATAGGTATAAACATAAACATAAACAAAGGAAGCAAAAACAGATAAATGGGGACAGTAGGATAGAGATGGTAGGCACACTGGTGTGCTTATGCAGACCCCCTTTACGAACCCCTTAGGAATGGGGGGAGGTCCACGGTAGACAGTTTGAGGTTGAAGCTGTGAGGTTTGATGCAGTAACAATGAAGTTGGGTAGAACATTCCTGGCGTTGGCCACTCTGTTGCTGAAGTTGTATTTTCTGCAATTTTGTTTGAAGTAGTTTACCTTGAGTTAGTATCAATTGTTTGCCCATGTATTATTGTGGTTGATGCTGAAGAAGTCATTGACAGGTAAAATGTTGTAGCAAACAATTTTATGTACTATGCCTAGATTGGACTACAGGCAGTGCCGTTCCAAATTGTCCAAGCCCAGAATTGACATAATGGTGACATAAGGGATTCTATTGTGAGTAGAGAAGTGGAGAACTTTTCTTGTGAAATATCTCTGAACCCACTCAATAGTGTTAATGTCCGATATGCAGTGTGGATTCCAGGCGGATGAGCTGTATTCAGGAATTGGTCTGGCAAAGGTTTTGTATCCTAGGTAGCAATACAGTGTTACCGGAGAAGAAGCTTCACAAGATTAGGTTAACAACTCTAATGCCTTTTTGGCAAGCTGTTACAATGAGCTCTGGGGCTTAGATCATTTGAGATGAGTATTTTATTTATTTATTTATTTGTCAATTGCTTACAAGATAATAGGTATAAGCAAAACATAGCTATGAATACATGGATACATATAAGAAAAATAAAATATAAAAGAAACAAAAGGACAGGGACGGTAGGCACGTTGGTGCGCTTATGCATGCCCCCTAAAGACCTCTTAGGTCTGTAGATCATTAGTAGACAGTCCAAGGTTAAAGTTTTTGGGGTTTGGGGAAGAAACCACAGAGTCAGGTAGAGTATTCCAGACATTGACCATTCTGTTGCTGAAGTCGTATTTCCTGCAATCAAGTTTGGTGCGATTAACCTTGAGTTTGTATCTATTGTTTGCTCTTGTGTTGTTATGGTTGAAGCTGAAGTATTCATTGACAGGTAGGACATTGCAATGCATTATTTTATATACTATACTTAGATCGGACTGGAGGTGGCGTAGTTCTAGTTTTTCAAGGTCTAGAATTTTGAGTCTGGTGGTATAAGGTATTCTACAATGAGTAGAGGAATGAAGAACTTTTCTTGTAAAATATTTCTGGACTTTCTCAACTGTGTTAATATCAGATAAGTAATGTTTTGTATGCTCTAGTTATTAGTGTAATATTACCAGAGAAAAAGCTACGTAAGATTAGGTTAACAACTCTTAGAGCCTTTTTGGCTATGTAGTTACAACGGGCTCTAGCACTTAAGTCATTTGAGATGAGTACTCCAAAATTCTTTACAGAGTTTGGGTCATCAACAAGGTCTTAACTATTCAGCCTGTATTTTATTTTCTGATTTTTTTTGCCAATATATAGGACAGAGCATTTATTTATTGAGATCTGAAGTTTCCATTTATTTCACCATTATGATACGTAGTCAAGGTCTTTTTGAAGGGTAGCAGTATTTTCTGTGGTGTTGAATAGCTTTACATCATCAACGAAGAGAACGCAGTTGCTCTTGATATGAGCACAGAGGTCATTTATGTAGAGTATGAAAAGAGTTGGTCCTAGAACACTGCCTTGGGGGACACCACTGTTGACAGGTATAGAATTTGATAGGACTCTCCCAATTTTGACAATTTGTTGTCTGTTTGATAGGAATGCTTCTATCCAGTTATGCAGGTGTCCAGAGATACCATAAGGTTTTAGTTTTAGGAGTAGTTTGTCATGTACCACTGAATCAAAGGTTTTACAGAAGTCTATGTAGATTGCGTCTATTACTTTGCCCTGATCGAGTTGTGTAGTCCATATGTTTTTGCAATGTAAGAGTTGCAGATTACATGATAGTTTTTTCCTAAAACCAAATTGTTTATTAGAGAGTAGGTTGTTTGTTTCTAAGTGGAGGATGATGGATTGGTTAATAATTGATTCCATGACTTTACAGGTGACGCAGCATAAAGATATTGGGATGACTGGGGTCTCCCTTTTTGAAGATTGGGATGACTGTGGCTTGTGACCATAGTTTTGGCAAGGAGCTGGTCCTGAAAGATTTTTCAAAGATTATGCTTAGAGGTTCTGCTATGGCAGTGGATAGCTTTTTAAAGAAGTAGGCACATATTCCATCTGGTCCAATAGATAGAGATGGTTTTAGATTGCATAGTGCTTTTTCAACACTGTCTTCTGTAAAATCGATATGTATTAGATCATTGTAGCTGTCTGTGGTTCGACTAGGAAATACTGGGAATGATCCATTGCTGTTTACAAATACTGAGTCAAAGAATGTGTTAAAGAGGTTGGCTTTAATAGTGTTGTCATTGCAGTCTTTACCATTAGTTCCTTTCAAGGGGTGGGATGGACCTTGAGTCTTTTAGTTTGTTGTTTATAAAATTGTAGAAATCACGAGTGGCATTGGTGCGTAGAAGGTTTTCTTCTTGGTTTAATATGATAGTTGGTGCATTCAGTTTTTATCCGGTGGCATAAATTTTTGTATCGGCTTTGAAGTTGGCAACATGACCAGATTTGTTTTTCCGCCAAAGTAATTTCTTTTTGGATTGAAGTTTCCTTATTGTTTTGGGAAATTTGTTTTTTCTGGTTTTGGGAGTTGTTAATGGTATATATAGTTTGATGACTATTTTGACTTCAAGTAAAAATGTGTTGTAATAGTCTTCTACAATATTGCATCCAGAGAATAGAAATTGCCAATCAAGGGATGAAAGATCATTGTTTATAAGATCATAGTTGCCTTTTTTGAAGTTATAATTGGGGATTCTGTTGTTGTGATGATTTTTGTGTGGACGTATGTTGAGACAAAAGTCAATCATGTTGTGGTCACTGTTGGAAAAGGGTTCTTTAATCTGTATTCCCTAAATTGAATTCAAACTATTGCAGAAGATGAGATCAAGGCAGTTGTTAAGTCTAGTGTTGTTGGTTACTAGTTGTTCTTGTCCCAGATTTGCTACTGCATTGTAGAAGATTGCATGTATGGGTTCAGTTGTACATTCGTTAAGGGTCCAGAAGTAGATTGAAGTCACCAAAAAAGATGAAAGCGTGTGGGCAGTATGCTGCCCATGTTAGTAGTGTATTTAGCTTGTTTGCATCTTCAATGTCATAATCGGGTGCTCTGTAACATAGTAAGAACCGAAATGTGATATTTAAGGACAGTTCACAGATGATGGTCTCAGGAATAGCAAGCTCCTGGGTAACTTGGATGCTTTTTAGATGTAGGGACTTTTTATAGAAGATAGCAACACCACCTCCTCTACGGATTTCATGATCTGATCAGTAAACATGATAGTCTCTTACTGTGGTAATGGAGTCAGGGAGAGATGCGTTGAGCCATGTTTCACAGACAAATATGATGTCGAATGTAGCCATATTTAGTAAGAGTAGAAATTCGGGTATTTTATTTACAAGGCTTCTTGCATTGAGTAGCTTGCATTTAAGGTCAGTTGTAGTTGGAATAGAGGTAGTTAGGGGTGTGCATGCCTAGTTTTGAGTGATGTTGGATTGGATGGGGTGGAGTTGGATGTGGAGTTGTGGGTTGTGTGACTTTCTTTTGATGCAATCAGCTCTGTAGTCAATGTATAGGTCCTTTTCTCCATTGTCTAGATGGTTTTTGAGTTCAGCGCGGATTCTTTGCAGTATGGATAGGTCTGGTCTTGAGCGAAGTTTTTTGTGGTTGGGACTGGTTTTTGCAATGGTATTTATTATATGAATGAATATGCGTTTGCTGGACTTATTTTTGCATACAACTACAAAATCTTGGGGCCACAGAGCCGTCATTGTATTTGAACTCAAGGCCATCTCTGGTTATTTCAATGATATCTTCAGGAGAGATGTTTGTACTCCTAAGTCCTTGACCAAGTGAGGGTTGTCTGTGAGATTGTTTCTGCCCAACTTGTGTTTGGTATTCTGTTTTTTTTTGGCCAATGTGCAGGACAGTGCATTTATTAGTTGAGATTTGGAGTTGCCAAATGCATGACCATTCTGACATATCATCAAGGTCGCTTTGTAGGGCAGCAGCATTGCCAGTGGTGTTAAATAATTTTACATCATCAGCATAGAGGACACATCTGTTTTTAATATGATCACATAGGTCATTGATGTAAAGCAGAAAGAGTGTGGGTCCTAAAATGCTGCCTTGGGAGACACGGCTGTTAACTGGTGCTGGATTTGATAGGGCTCTCCCTATTTTGACTATTAGTTGCCTGTTGGACAGGAATGTGGCAATCCACTTGTGTGGGGATTTGGAGATGCCATAAGAACTTGGTTTCAACAGTAGTTTGTCGTACATTACTAAACCAAAAGATTTACAAAAGCCTATGTAAATTGCATCTATTGCTTTACCCTGATCAAGATGTGTGGTCCAAATGTTTCTGCAATGTAGGAGTTTCAGATTACAGGACAATTTTTTTGTAAAACCAAACTGCTTATTAGATAGCAGGTTGCTTGTCACTAAGTGGAGGGTGATGGATTGGTTTATAATTGATTCCATAACTTTACAGATGATGCAACACAGTGAGATTGGTCTTTAATTTTCTACTAGAGTCTCCCTTTTAAAAGATAGGCATCACTGTGGCTAATGACCAAGGTCAGGCAAGGAGATGGTTCTGAAAGATACATAATAGATTGTACATAGAGGTTCAGCTAGGGGAGTGGCAAGCTTTTTCAAAAAGTAGGCAACTAATCCATCAGGACCAATAGATAGAGTTGGTTTTAGGTTACATAGTGCCATTTCAATGTTATCTACTATAAAATCAATATGAAGTAAATAGTTACAATTTGTTTTTTTAAACAAGTTTTATTCAGTTTTCTATATTGTAACATCTCTTTTTAGTGAACAGCATGATTACAGGTTTCATATATACATACAAATATGACCTGAGTTACATATTCAATTTTTATATCCAGTTTCTTATCTTAACAATGCTTTTATACACTTTCTATTTTATTACATTATTCCAAATACTTATCTCATTATTTAATTTATGTTATGTTAACTTCATTATCTTATGTTAACTGTCACATTTGTATATTTTGTCTTAAATTCTAGTTAAAAAAACACTTCTTCTATAAATTGGTTTCCCCTTGAAATATCAATATAAGTGTGCCACCTCTAAGTTACATATTCATTAATTTTCATTCTTTTAAATCTCATAAAATATTTAGCATTATTACCTAAAGCATTAAACTTAATAATCCCTTTAAAACTACATACCATATATAAATCAAATTCTGCATGGTTTTTCCCCTTTTAAATTTCATTAAATTTTTCAAAAAAGAAGGACATATTAATCTAGTCATTCAAACAATAAAACAATCCTAAACCTTAAAATTAATTCCATTTCAGCTCTCCTCTTATATCACTTCATTTATTTCAATATAATACTCATATTCCATTAATTATTCTATTCATATTTAAACCAAAAAAAAAGCCAATATCCCAATCTTAAGAATATTTCAATATATTTAATAAACCTATTCCATTATTTGTTACAATTATCTCTATATATAAAGAAGAGCATTAAATTCCATTATCAAAAAAATAACAATTCTGTTTTCCATCTTATCAATCTATATGTCCTTAATTCATAACTATAAATTTATGTATATTATCCCCAATACCATGCAGAATCCCCTTTCTAAATATTAATCACTCTTTCTCTCTATGTCTAATTAAACAATTTCCCATTTTTTATAATTCCCATATTTCTTTGTTCCCAAATTCTGTTTTTTGTCCTTTCTTTCCCCTTGTCTTGTTACAATTTGTGATGGTATGACTAGGAAATGGGGGACAGCAGCCATTCTGTCGACAAAGACTGAACTGAAGAATGTATTGAAGAGGTTGGCCTTAACAGCTTCATCATTACAGTCTTCCCCATAAGGCCCTTTTAGGGGTGGGATAGTTTTTGAGTCCTTAAGTTTGGCATTGATAAAATTATAGAAGGCTTGGGAGGAGTTCAAATTTAACAGCTCTTCCTCCTGTTTGCAATGGTGATTGATATATTCGGCCTTTATCTGGCAGCATAAGGCTTTGTAGCGGTTTTTAAAGTTAGCTACATAGCCAGTTTGATTTTCTCGCCAAAGATATATTTTTTTTTGGGGGGGGGGGGATTGTAACTTTCTTATTGTTATGGGTAAGATGTTTTTGGGGGGGTTATTTTAGGTACATATAGATTAATGACTCTATTGACTTCAAGCAAAAAAGTGCTTTAATGGTCCTCTGCAATTATACAATCTGTGAACAGAAATGCAAATCAAGAAATATGAGGTCAGCAGCTATGAGATCATAGTTGGCTTTTTAAAAGTTATAATTTGGAGTTCCATCATTATGACTGTCACCTTCAAGATTTTCTTCCTTTGCTTCTCTTCTTTTGCTTTGCATCTCTCGGTTGCCATAAGTAAGGGGGGGAGGAGTGGGCCATGATTATTATGGGAAGCGAGCTGGAGTTGTTAGGAAACGACACTGTATAAGTTAGGGGGGGAGGAATCTTGCTTAGGTTTCTATTCTATGCTATGCACAACTGCAACTCTTTATCAAACTATGCCAAGGTCAACAGACAGAGGCCTCATCACCACCTAAAGATGCCCACATGATGTTATGCACCACTTTTAATTGGAGGAGCGAATTGAACTATTGGGGGTGGGAACATTGCCATCATTTTGTATATGTGTTTTACGCACTCATTTTCTCAGATTCAGAATTCTTTTGTCGCTACCACTTGATTTCCAGTAAAAGATATCTTTTCTCTAACAAATGGAGTCTAAGCATTTCTTTCTTAGATTTTGAATGGAGCATCAACTGACATTATTTTGAATCTCACTTTACCAGCCCACCCAGAGAAATACAAACTTTCTTCCGAGAGGGTTTGAAAACAATGTCTAATCCAGCCAGCAACCAAGAAGACCTGGGAGTGACTGGAGGACCAGAATCCCTGTTGATGGAGGAAACAGGGGAGCCCGACTTCTTAGCAGAACTAAGTCTTGGTGAAAACCCAGCTGCAAAGCCCAAATGGTCCTGGGAGTCAGTTGGAAGGATCCTGAGGAAAGGCCCCCTCAGGAGTGACCACGACCCATCATCGAGGGAAGGAAGAGCCATGGCAGGAGAATGAAAGAAGAAATTTCTTACTAACACAAGCCATGCACCTTCTACATGAAGCTGTCAGAGAGGCTCAAGCTGTTCAAAGGTATGAGGGGGAAGAGGGGGAGGTAGCCCCAGGCAGAAGAACCAGAGCAGCCACCCCCATAAATCAACCTGGGCCTGGCACAACAAGCAGCAGCAGCCCAGGGGCCCCTGGCTGGAGGGATAATTGCCAGAAGGCATAGAACTCCAAAGGTGCCTCCGCTGGAAGTAAAATATGGAGGGGATCCCCAGGAGTTAGGATTTTTCTTCGCACAAGTTTGGAGCCATATGGAGGAATATGGGCAGGATTTTTCCTCAGAAGCAGCCAAAGTTAGATGTGTGACCAGGGTTCTGGAAGGAACTGCTGCAAAGTGGAAGGTGACTTTGCATAATGATAATGCCCCTCAACTGTTAAATTATGACCAATTCATGACAGCATTGCATGCCAGGTTTGAAGATCCTCTAGCTGAGCGCAAGGCTAGAATTAGGATGAAAACCATAAATCAGGGGCGGAGATCAGTAGCTGATTACACCCAGGAATTTAGAGAACTGGTGTGCCATATCCGAGGCTGGTCCCAGGGAGCCCTGATAGAAGCCTTTAAAGATGGGCTGAATGAAGATGTTTATCAACTCTGTATGGCCAGAAGAAACCCTGGTGAGATGCAGCAGTGGTACGTGCTGGCAGCAGAGGTGGAAATTGACCTGACCTGAAACAGATGCCAGGGGAGGTTTGGCTTGAGGAAGTCCCCTCCCACCAGCCCTCAAGAAGCCTTAAACCTCAAAAAGGAGGACCAGCGGCAAAATCCAGGACCAGTGCATTCTTCCGATGTGGGAAGGAGGGTCACCGGGCTGCAGACTGCTGTGCCAAGCTGGAACCAAAGGGGGCAACAGGAGGAGGAGAAAATCTGAGAAACCTCCAGCCAAGCCTCATGAAACGGTGCTTAAAGTGGAGGAGGTCGTAGAGGTCGCCCCTCCCGAAGGAGAGGGGCTGGGAACTCCAACTTCTTTTGAAGAGAGTGAATCCGAATCAGAAGATGACTCATTGGTAAGTCCAAACAAGGGCCCTATGACCATTCCAGTGAGATTAAGGGTACCTACATCAGGAGCCGAAGGGGACATGTTGGCTTTGTTAGACTCTGGGTGCACAAGGTGCGTAATCAGTTCGGAGGTGGTAGAGAAGCTGGGCTTAAGGTTAAAGACTCTAAAAACGCCCATAGCTTTTTGCCAATTGGATGGATCGGTAGCCAGGGGCGGTCCTGCTCATTTCATAACAGAATCAGTGGAGATGACAATGGGGAAGCATAAAGAGACTTTGTGTTTTATTGTGGCTCCTGGATGGAGTGCCCCCTAATACTGGGTTTGCCCTGGCTCTGGAAATGGAATCCCCACGTTAATTGGAGGAGGGGTTCGTTATGCATACATACAGACCAAACCCCAGAAGGAAAGGGGAAATCCCAATTGAGAACCAAGACTCCCACAGATTTGGCTTCCATTGGCACTGAGATTCTGAAAGGGGAGGAGAAAATTCCAGAGGAATACTGGGACTTAAAAGAGGTGTTCAGTGAGAAGGCCTTGGATGAGCTCCCCCCACATTGCTCAACAGATTGTAGTATTGAACTTTTGCCCGGAGTAAAACTCCCAAAACCGAAACTATACTTGATGACCCCATGGGAATTAGAAGAGCTGTGATTATTTATTGATAAAAATTTGGAACGTGGTTTCATCCAACCTGCTAGGCCCCGGGTGGCGGCTCCAGTGTTGTTCTGGGAGAAGAAAGATGGCTCCTTACGCTTGGTAGTTGACTACCAAAATCTCAACACGATTTCGGTGGAGAATGTGTACCCACTCCCCCTGATGAAGGACATGTTGGCCCACTTGGCTAAAGGAAAAATTTTTTTGAAACTTGACCTGAGAGAAGCATACTATCGAGTCTGAATTAAAGAACGAGATGAATGGAAGACTGCTTTTAACTGTCCGATGGGTTGTTTCCAATTTAACGTCCTGCCATTTGACCTACAAGGGGCACCTGCAGTATTCATGCAAATGATAAATCAAGTATTGCAAGAACATTTATACAAAGGAGTGTTAGTTTATCTTGATGATATTCTTATCTACACGGAGACTCGTGATGAGCATGTAAAACTAGTGCGGTCAGTCCTGGAAAAACTTCGAGTGGCTCAATTGTATGTCAAGCTGTTCAAATGTGAATTTCACCAGGAAATAATTGACTATTTAGGCTATCGCATATCACCTGATGGCATAGAAATGGATCCGGGGAAGGTGCGTGCTGTCTTGGAATGGGCCCCTCCCCATACCAGGAAACAACTGCAAAATTTCTTGGCATTTGCCAATTTTTACCGCCAATTTATTCCTGCATTTGCGACGATTGCAATGTCTATCACCAATCTCCTTAAAACCAAAGGGGAGGTGAAACCAAAGCCTAGTAAACCACTGGAGTGGTCCATGGAGTGTCAAGCTGCTTTTGAAAAACTGAAATGTCTGTTTGCTGCCGAACCAGTCCTCAAGCACTAAGACATGGACGTTCCTTTTGTAATCCAAGCTGATGCGAGTGACATAGCTGTCGGGGTCTACAAGTAAGTGAGACGGGTCTCTGTAACCATGTGCATATACCTCCCATAAGCTAACTGAAACCGAGAGAAGATGGGCCATCTGGGAAAAAGAAGCTTTTGCAGTTCGATGGGCTCTATTAACCTGGAGGCATTTCCTAGAAGGGGCCAAACTCCCTTTTGAGGTGTGGACAGATCATAAAAATTTGGAGGCTCTGAAAACTGGAAACTGTCTCCCAAGCAGGTTTGCTGGGTGCAGCACTTTAAACGTTTTAATTTTTCATTAAGAACTTTCATTAAAGTTCCATGAAGTTCTTTCCTGGGGGAAAGAACTTCATGGAAGATGCTTTGTCCAGATTACCTCAGTATAATAGTGCTCGCCAAGAAGTGGTATGGCCTATTATCCCAACCAAACAGTTGGCAGCTCCAATGGTTACCAGAACCCAGAAGAAAAAGGAAATTGATTTGTCAAACGATTTATTTGCACAATTAAAAGAAACTCTAAAACTTGATGATTGGTTCCTAATCCACTCAAATGACTGTACAATTAGAGATGGATTGGTCTTGGTGGGGGCCAAATTATATGTACCGACAAAACTGAGAAACCAAATTTTACATCAAGCTCATGATTCTAAAGCTGCTGGGCATTTTGGGTTCGTGAAGACCCTACACTTGGTCAGAAGGCAATTTTGGTGGCCCACGTTGAAAAAGGACATTGAGACTTATGTTGCTAGCTGCCCTGTCTGTGCCTCGGCCAAGTGGCCGCCTGGTAAACCAGCAGGCTTATTGCAGAATGGGGCTAGACCAACTGCTCCATGGAAGGAAATCTCCATGGATTTTATAGTGGAATTATCTGACAGTGGAGGAAATACAGTTATTTGGGTAGTAACGGATCTGTTTTCCAAACAAATACATTTTATACCCTGTGCGAAGATCCCATTAGTGAAAATGTTGGCTAAGTTGTTTATTCTGCATATCTACAGGTTACGCTCCGACCCTCTTCACCCATCCTGCAGGCCTGGTTCTCCAGAGCCTCAGGCCCTGAGTACCCGGCTGATGCTATGCAATGCCAGGTCCGTTGTCAATAAAGTCCCCCTGATTTGTGATCTTATTCAGGAAGAGGGCGTGGACCTGGTAGGTGTTACCGAAACCTGGCTGGGCCCAGAGGGTGGTGTTCCTCTGAGGGAGATGTGCCCACCAGGTTTCTTAGCATTTCATCAGCCTAGGTCTCAGGGAAGGGGTGGTAGGGTGGCGGTGTTTATTAGAGAGATCCTTCGTCCTAGGGAGGCCACTGTTCCTCAGATGGCTGGTTGTGAGTCTCTCTTTGTGAAGTGGGGACAGGGGGTTCAGATGGGCCTTTTGATAATGTACCCGGCTCCCCGCCATGTGTCATTGACCCTGCCCGGACTCCTCGAGGTGATAGCCGAGCTGGCGGTTGGGACCCCTAGGCTTTTAGTCTTGGGGGATTTCAACCTGCCTTCACTCGGGGAAACCTCTGGGGTAGCTCGGGAGTTCATGGCTTCCATGACGGCCATGGACCTGACCCAATTAGTTTCTGCCTCTACTCATATAGGAGGACGCACGCTGGACCTGATTTTTGTCTCCGGTCAGTGGTTGAATGACTGTGACTTGGGGACTTAGTCATTAAACCCTTGTCATGGACAGACCATTCTCTTCTTAGACTGGACTTCTGTACCACCACCACCCACCGCAGGGAGGCTGAGCCGTGTAGATGGTTCTGCCCCAGGCGCCTGATGGACCCTGAGCAGTTCCAGAGGGAGCTTGGGCCATTTCCCGAGACTCTGGCTCACAATTCGCCTGGAGACCTGGTGGCCACCTGGGATAGGTTGGCTGCCGGGGCTCTGGACCGAGTTGTGCCTCTGCGACCTCTGACTCAGCACAGATCCCATTTAGCTCCGTGGTTTACGGAGGAGCTATGGGAGAGGAAGTGCCAAAAAAGACATCTAGAGAGTGTTTGGAGGGCTAGCCGCACTGAGTCTGACCGAACGCAGGTGAGGTCCCACATTAGGACCTACCTTGTGATGATAGAGGCGGCGAAGCGTTCGCATTTCTCCACCCTTATTGCGTCGGCAGAAAATTGGCCTGCTGCTCTGTTTAGAGTGACCCGCTCCCTGCTGGAGCCGAGAGCGCGGGATGACCTCTTGCAGGGTAGGGCAGAAAGTTTTCCCGATTCTTGCACGACAAAATCGCTCAGATTCGGGACGGGCTGGACTCCAATTGGATGGTCCTGGGGGAGGTGTCCAGGGCAGGTCTTGAGACTATTATCTGGGAAGAGTTTGACCCTGTGACCGCTGAGGGTGTGGACAGGTTGCTGGGAGGGCTGAATACCATCACATGTTTGTTGGACCCGTGTCCCTCCTGGTTGGTTTCGACCACCAAGGAGGTGACACGAGGCTGGCTCCAGGGGATTATCAAGGCTTTGTTGAGAGAGGGGTCGCTCCCTACTGCCCTGAAGATGGCGGTGGTGCAGCCCCTCCTCAAGAAGCCTGCCCTGGACCCGGCTGTTTTAAATAACTATCGTCCAGTCTCCAACCTTCCTTTTTTAGCGAAGGTTGTTGAGAGTGTGGTGGCACGTCAGCTCCCTCAGTACCTGGAGGAAGCGACTTACCTCGATCCATTCCAATCGGGCTTCAGGCCCGGGCATAGTACCGAAATAGCATTGGTCGCGTTGGTTGATGATCTCTGGAGGGCCCGTGACAGGGGGTTTTCCTCTGTCCTGGTCCTGTTAGACCTCTCGGCGGCTTTTGATACTATTGACCATAGTATTTTATTGCGGCGGTTGGAGGGGTTGGGGATTGGGGGAACTGTCTTGCGATGGTTCTCCTACTTCCTCTCCAACCGCTCGCAATTTGTGTTGGCGGGGGGGGGAGAGGTCCACCTCTAGGCCCCTTATTTGTGGGGTGCCTCAGGGGTCGGTCCTCTCCCCTCTTCTGTTCAACATATGTGAAGCCGCTGGGGGAGATCATCCGTGGTTTTGGGGTGCGGTGTCATCTGTATGCAGATGATACCCAGCTTTACATCTCCACCCCGGGCCACCCCAATGATGCTATGGAGGCTATGTCCCGGTGCCTGGAGGCCGTGTGGAATTGAATGGGCGGGAACAGGCTCCAGCTCAACCCGTTCAAGACCGAGTGGCTGTGGTTTCTGGCGGCCCGATATAGTCAGCTGACTCCGTCGCTGGCTATTGGGGGAGAGATTTTACCCCCCACACGGAGGGCTTGCAATTTGGGTGTCCTCCTGGATGCACGGCTGTCTTTAGAAGACCATATTGCGGCCGTCTCCAGAGGGGCTTTTTATCGGGTTCGCCTGATTTACCAGTTGCGGCCCTTTCTGGATCGGGACGCCTTATGCACAGTCACTCATGCCATTGTCACCTCTCACCTGGACTACTGTAACACTCTCTTCATGGGGCTCCCTGTGGGGAGCACCCGGAGACTCCAACTGGTACAAAATGCGGCCGCGCGGGTGATTATGGGGACGTCATGAAGCTCCCATGTGACGCCTCTCCTGCGCGAGCTGCATTGGTTGCCGGTGGTTTTCCAGGTTCGCTTTAAGGTTCTGTTCTGACCTTTAAAGCTATCCATGGCATTGGACCAGGTTATCTGCAGGACCGCGTTCTGCCGGTGATCTCCAACAGACCTGTGCGTTCCCACAGGGAGGGCCTTCTCCGGGTTCCGTCAGCTTCTATGTGCCGTCTGGCGGCCCCCAGGAGTAGGGCCTTCTCTGTGGGGTCTCCGCCCTCTGGAATGGTCTGCCCCCACAGATACGCACCAACACGGACCTGAGAGCCTTGAGACAGGCGTTAAAAACTTGGCTCTTTGAGCAGGCTGGCCTAGGCTGACATAGGATTTTAATTTTGTCTCACGTTTTTAATTGGTTTTGAATATTTGGGGTTTTAACTATTTATGGGGGAGGGCAAAATTTTTAAACAGCCTAAATTATTTAATCCGTTTTTAACTTTTGTATAATGTATTGGGTTTGTGATTGGCTGTGCACCACCCTGAGTCCTTCAGGAGAAGGGCGGTATATAAGTATTAGTAATAAATAAATAAATAAAATAAATACATGGAGTTCCTGAATGCATAATCTCAGATAGGGGTGTCCAGTTCACCTCAAATTTCTGGAAAGAGTTCCTGAAATTATTAGGCTCCGCCTAGGGTTTAAGCTCTGCCCATCATCCACAAACCAAAGGGGCTTGTGAGAGAACTAATTCGGTATTGGAACAGTATCTTAGATGTTACATTAATTATCAGCAGGATGATTGGGCTGACTTACTGCCATTTGCTGAGGTGGCATATAACAATTCGGTACATAGCAGCACTGGATTTACTACATTTAAAGTGGCTTCGGAACAAGACTTGTACCCATACCCGAGCTTCCACAGGAGAAACCTAACATTCCCTCATTAGATGAGTGGATAAGACATCTCCAGCTAACCTGGCCAGTTGCCCGCAAAGCATTAGATGATGCTCATCAAGCTCATAAAAAATTTGCAGATAAAAAGAGAAATCCACAAAAACCATATCAAGTTGGTGACAAGGTTTTTTTTATCAACCAGATATTTGCAGACCACACAAAAATCGAAAAAGCTTGGACCTAAGTATGTAGGACCTTTCCCAATTGAACGAGTTGTGAGCCCTGTGGCAGTCCAATTGTAATTGCCTAAAACCCTCCGACGGATCCATCCTGTTTTCCATGTTAGTTTATTAAAACCTGAACATACTTCTGATTTAAGGCCGACTCAAGTAGATCCCCCTGTACCATTACTTATTGAAGGTGAACAACATTTTGAAGTTAAAGAAATTTTGGATTCTAGGAAAAAGAGAGGTCGAATCCAATATTTGGTTGCTTGGAAGCATTTTCCTTCTTCCCAGTCAGAATGGGTAAATGAGAGAGATGTTAGAGCTCCCAAGCTCGTGAAGGCATTTCGCACTAAGTATCCAAATGAACTCTGAACCTTAATTCTGCTGTTACATGTATATATTATATAATCTTTTGTTCTTGTATTTTTTTTTAGGACTAACGTCTCTTTTGCAGAAGGGCCGAATGTCAGCCTTCAAGATTTTCTTCCTTTGCTTCTCTTCTTTTGCTTTGCATCTTTCGGCTGTCATAAGTAACGGGGGGAGGAGTGGGCCATGATTATTATGGGAAGCGAGCTGGAGTTGTTAGGAAACGAAACTGTATAAGTTAGGGGGGGAAAGTCTTGCTTAGGTTTCTATTCTATGCTATGCACAACTGCAACTCTTTATCAAACTATGCCAAGGTCAACGGACAGATGCCCCATCACCACCTGAAGATGCCCACATGATGTTATGAACCATTTTTAATTGGAGGAGCGAATTGAACTATTGGGGGTGGGAACGTTGCCATCATTTTGTATATGTGTTTTACGCGTTCATTTTCTCAGATTCAGAATTCTTTTGTTGCTACCACTTGATTTCCAGTAAAAGATATATTTTCTCTAATAAATGGAGTCTAAGTATTTCTTTCTTAGATTTTGAATGGAGCATCAGCTGACATTGACCCTCTTTGCAAGGACATAAATTAAGAAAAAAATCAATCATGCTGTGATCACTGTTGGAAAAAGGTTTTCTAACTTGTAGGCCATAAATTGAGTTTAAGTTATTGTAGAAGATGAGATTTAAGCAATTGTTGAGCCTAGTGTTGTTCGTTATCAACTGCTCCAGCCCCAGAGTCATAACAGCATTATATAGGGTTGCATGTATAGGATCAGTTGTATACTTGTTTAGGGTCCAATTAATAAAAGGCAAATTAAGGTCACCAAGAAAGATAAGGGGTGCAGGCAGGAAATTGCCCACACTAGTAGTGCAGTTAAGCTTGTTCGTATGACCAAGTTCATAATCGGGGGGGAGGGATGTCTGTAAATAGCAAGAAATAGACTGTGATATTTAGGGATAGTTCCCCGACAATGATCTCAGGAAGAGCAAGCTCCTATATAACATTTATCTTTTTCACACTAGGGACTTCTTATAGAAGATAACAACACCGCCCCCACTATGATTACCATGGTCAGACTGGAAAATGTGATAGTCACTGTACTAATGGAATCTGGAAAGGATACATTCAACCACATCTCAAAGGCAAAAATAAGGTTGAATAGGACCACATTTAAAAGCAGGAGGAATTTTGGCATTTCGTTTGCGAGACTTCTTGCATTAAGTAGCTTGCATTTTAGGCTGTAGGGGTGGACCTGGAGGAAGTTGAGGATGTGCATGCCTAGTTTATATATAACTATATCTTTCCAAATGTAGATTTTCATTTCGCTGCTGAACATGCCTTGCTTAAACATAACAAACATCACCTATGTCAAATTCCAATATTCAAACTTTGGAGCCAAATGTAATAAACAAGTTTCTGAGTAGCAGTTCTGCAGAAACATCATTAACTGATTAGCAGTTATTTCTTCCTGCATTTATCAAGTGGAATGATTATGATTAATTCAGTTCTTGCCAAATCCCTGTAGAGCTCTGACATTCGTCTAATATTTGGACTACTGAAAGAGATTTTCTATATATAACCCTTGCATTATTCTGAATTATAAATATTATTATATATCTGCCAGGTAGGGCTCTACCTTAACAAAATACTTTCTCTTATTAAGTAATTATTTCTTAAGTAATACATTCTTTCAGGCAATTAAATACATTCAGGTATTATCAGTAATGCCTATCCATGCAAATATTGGAGTATTTGCAAAAAAGATGATGATTTTAGTGCTTCTGCCTCACACAGTATGCAAAGCAAATGCAGAGAGCTGCACTGTAATTGAACCAATTCCTATTCTGCACAAATATTATCAGTCAGGTAATTTCATTATTGGTGGCATTATTCCTCAAATCCTTAGGCCATATAATCCACTAGACTTCAGTAACCATCCCCATCATGCAATGATTGATGAGTTAATGTAAGTAATTAGGTTTTTTTCACCCGTATATATCCTACTTAAGGTCACAGTCTAATCTGTTCATAATAGAATCGTAATACAATCATATATTTATTGCTAGTAAACCAGTATTTTCCTCCTCATTCCATAGGTGCTTGGCATAAAATTAAAAGGTTATTATAACAATCCTGAACTGTGGTTCAAATTTAGTGTAAAGATACAATTTCAGATTACTACCGGTAATCAACTTTAAGAATTTAAAAGAGGAACACTAGAACCTTTTCAGGTCCTTGAACTGAAGATTTAACACAAGAATAATTATTCCAGAATAATATATTCATATGACATTATAAAGTCACCACCAACAGCATGTTTACAGAATTTTTTCCTAATATTATGTATTCTTTTATAAATTAATAAATTATTTTTTCTTATAAATTAATTTATCCATTTGAAATGTCATATTAAATTTATCAAATTATCCCTTCTGTGTGTAAACATTCTGTTAACTTTCTTATTTTGCTTGTGTTGCACACTCTGTCTCTGTTGTATAGAAAGACATTTCATGACATTGTCTTCTTCCTTTACAGCTAACTCATAATAAGACTAAATATATTATACAAGAAAGCAAAAGCTTTATAATTATTTATGTGTACTGTAAATTAAATCTATACTTTTTATTAAATGCCTTGACAGGGTCATTCTTCAAGATTCCCAATAATTCTCTGTAATTATAATTATTTATTTCAAAATAAGAATTTTTTTAAAAAATAAATTATCACTGGACATTTATTTTATTTTTAATTGTTGATTGCAAGGAAGAGTTTTAGAATTGAACCTTTGATTGATATTAAGTGTTACTGATTTACACCCAACTAAAAGTTGGGCAGAAATGGACATTCTTATTGTTTAATAATGATTTTAGTACCCACACTTCTATGTGCAACATTTTGTCAAATTGCTTTAAGAATTTAATTATTCTTTCACTAATGAAAATTATGATTATAATTTTAAAATAAAATGTAGTTAATCCAATAATATAAAGTGTAGTTAATGCAATAGAAAATGTTATGTGATATTCTTCAAATACTGCTATGAATGTCATACAAAAAACTAGTTATGATTGCCTTTACCTTGGAGTCAGCAAAGCTTTTTATTATCTCATATTTTAGTTTGAATTCTTAGCTGTGTCTAATTAACTCTATAGTAATGACTGCTTGTCAAAGTGGCATATATTATCCTTAGAGGTGTTATCAATATTTAGAATTAATCAAGAACTATCCATACTTCACACATGAAAGGTAGTCATAATCATTCTTATCTAATGCAATCATCAAATAAATGCAATACAATGCAACACAATGAATTCATGTTGGATAAAGTAAAAAAAAGGTTTTTTATTCATATTAATAACTGTATAAAAAGTACTGTTAAGGATTCAGTTATATAATACAAAAATGTTAATATCATTTTTGACATGTTAGAATTTCTAAACACATACTTGGTTTTTCTTTTTCTTTTTTCTTTTTCTTTTTAGCTGTCTTTTTTGCCATACTATTAAATACACAGGGGATACATTTGTTCAGATTAAAATAGTTTTATCTTCCACTAGAACATCAGCATTCATCTTGTTCTTCTCCTCCCAAATTCTTTATTTGTGAATTAATCTATTTAATTTAAAATGTTTTGGAGCAAACATCCTCATGGTATTCTCAATAGGAGAAGGTAAAAGTTTCCAAGTAAGCAGTTTATCATGTTGGTTATAAATGTTGCTAAATCACACCTTGCCTGCATATCTTATTAGGAAAAAAACCCCAATGGTTGATTTAGTACAAAAAAAAAAAGATTACCCTTGACCATAATAATTATTATCTTGCTTTATTTTCTGGGAACCGTAGAAGACAGCAGTTTGGACAAAGAGAACTTGTTTCTAAGTTGTGTATAACTCTACAGTACTTCTTATCACTTATTCTCTTCTCTCATAATATATTGGCATAATAATATTTTGCCTTTTTTGAAGTATAATTTATTCTTGTGTGACTTTGGTTACGTTTGTTAGATTTACCTCCCTCCATTCCCTATATCCTTTGTTCATCCATTCACAGATACAACACTTATGCTAAATCTGCATTTTATTGAAGGCTACTCTCTGAAAACCATTACTTCTGACAAGAGCAAACCCAACCCAATCTAATCCACTATGTAGAATTCCATGTGATATGATGTATCTCTGTTATTTGCAGTGTACTGACTAAAAATTATCAGCATACGCTGGCCTTAATATTTGCTGTAAAGGAGATAAATGAACACCCACAAATCTTGCCTAATTTTACATTAGGTTTCAATATTTTTGATAGCTATTATGAAGCAAAATGGACCTATCACAGTACAATGGAACTTCTCTCCACACAGAAAAGATTTATTCCCAACTACAGGTGTGACATCCAGAATAATCTGGTTGCTATCATTGAAGGGCTTGATATTGATGTCTCACTTCCTATAGAAAATTTTCTGAGTATCTACAAGGTTCCACAGGTTGGTTGAATGCTTGTTATGATTTCTTTTATTTTTCTAGATTCTAGCATTTGAATTCAAAATAGTGTGTACTTGAGATAAATAGGAAATTTAATTACTTTTAACAATAATGTAAAAATAATTGAATCAGTTCATTTTCTGGATCTTAGAGAGGACCTATTCTTAGCTGTATGAATACCTTTCTAGGAGTCAGGACGTCAGATGAGGTTCTGATAAATTGAGTTCTTACTTGTTACATTTATCTGCCATAATTCAAAAATAAGATGTTTTTGCTTCAATTGTTTAACAGGGTTTCTTCAAGAGAAATCATATAGTGTGCTCCTTTCTTCAACTCTTCTAGTAGTGCCACATCTCTTCTGAGAGCTTAAAAAGGAAAATTATGTCAAATTCCTTCATTTGAGTTCTTTGATTAGGATTATATATAAAAGTATGCTTTTCAGAAGGATGATAATTACTTCCTTGGAAACCAAGCTATAGAAGTTTTGTCATAAATACTAGAGGTTTGCTTTAGATTTATGAATTTGCAGTAACTTTTTTAATACAATACAGCTTATGTAATATAATGATCATTAAAGCTACATTATGAATAAGTAGGCTACTAATCTGAATCCAACTATTTGCCAGTATATATTTCCCCACATATCAGAATGTTAAATTATCTCAGCAGTTAATCAAAAATCAAACAAAAGTCCTATGTGAATAAATACTTTACCCTTCAAATGTATTTATGTTATTCATTATGAATAATAAACTATTTAAATATCCTAGTCCATAATAAGTGGAGCCAAGTAATAACCCTAGAATTCCCCAGCATCCTTGTTCTATCTAATATTTATTATTTCCATTGAGTTCATAATGCGCGAACATTACTTCTCTTCAGATTTTCTGGTTGAATACAAATCCAAAGAAGTTAGTTATTGTTACTGTTGGATGTATCTTTTTTCTGTTTTATACTTCTATTTTGTATTTTATTCCTATTGATCTAATAATAAATGGGGGGGGGGGAGAAATTAGAAAATAATACTAATCTATACCAATGTTAATACCCATTGGGTGACTGCCAGAAGAGAGGTAGCATGAGATTTAAATTTAATTTGTTGCTGCTGATAAATAATCTTAAAATCCTAAAATAAGCAAAAACATATTCTAAATCAATTTGTCTCCCTCTCTCTTTCCATTTCTCCATCTCTCCATCTCTCTCTATTTCTCTTCCTTCTTCTCATCTTCATGTATTATTGTATAGTTCACATATGGGTCCACTGCAGTGATGAATAATCAAAGAGAATCACTCCCTTTTTTTCGAATGATTCCTAATGAAATTATGCAGTATAAGGGTATTCTTCAGTTACTTCTACATTTCAAATGGATATGGGTTGGAATCTTTGCAATAAATGATGACAATGGAGATAGGTTTGTGCAGAGAATTCTTGCAGGATTTCCTATGAATGGTATCTGTTTTGCCTTCATAAAGAGAATAAATATTCCTTTCCTTGATGATTATATTAGTTCATTTGGTGAAATGATTGGAACTGTTGATAATATTAAGAGGAGTGAAGCCAATGTGTTAGTTCTCTATGGAGAAACTCGAACAATGATATATTGGAGATGGATGTTTCGACTATTTGAGGTAAAAGGCAAGGTATGGATTATGTCAGCCCAGACTGATCTCTTCTCCTTACCTTATCAAAGAGAATGGGATATTGAAATGATAAATGGAGCATTATCTTTCACTGTTAAAGCATGCAATCTTCCAGGTTTCCAACCTTTTTTTCAAAGCAGAAAACCTTCCAACTCAAAGGGAGACAATTTTCTCCTAGCATTTTGGGAACAAGCATTTTTCTGTAAATTTTCAAATTCCCGTGCAACTGGAGGCATCTGCGTGGGAGAAGAGAAGCTTGAGGACCTTCCTGGGACAGTTTCTGAAATGTTCATGATGGGACCTAGTTACAGCATCTACAATGCTGTTTATGCTATGGCTCATGCACTTCATGTCCTGCAGAAATCAAAATCAAAATATGGATCAACATCAGTTGGGCAAAGATGGAAGCTTCATAATCAGCCATGGCAGGTGACTGCTGATAAATGAAATTAAATGTGATATACCTATGATAGTAGAATTCTAGCAATGCACTAGCCACATGTGGTTTCGATGTTAAATTGCAGGCCTACACACATTTATCTGGAACTTTTAGACCCATTAGAAAAAAATCATGAATAGATATACCATTTTAATGCCCTTCATTTTTCTACTGAAGTATGTACTATTTAACTGTTTCCAGATTTTATTTTAATGTATAATATATGCATATTCAAATAATGTCATTCCTAAATTTCAGGATTCTGAAAAAGACATATTTTATAAAATATTTTTAGTTGTAATTGCACAGACAATATGACATTCATCTTAGTGACTAAAGCAAAGTACTTTAACTGAGTGCACCTGTGCGTGCACTACACAGGAAATTGAGCTTGATAATCAAAAAGGGTATTTTATTCTATGATTCAATAAATAACACAACTGATCTTCCTTTTCTTTAAGTTTCATCGATTTCTCAGGGGTTTTTCATTCAACAACAGTGGTGGAAACAAAATTTCATTTGATCACAATGGAGAATTAATAGTTGGTTTTGACATTATTAATTGGGTCACATTTTCAAATCAAACATTTCTTAAAGTGAAAGTTGGAAAAATGAATCCTATTTCAACATCAGAACAAGAGTTCAACATTAATAATCATGCAATCACTTGGCATGCCATTTTCAATCAGGTAAGTAAAGATAATATCCAATTTTACACTGAAATGAAGTGCAGAAATTACTGCTTTGTATACTGTAACTGTAGTAATATAGTATTAGAATATAAATTTGAAAATACATAATAACTGAAAATATCTAAAAGCAATATTCTAATGGGCACTTAAAATTTCACAACTATCAAATTTTAAAATGCTTTTAAAAAGAATGTAATCACCTCATTTTAGGAAAATAGCATTTAAACTTTGGACAATCTCTTGTCCTTGGTAATAACTGAATTTAAAAAGTGCAAGAACAAAAAACAGATATTATTAGTTTTGCTCTGGTAATAATTTAACAGTAGGTTAATTCCAAAATAAGTTATATAATTTTCCTGAATTGGATTGACTCCTGTTCAAGCCAGAAACAACTCAATTTATAATTCTCCAAACCAAACCTTCCTGATATTGAAGAACTATATCTACCTAGTAACAACAGCCAGCATAAGTCAATCAGAATGATATTGAAATTGTAATTTAGCAACATATGCGTGGTCATTGATAGTTCATTATATTTTTCATTCTTTCTACCTAATATCCTAAAAAATATATTTCTTTTCTACTATATTATGCCTTTGATTTGGGTTAAATCTGAATAAGCCCTACTGTTATTCAGGTTGATGTTAAGTGATATTTCAGAATACAGTGGTTAATTCTGGACTAAAAAGATCAAACAAATGAAAACATAGATTATGCATTTAGGATGAAGAAACAGAATTGCTATATCATCTGGGATTATCATGATTAGGAAATACTGATATAACATCATTATTCCTCATTTTTTCCTCTACCACTTTTTGGTTTTCCTAATCATTCTTATGACTAAATATATTTCATAATCTTATTCTAAATACTTCTTATAGTTTGTATGAAGTTAGGGATATAAATCTGAAGCAACCTCCTCTTCTAGAATTCACCCTATAATGGTCAATGATCTAGAAATAAGGGTGAAGTAGGAATTCCATCTGCCCATAGAAAAGGGGAATCCAAAAGATATGTTTTAGATATTAGAATAGAATACTTTATTTGGCCAAATGTGATTAGACAGACAAGGAATTTGTCTTTAGTGGAGAAGCAACAGAATCATCATCATCCCAATAAGAGTGGGTAATAAAGTAGATAATAAGAAGGATAATAATAATACTTCAGCTATATTATATGGGTAAATATACTGTACATAAACATTAGACAGTACTGTGAGATTTAGATGTCTTGTGTCTAGTTGTTTTGACATGCATTGCCCTATAGCTCTTCCCAAGCAAAGGAGTTGAAATAATTTATGTCCAAGATGTCAGAGATCTGTAGATATTTTCTCAGCCTGCCTTTTGACCGCTGCAATATATAGGTCTTTTATGGAAGGCAGGCTGGTTGCAATTAGCTATAGCACTTAGACTTATAGTGCTTTACATCCCTCTCTAAGTGGTTTACAGAGTCAGCATATTGCCCTCAACAATCTTGGTTCTTATTTTTCTGACCTCAGAAAGATAGAAGGCTGAGTCAACTTTGAACGGATCAGAATCAAACCCATGACAGTGAATAGTGAGTTAGCCTACAATACTGCATTCTAACCACTGCACCACCAGGTCTCAGTTGGTATTTGTTCTTTTTGCAGTCCTATCTATCTATTGGACTCTATATATGTCCTGTTTGGTTGCTGTATTATAGAAGTACATATGACACATTCAATAATCCCTTTGCAAAATTGTATCAATAGCTCCTGGGGCAATCTGATCTTCCTGACTTGATGCAGGAAGAACATTCCTTGTTGTACCTTTTAAATGATGGTTCTAATGTTAGTGTCCATTTCAAGTCTTAGGAGGTTACAGAATACAAAGCTTGAAGAGCTCTACTCTGATTCTCTGTTGTCAAATATAGTAAGAGGTAGTAAAATAAAAGGGATCCTCTACAGTTTTAAGTAGTTTTAAGTATGTTCATCTCCATATTTTTCTCTACAGTTTTAAGCATGTTCATCTCCAGATTGTTCCAACTGTACCCCAGGACCAATTGTTTAAGATAGTTTCAGAGAGGAGATCAGATTAGAAGACCCAATGGGCTAGTTTAGATCTTCATTTGTAATTCTGATGTGATGTACTGGTTAACACATTAGACTAAATCTGGAAACTTCATGTGGAGGTCCATCCTTGAAGTTTTATAGATATTGTGGGCCAGTTGTTATCCAATACATTCCAGACAATTGCTCTAGGAAAAATTGACATAGTCACTATCTTAAAATCCTGGAGGAAAATGCAAACATAATTCTACCAAGTTATCTCACTATTCTATATAATTTATTTTATATCATTATTAGTAGAATAATGCAAAAACACCTCACCCAAACTATCATTGGAGAATAGTCAATATTCTGGTATTTCATTTCTATAGACCTTGCCTCTCTCAGTTTGCAATAACAATTGTCAAGTGGGCTACAGACGAAAAAGTCTTGAAGGAAAGCCGTTTTGCTGCTATGATTGTAATCGATGTCCTGAAAGGAAAATTTCCAACAGGAAAGGTATGACAGATATTGTTATGCTGAATGCAGATAAAATAATGTTTATAGTATCCTAGATGTTCAAACTTTCACAGAATTTTGTATGAGTGAATTTAGGTTTTTTTTATCCTACTGCAACCATTGCCATACATAACGTATTCAGTAGTAATGCCCTGTAGCCAAACTGGTATGCTAGAAAATGAATAAATTTAATTTATAAAATTTTCTATCATTACAAATATTTATATATAGTAAGGACATTGTTACATACCGAAAAGAACTATTTAAAAAAGTTATTGTCAAAGAAGCACATAAGGCATTGGCAGTAAGATGATACATCCAGAGATCAAATGCCAATTTATTTCAGGCCAACTTCAGGTTGCTAATAAGAAAAAGAAGACAGCAAAAGTCTAAATATAGTATTATAATAATTATTGTCAGACAGGCAAATTTTAAAATGCAAGGATAATCCATCACATAGATCCATGAAAAATGGACATTATTGTACTTCCAACAATGGACTATTCTTAATGAATTAGCTAGGCAAAATCTTTTATACTTGAATAAGGATACCAGGCATGGACTGAAAAAATCTGGATGATTATTAAATAGAAGGAAGGAAGGAAGGAAGGAAGGAAGGAAGGAAGGAAGGAAGGAAGGAAGGAAGGAAGGAAGGAAGGAAGGGTTTTCTTGGAAAAAACATCCTCATAGGAGAAAGATTCTGTCTTTCTGAGAATATATTTAAAATGTTAAAAAACAGAAGATGGAAAAATTCTAAGCTTTATTATGTAGCAAATTAAGTAAATCCAAGTAAAGCTGCTTCCACAGTCCAGTACAGCAGATGTTTACATAGCTTTTTCAAAAATCTAGAAATATTATTTTTTTATTATTTTATTTTTTTTCAAAGTGCATTTTCATTTACATTTTAACAGTTCTATGTCAAGCAGATGTTTACATAGCTTTTTCAAAAATCTAGAAATATTATTTTTTTATTATTTTATTTTTTTTCAAAGTGCATTTTCATTTACATTTTAACAGTTCTATGTCAAGTATTTACATATATTTACAATTATTTCCATATCAAACCTTATTTCTCTTCTCTAACCATACATACAACATTTCCCATATCTCATAGTACTCAGACTCTTCTTTACCTTTCAATTTCCTTGTAAGCCTATCCATTTTGGCACAATCAAATATTTTATTTATTACCATATTTTCAGAAGGTACATCCTCTGCTTTCCAGCTCTGGACATAAACGGTCCTTGCTGCTGTTATTATATGTTGTATGATGTATTGGATATGTTTCTTTAAATTTCCTTTAATCATGTCCAATAAAAATGTTTCTGGTTTCAATTCAATGCCATGTCCTGTGATTTCCAATATCCATTTCCTCAATTTTTCCCAATATTTTTTGGCTTTGGGGCATTGCCACCACATATGATAATATGTTCCATCTGTAAGCTTACATTTCCAACACTCTGGCTTCATGTTCAGATATATTTTAGCCAATCTCGCCAGTGTCAAATGCCATCTATAAAACATCTTAATATGTTTTCTTTATACACCGTTGATAATGTTAATTTGCAATTTTTGATCCAAATTCTTTCCCAATCCTCTAGCTGTATGCTATGCCCTATATTTTGTGTCTAGGCAATCAGGAGCTTTTTAATATTTCTTCTTCCATTTCCACTTTTAATAAATAATTATATGTTCTAAGTTATGATTTTTTCTTCTTTACCAGTCAAGATTTGATCTAGTTGTTGGGGTTCCCTTTCTATTCCATATTCTTCTATATCTTGTTTATATCATGTTCATATCTGCAAATATGGCCACCAATCCACCATTATACCCTGTTCTTTGAATTCTTAATTTGATTTTAAATTTCCCTGATTATCTAGTAATTCCTTATATCTGATTCTTTTTTTCTTCTCTGTTGCATTTGAGTAAATCCCTACTTTCATCGGTAACACCCAGTCTGGTAGTTTCATGTAATGTTTCCTCCTTAACTTCTCCCATATAGTTATTAATGAATCCTTAACTTGATGGCGATAAAAATATGAATTTGTCCTTCCTCGCTTATCCCACAGGAAGGCATGCTATCCTGTGTGTAGATCATGTCCTTCAATTGCTAATACTCTCGTTGTCTAAGTTTATCCATTCTTTAATCCAAAGCAAGACTGCCAGCTGATAGTATAGCTCCCATTTTGGAAGTCCTAGGCCACGTCTACTTCTACTACCTTGTAACATTTTTGCATTTATTTGTGCTTTCTTTCCCATCCATATAAATTTGAGCACCATTCTATTTAATTCTTCAAAAAATTTCTGGTCTAATTTTATGGGGATTGTCTGGAATAAATATTACCAACAATTTTGGTAATATATTAAAAAATATTAATTTTGATGGACATCAACCTTTCAAAGCAAGAAATTAACCTTATGGTTATTACTTGATCTTTACCTAACAGAGGGGGCCAAGGGGGAAGGGAATTTGAAAACAAATGGTTTATTAAGTAGTTGGAAAATATTATATTCTCTAATTTATACAATAAGAAAACTTTATTTAGATTGTTGTACAATGCCCAGAGTCAATTGCCCTGAGCGGGCAGCCACAGAAATTAGACAAACAAACAAATATAACAAACAAACATATTCTGTCTTTTTCAGATATGGATGACTGCTTTAAATGCAAAGAAGACCAATATGCAAACAAAGAGCAATATTTATGTCTTCCTAAAGTCAGTACTTATCTATCTTATGGAGACTCTCTGGGAATGAGTTTAGTTTTGTCTGTTACTGTTTTTGCTGTCCTCACAGCTCTGGTGCTTGGAATTTTTATGAAGCATCACAATACTCCTATTGTCAAAGCCAATAACCGAGATCTCACCTATATTCTCCTCATCTCTCTCCTACTTTGCTTCCTTTGTTGTTTGTTGTTTATTGGCCAACCCACAAAAATAACATGTCCTCTACGACAAATGAGTTTTGGAATCATCTTTTCAGTAGCAGTTTCTTCCATGTTAGCAAAAACCATCACAGTGGTTCTGGCTTTCATGGCCACCAAGCCAGGAAGCAGCATGAGAAAATGGATGAGGAAAAGTCTGGGGAGTTCTATTGTACTTTCTTGCTCCTTGATTCAAACATGTATTTGTGCAATATGGCTTATAACCTTCCCCCCCTTTTCAGATGTTGACATGCATTCAGAAGTTGAATATATAATACTGGAATGCAATGAAGGCTCTTTGATCATGTTCTATTGTGTCCTAGGCTATATGGGTTTCCTAGCTATTGTAAGTTTTACTATAGCTTTCTTTGCCAGAAACTTACCAGATACTTTCAATGAAGCCAAATTCATCACTTTCAGCATGTTGGTCTTTTGTAGTGTATGGTTATCTTTTATTCCAGCTTATTTAAGCTCCAAGGGGAAATACACAGTAGCTGTGGAGATCTTCTCAATCTTAGCCTCTACTGTTGGGTTGTTGGGTTGTATTTTTTTCCCCAAATGTTTCATAATTTTATTGAAACCCCAATTAAATAACAAAGATCAATTAATAAGAAGAATTGCATAATTTGTATGTATTTGTATATTTTATAACTGACTTGTAATAGAGATATATGGATTAATTCTAATCCAGTTTCTAGTTTGTCAATTCAAATTTGGTAATTCTTTAATTATTTATTAAATTGACTTGTTTGAGCTCCTTAATTGCTTGTTACACTACCTGATAGTGAAAAATGTGAAAAATCTGTAAGTGTTAAAAATCAGATGACACAGTAAAAAAAAAAAGGGGGGGGACTAAAATCATGCATAATACTAATGACAACAGTAGAACAACTGGCCTTAGACTTGACAATGAAAATATTTTAAAAAGATGGGTAACTTCTGTCTTTTAGATCAATTATCAACAGTAAAGAAACAAGCAATCAAGAAATATTCTACAGATTAGTATTTATTTATTTTTATTATTTATTTATTAATTGCATTTATATACCGCCCTTCTCCCAAGGGACTCAGGGCGGTGAACAGCTCATCTAAAAACCCCACAGAAAATACAAAAGTTAAAAAGTAATTAAATTTAAATCAGCTGCTTACTAAAATTAGGAAACCCCCCCCCCACCCTTAAAACCCAATTTAAAATTAAAAATGGAGATCAAATTTAAAATCATCATCTCAGCCCAGGCCGGCCTGCTCAAAGAGCAAGGTCTTTAACGCGCGCCTGAAGGCCCTCAGGTCCGTGCCGGTACGAAGTTCCGGTGGCAGAGTATTCCAGAGGGCGGGGGCACCCACAGAGAAGGCCCTACTCCTTGGCGCCGCCAGACGACACATAGCGGCCGACGGCACCCGGAGCAGACCCTCCCTGTGGGAACGCACCGGCCTGTTGGAGAACGTTGGCAGAATGCGGTCCTGAAGGTAACCTGGTCCCATGCCATGGGTCGCCCTAAAGGTCAAAACTAGAACCTTAAAGCGAACCCGGAGAGCCACCGGCAACCAATGCAGCTCGCGCAGGAGAGGCGTCACATGGGCGCTACGTGACGCCCCCATAATCACCCGCGCGGCTGCATTTTGCACCAACTGGAGTCTCCGGATGCTCCCCGCAGGGAGCCCCATGTAGAGGGCATTACAATAGTCCAGGCGAGAGGTGACAAGGGCCTGAGTGACCGTGCGCAAGGCGTCCCGATCCAGGAAGGGCCGCAACCGGTAGATCCGACGGATCTGATGAAACGCCCCCCTGGAGACGGCCGCAATGTGATGTTCAAGCAACAGCCGTACATCCAGGAGGACTCCCAGGTTGCGAGCCCTCTCTGTGGGGGGCAAAGCTTCCCCCCCAATAGCCAGCGAAGGTGTCAGCTGGCTATATCGGGGCGCCGGAAACCACAGCCACTCGGTCTTGGATGGGTTGAGCCGAAGCCTGTTCCCGCCCATCCAGTCCCGCACGGCCTCCAGGCACCTAGACATAGCCCCCACAGCATCGTTGGGGTGGTCCGGAGTGGAGATGTACAGCTGGGTGTCATCTGCATACAGATGACACCTCACTCCAAGACCACGGATGATCTCGCCCAGCGGCTTCATGTAAATGTTGAACAGGAGGGGAGAAAGGACCGACCCCTGAGGCACCCCACAAACCAGGGGCCTAGAGGTGGACCTCTCCCCCCCCGCCAACACGAATTGCGAACGGTCAGAGAGGAAGGAGGAGAACCATCGAAGGACGGTTCCCCCAATCCCCAACCCCCCCAACCGTCGCAATAAGATACTATGGTCGATAGTATCAAAAGCCACCGAGAGATCTAATAGGACCAGGACAGAGGAGAACCCTCTGTCACGAGCCCTCCAGAGATCATCGACCAACGCGACCAATGCCGTCTCAGTGCTATGTCCAGGCCTGAAGCCCGATTGGAACGGATCGAGGTAAGTAGCTTCCTCCAGGTACCGGGGGAGCTGACGTGCCACCACACTCTCAACAACCTTCGCCACGAAGGGAAGGTTGGAGACTGGACGATAGTTGTTTAAAATAGCTGGGTCCAGGGAAGGCTTCTTGAGGAGGGGGCGCACCACCGCCGCCTTCAAGGCGGTAGGGAGCACCCCCTCTCTCAAGGAAGCGTTGACAATCCCCTGGAGCCAGCCTCGTGTCGTCTCCCTGGCGGCTGAAACCAGCCAGGAAGGACACGGGTCCAATAAACAGGTGGTGGCATTCAGACCCCCCAGCAACCTGTCCACACCCTCGGCGGTCACAGGATCGAACTCCCCCCAGATAACACTCTCAAGACCTGCCCCGGACACCTCCCCCGGGACCACCCAATTGGAGTCGAGCCCCTCCCGAATCTGAGCGATTTTATCATGCAGAAATCGGGAAAACTCCTCCGCCCTACCCTGCAAGAGGTCATCCCGCGCTCTCGGTTCAAGTAGAGAGCGGGTCACTCTAAACAGGGCGGCAGGCCGATTTTCTGCTGATGCAATAAGGGCGGAGAAATACGAAGATTTCGCCGTCCCTATCGCCACAAGGTAAGTCTTAATATGAGATCTCACCTGTGTTCGGTCAGACTCAGAACGGCTCGCCCTCCAAATGCCCTCTAGACGTCTTTTCCGGCACTTCATCTCCCGTAGCTCCTCCATATACCACGGAGCCAAATGGGATCTGTGCCGGGTCAGAGGTCGCAGAGGCACAACTCGCTCTAGGGCCCCGGCGGCCAACCCATCCCAGGTGGCCACCAGGTCTCCAGGCGAGCTGAGAGCCAGATATTCAGGAAATGGCCCAAGCTCCCTCTGGAACCGATCCGGGTCCATTAGGCGCCTGGGGCGGAACCATCTAAGTGGCTCCGCCTCCCTGCGGTGGGGGGTAGCAGAACAGAAATCCAGCCTAAGGAGGGAATGATCTGTCCATGACAAGGGTGTAATAACTAAATCCCCCCAATTACAGTCATTCAACCACTGCCCAGAGACAAAAATCAGGTCCAGCATGTGTCCTCCTATGTGAGTGGGGGCAGAAACTAACTGGGTCAGGTCCATGGCCGTCATGGAAGCCAAGAACTCCCGGACCAACCCCGAGGTTTCACCGAGCGATGGCAGGTTGAAATCCCCCATGACCAAAAGCCTAGGGGTCTCAACCGCCAGCCCGGCTATTACCTCTAGGAGTCCGGGTAGGGCCGATGAGACGTGGCAGGGAGCCAGGTACGCCATCAAAAGACCCATCTGTACCCCTTGCCCCCACTTCACAAATAGAGATTCACAGCCAGCCGTCTGAGGGACAGTGGCCTCCCTAGGACAAAGGACTTCCTTTATAAGCACCGCTACCCCACCACCCCTTCCCTGAGCCCTAGGCTGGTGAAATGCAAGGAAACCTGGTGGGCACATCTCAACCAGAGGGACACCGCCCTCTGGGCCCAACCAGGTTTCGGTGACACCTACCAGGTCCGCGGCCTCCTCCTGAACCAGATCATGGATCAGGGGAGCCTTATTAACCACGGATCTGGCATTGCACAACAACAGCCGGGTATTCAGGGCCTGAGATTCCGGACAACCAGGGCTGCAGGATGGGTAAAGAGGGTCGGAGCGCGCTACCGCTTGCAGACATCGGGAGCGCGATCCCCTTACCGGATATGGCCCTCTACCCCCAGCATATCTACCTCTCCCAGTCACCGTGCTAATAAAATTAGCCCCCCGCTGCCCACCCCCTGTCTGCCACCCTGACACAGGAACCCCCGAGGCCCCCCAGGCGCGCGTGCCGGCCTGGCTGCCCCCAAATCCATGCGGGCTGTCTCCCCCGCCCGCCCTGGATCCTTCCAACCCCTTAAAAAATCCCATTAAAAAAAATTTTTTTAATAGTACTTTGTACAGCAGCCATAAAGTCTTGGAAAAGATGATCAAGTATGGTGGTGTATACTTACAAAATTCAAAACTACACAAACTATGGTATTACCTGTGACATTCTATGGAAGTAAAAGTTGGGATTTAATGAAACAGAATAGAAATGTATTTATGTCTTGGAACTTTGGTGTTGGAGGAGATTCCTGAGAATATTATGGATACTCCAAAATACATTTTAATGGTTTATTTAATGATCCATCCAAAATTTTCATTTGAGGCACAAATAACTAAGTACAAATTATCCTACCTCAAACACCTCCTTCTTCAAACTCCTCAGGGATTGAGGCTTTTTCTATAATGGCATTTCTGCTCTTCAGGCTTGCTTTCAGAGCTTCCAGACTCAATGCCTGCTCTAGTTTGCATTCAAACACTGCAGACACAATGTCCCAAGTTTCATCTAGGCCAGGAGTCTCCAATCTTGGCCCTTTTAAGACTTGTGGATTTCAACTCCCAGAATTACTCAGCCAACTTTGAAGTCCACAAGTCTTAAAGGGACCAAGGTTGGAGACACCTGAACTAGGCTGTTCAAAATTAAGAGCGCTTTCTGAGATTCAGGTATTCTCATCCTATGTTCTAATTTCACAAACAAAGTTTGCATACAAACAAAATGCTGTTCCACTGAATCTCCTGGCTGCAAACAAGCTCTATATAACTTTCTTGATAATTGTATGATGTTGCATGCAGATACATTCACATGAACAGTCCTCAATTGATCCCAGACTTCCTTCCTTTCTTTAAATCAGCTACATTGATAAACTGATCATCTTCTAAGATTAAGATGATATAAGCAAATGCTCTATCATGCAGCTTCTGATCTGCAGCATTCAGTGGTGTCTAGGGTGGATTTTCAACAATATTCCAAAGCTCTTTCGCCTTCAGGAAATATTCCATCTTTGAAGCCCAAATAATATAGTTTTTCTGACCCAAACTGGGTAGAGAGCTTTCTTTATTTTTTTCAGCCATCCTGTAAAGCCTCTTTCCTTGTTCTTACTTTTAAAATAGGCAGGCTCTCAGCTTTAATTACAATTCAGTTCTTTCTCTGGGCATTCTGGGCCCATAATCTATTGAGAGTTTCGCAGCGATAATTCAACGAAATTAAAATAGAAAAATAAACACAGATGGCTGATGTTTCATTTAACATCTTTATAAACATTAGATTTTACAAACCAGTTGTAGATTTCTCCGACATGGAGCAAACTCAAACAGAAATATGTTGCAAGTTCAGAGCAGAGCTCCAGTCTTCAGCAAGCAAGTTAGTTTCATCTTCAATAGACAGACTCAGAGCTCAACTTTCTGCAGAGCTGCAGAGCTTAACATAGCTGCAGAGTTGCAGAGCTTAATATTAGAGCCACACCTAGGCTACTTTTAGTTTCAGTTTCCAGCCTACTTCTAGCCTACTTCTAGTTTCAGTTTCCAAACTATCCTCATTGGCTGATTTAGTTGCTATTCCTATTCATTGGCTGACCTTGTTACCAAGCTCTATTCCAGTTCATGAAAATACTCTGACAAAGACCCAACTTGTTGGAATAGAATAGAATAGAATAGAATAGAATAGAATAGAATAGAATAGAATAGAATAGAATAGAATAGAATTCTTTATTGGCCAAGTGTGATTGGACACACAAGGAATTTATCTTGGTGCAAATGTTCTCAGAGTACATAAAAGAAAAGATACATTTGTCAAGAGTCAAGAATCATAAGTACAACACTTAATAATAGTTATAGGGTACAATAAGCAATCAAATCATACTAGGAAACAGACAATATAAATCATAAGTGACAAAATTACAGTCATACAGTTACAAGGGGGAGGGGAGGGGTGATTAAGGTTAGAAGATTAATAGTAATAGTAGTGCAGACTTTGTAAATAGTTGGACAGTGTTGAGTGAATTATTTGCTTAGCAGAGTGATGGAGTTTAGGGAAAAAACTGTCCTTGTGTCTAGTTGTTCTGGTGTGCAGTATTCTATAATGTTGTTTTGAAGGTAGGAGTTGAAACAGTTTATGTCCAGGATTTGAGGGGTCTTGTAAATATTTTCACAGCCCTCTTTTTGACTCGTGTAGCATACAGGTCCTTGATTGAAGGCAGGTTGGTAGCAATTGTTTTTTCCACAGTCTTAATTATCCTCTGAAGTCTGTGTCTGTCCTGTTGGGTTGCAGAACCAAACCAGCTGGGAAAGATGGAAAGAAAAAGAAAAGAACAACCAGTGAGGTAAATGGTTATAGCAGTGAGAACTGTACCATTGGGAGACTTGAAAGAACAGGTTAGGGCTAGATCAACATGGAAAACATCTATATGGTTGCTAAAATGAATTAATCAATCAATATTCTAGAAAATATATTTAGATTTAAGATTTTGATAATATTTTGTTATTCTAAACAAGAGAAATTGTATATTTTTCCACACTGCAATAGAATAAAATAATGCTGCTTGTTGTAGTGCAAGAATTGCTTATCCACATTTGTTTCTTTTCAAATGATTTCATCAGAATTGTTCCGTTACAGGGATAAAGGAAATAAAAAGGATAGGGCTTTTAAAAGTGACCTTCTGGATTTTCAAAGAGCCCTTATTTTCACTCTTATAAATAATATTTAATCATTCTGATAATCTTAATATTATTTGTAGTTAATGTTAATCACATATGTTTCCCTAGTTTAAATGTGTGTAAGTGGTGTAAATTTATGTGTGAGTTGCCCTGAGATATTTAGGAGTCATTCTGCTCAGCTACTTAAAATTAATGTTGAGGGGTTTTTAGGTGTTACATCTAGATCCTACTTAGAATTATTTTTAATTAGATCATAATTTCATGGAGGCAAGATAAAAGAAATGAAACTACTTCACCAGTTTTAAAGAAGAGAAACTGGAACTCAAAGACTATGGAAATATCATTTTACAGTTTCTCTTTAAGATCCTGTTTGTAGAAATAGCAATAGCATTGCATTTAGACTTATATATCGATTCACAATGCTCTCTAAGAGGTTTACAGAGTCAGCATATTGCTCCCAACAATCTGGGTCCTCATTTTACTGACCTCAGAAGGATGGAAGGCTGAGTCGACTTTGAGTCTGGTGAGATTCGAACTGCCAAATTGCAGGCAGCATTATAATCCCTGCACCACCACACCTCAAATATTGATGGTATTTTGCATTTTTATTTATGGTAATAGGCAAGCACCTCAAGCTAAAGAAAGTATTTCCTAGGATATTACTGCAACTGTGAAGGCAACTGAAAGGGGGGAAAGCAGCTTATTATAAAGATGTAAAGAAATATAATTATTCCCTTACATTGTCTTAAACTTTTGTTTTTGCTAAAAATTTAAAATGTAGAATGCAACATGAATATCTCCATCTTGACTCCATCTAACTTCTGCTTATCTCCAACCATTTTTTCATTACATGATAACTTATTGACTCATTCTACCTTACTACTTCAGTAATAATTTGAAGGTTGCAATTTCCTCTTTCCCTTATAATTATTTAAAAAAAAAATTAAACTTGCTACTCAGCAAATTGCTTATTGACAAATTATTATTCTTGAAAGAATGAAAACAAAGTGCTGACAATAATCTGGGGTTTAGGGGCAGCTAAGGTTATTATTATAATTAATTCTTTGAACCATTTGTATTCTAAGATTCATAATAAAAGTCATTATAAAAACAGAGAGAGATTCTGTTCAACCTAATCAAATTTTAGTGATACTTGAGCATTACATGGAAATGAGAGACTTTATCAAATTGGGATTATTATTTTTTATGGTAATAATGATTCTTTTCCTGCAGCAATTGCCACATGTTGCTAGCAAAACTGAGATAAGAAAATGCAGAATACGAGATCCTATCCCAATTGATCATAAATATTTCCAATCAGGTGATCTAATCATTGGTGGAATTACTTCTTTTGTCTTCATAACTAGAGATGTGGGAAGCTTTGAGGATGATCCCCATCATTCTCTTCTTGGTGAATCCTTGTAAGACATTATTTATTTATATTGTCTATATCAGCCTAGATAAAATAATTTAGTACTTCTATTTTAAGAATCATAATTATCTAGATTAATTAAAATACTCTTCCAGAACCGAATGACATTTTTAGCTTACATATTATTGTCTTATATTTTCTAAAGGAAACCCACTGTTAGAATCTTCGTTCCTTTTTTTTTTTTTAAATCAACTTCATGGCTATTGCATTCCTCCCCACTCCCCATTCTCCTGGGAATGAAAATTGCAGCATTAGCCTCTAAAACTGACTTGGTTAAAAAAAAAATGTGAAATTGCACTGAACTATGGGAATAATTATGTATAGAAAGAGATACAACATATTGCTCCCTTCCTAACCATTTTTAAAATTTTAAGTAAATTTTAAACTTAATATTTATTATTTTAATATTTAATGTTTTAAATATTTTAAATATTATTTTAAATATTATTTGTTGTTTTACTTGTTTGTAAGCATCACCTCATGATGAGATGAGTAGAAATAAACAAAAAATAAATAAACATTTTATCTCAGAAAATGAGACAGGCAGTTCTATTCAATGCTTGTGCACCAATCTTTGTACACTGTGGGGGGGAGGCAAACTAGCTTTAACACCAGCTAACTAGTGGAACTAGGGTTTAGCTGCAATTTATACATTACTGAATTATGCGAAATATTTGTGGTACTTTAAAAGCCATCATTTCTTCAAAAAGATATAGGAAGGCCTCTTCTTGAAATAAGACTAAATACTAATTCTGTGCTACACTTGCCTCCCCCCCTTTTTTATTTTTTGGCAATCACTTACCTTAAAATGAAACCACCTGTAAGAAAAAATGATTAATGTAATTTTACTTCCCATTTATACAATGCTATGTTACATTCTTGGTAATGATTCTGGTCAGTTTCACATAATTAGAATTGGTTACAATTATCAAAGGGATAATTATTCATTATTCTCTTCAAAAATAATTCACAATCTATCTATCTCTCTATCTATCTCTCTATCTATCTATCTATCTATCTATCTATCTATCTATCTATCTATCTATCTATCTATCTAAAATATTATATAAATCAATTAAAATTAAACAATAACTATTACCTCCTAAATAATTATTTTGATGGAGTTTAACCATTAATATGTTAATATGAAAGACTGATTATCAGTTTGTAAGATTTTTGTAAGAGTTTATTTTTACTGGTCTTTTTTAGAAGGAGAATTTCATTTGATACAACTTTGATTCTAATTTTTTTGGCAGAGTACTCACTAAGCATTATCAACATATATTGACCATGATATTTACTGTGAAGAAGATCAATGATGACCTCCAGCTCTTACCTAATATCACTTTGGGCTTCAGAATCTATGATAGCTATGCTGGGGCTCAGACATATCACGCTACATTGGAACTTTTCTCTGATCAGAAACAATTAATTCCCAATTACCAGTGTGGCATCCTGAACAAACTCATATCAGTTATTGGAACTATTGATCCTGGAATCACTTTTGATATGGTTGATATTTTAGACTCTTACAAAGTTCCACAGGTAAGATGTGGAAAAATCAATTAAAATTAAACAATAACTATTACTTCCTAAATGTCTTTGTCTTTTCAGATAAAGATTACAAAACCTCAAGATATAATTGACTTTCATATACATATTATGTATATAATATGGTCTCTATGGACCATATTAAAGAGAAAGTATTTAATATATAATAAAATAAAGACAAATTCAAACTCAGAATTTGATTTGACTATTATTGAGTTTCAAAGTTTATTCAAAGATTAATAGTTAATCATTAACTATTGTACAGAAACTTATTTTTTGTAATCTATTATTTGCTAATATTATGAGAAAAATATTAATGTTTCTACATTTAATTTTTGTTTTTTATAATTATTTTTATATCCTATTTTATATTCAGGTGGTCAAGGAGACATAGGTAGTGTTTTTGCTTTTTGCAGGTAGTCCTCACTTGGTGGTTAAAATTGAGACCTACCACTTTTTCACTAAGCACCATAGTTGTTAATTGACACATCATATGCTCATGCTAGACATATAAGCTCACCTCTGCTTCTGACATTAACCAAATCATTATGACTGTGTAGCAAGAAATCATTTTACCATGACTTGTGATTTCACTTCTGTGTTCTCCATTAATTCTGCTTGTTGGAAATCAGTTGTGAAGTCTGTGAAATGAGATTCTGTGATGATCACAAACATGCACCAGCTGTAAGTTCCCCGAAAATGGTCACATGACTATAGGATGCTGTAAAATGGAAAATGCAAGGATTAGTCAAAAACTGTAAAAATGGTAAATGCAAGGGTTGGTCAAAAACTTTTTAAAAACCATTATAACATCAAATGGTCAAAGCATTCAGTAAGGGAGGACAGCCTGTATATTTCTAAACAATTATCAGATAAGGTAAGTTATATTAAGAAGATGGGATTGACCCAAAGTGTACAATGGTTGAGAACTTGTACCAGGTTCTTCTTGCTCATCATCCAAAGGTTATTTCATACTTGTTTTAAAGCGGGGTAATCATGATGGAAGTTAAAGGGTATGGCTGTCAGTATGGCTGTCAGTCGGAAAGATGAATGATGAAAGAATCACTATTAGAAAGGATCCAACATTAAATCTTGGCCAACAATATATTTTAGTGCAGGGAAAGTTACTTGAACTTAAAACCAGATAAAATCATTACTGGAAATTCCATGTAAGGCAGAATCAGAAGCCTCATTAGCAGTTATAGTGCAACAGAAATTCTGTCTTGTCCTTGATGTATTGTCACTTCCCCCAATATCGCATCTTAACTTGAACAGAAAATTGAAGAGGAATTGACAAGACTATCCTTGGAGATGCAATGTAATTCTTGACCAATTTAACATTCTAAAGCAGTGATGACAAACATTTTGGGGCTGGAATCTTAAAAAAATGAGAAAATGCTAACTTGATTCTGCTGGCTTGTTACCCCCTTCATCAAACAACAAACAAAAAAATCTATCTCACATTTTCCCCCATATCTAGGCCACCTTGAAGAGAAGCACTCAGCAGCAGAAGAACTGAGACTGGGCTAAAGTCAAAGCCCAGGCCCTAACTTCATCCCTAATGTGATGACTGCCACTCAAAACAGCCACCTTGTGTGATTATCACCATGTCCCTCCCAGGGGTAGACTTCAAAAATTTTAGTAACTAATTCTTTGCTTGGTTGTTGGGTGGGCATGGGCATGGGCATGGCCTGGTCGGTCTCCTGCACCATGGTGTGGGGGAGTGTTTTCAGCTCCCCAGGCTCCGAAGGCCCGTTTCCAGGTTTTTTGTCCTCCCTGAGCCTCCATGTGGGCCCTGCATCCAAAATGAGCCGTGGGGAAACCCCTGGAAGGGGAGGGCAGGGTGGGTGGGGCCAGGCAAGGGATCAGATTTGCCAGTTCACTGAACTGGTAGTTAAACATGAAAAAAATAGTTACCGGTTTGCCTGAACCGGCATGAACTGGTAGCAGCCCATCCCTGGCCCCACCATTCCCCAGAATCTGCTGCATGCTGCTGACCTTCAATCAGTATTGTGCTAACAGCCCCTGTGGCCTGCCTAAGACTGCTCCAGGTCACTCAAGACCTTCATTCTTGAAGTAGGTTCAGACAATGCTCTTTCACACTCCTTTAAAACATCTGATAACTGTGTAAAAGTGTTTCCCATTCTCATGCAACTTACAGATGCTTCAGCAGACATATCAGATCACTTCCCAGTATTTGCAGCCTCCACAGCCTTCAAAAGTGATTCCCAAGCCACTTTCAGAGGCTGTGTGAGAGAACAGTTCTCTTGCAGTTCTCTTAAGTTCAGAGGCCATATAAGAGCACACTCTATTCTTGCATGGCATCTATAGTCTCTAAATATTGCATGAGAATGGTGTACTCTTGAAAACAGTTACCAGCTGTTGGTATATAATATTCTAAAACAAGAAACATATAAACCATAGCAGTTCATAAAGGTCTGAAATAAGGCAAAGCAAAATTTAGACTGCAATGTTTTTTAGGATAGCAATTGGAAAAAAAATAAAATTTCTTGTAAAGCAAGTGTGCATAGTATTTTAATTCATACTTCAATATGTATATATAAACCTGTCATGAAATTTTATAGTTCTTTCTTATTTGAAATTGTATCATTTATTTATTATTTCATTGTTATTATACTTTACTTCATTTTTCCAGATAATGCCTAGAGTCCTGGCACAAGGTAAAGCACTCTAAATATGCAAATCAGTCAGTCAGTACATATATAAATATTAAACCAAAGCACAAGTTCACATGTCAGGGTTTTTACAGAAGCAAATTCAGGGAATTGCAAAAAAAAATTGAAGATTTGGAAGGAAACACAACTTTCATCTAGTCAGACCATTGTCTTATAAGTATCTTGAGTATAGAAATCATTTGAAAATATATATTGAAATATTTTAGAACTATTAATTTAGAGAGAGCACACATTTTACTTTGCAATCATGCTTTCTCCTCTCTGTTTTTCTATTTATACAATCAATTCTTATTTTCATAGTTCCCAACTGGTTCTGCTCCAAATGAAAGCCCTTTTTATTACCACTTAGTTCCAAGTGAAGACATTCATTATATGGGGATTATTCAAATACTTGTGCACTTCAAGTGGACTTGGGTTGGAGTACTTGTAAAATACCTTAGAAGAAAATTTGAGCATCTAATCTTTTCAATGTTGTCTCTTAACGGCATCTGCATTGCCTTCCTGGAACAATTCAAACCAATTTATTTCAACACTTTTTTTGATAATCTGAAATGGCTTGTTGAAACATTTCATCTTCTTGTTAACAGCAAAGCCAAAGCTATCATAATCAGTGATAATTATCTTTTAAATTTAAGATGGCTGTTACGTCTACCTGAAATGGAAATGGTTTCTGTAAAGCCAAAAGGTAAGATATGGATTGTGGCTTCCCAAGTGGGTCTTGCATCATTTTTTTATCAGAAAAGTTGGGATATCCAGTTTCTCCACGGTGCTCTGACAATTGCAGCCTACTCAAATGAAGTTGCAGGATTCCAACATTTTCTTCAGACAAGAAACCATTTCTCTTCAAAAGAAGATGGTTTTATCAAAACTGTGTGGGAGCAAGCATTTGATTGTGTTTTTCCAAATCCATCTGAAAATGAGGAAATGGACAATTTGTGTACAGGGAGAGAGAAACTGGAGACTCTTCCTGGGTCTGTTTTTGAAATGAGGATGACCAGTCATAGTTACAGTATATACAATGCATTGTATGCTGTGGCATATGCTTTACATGCCATGAAGCTGGCACAACAACATAGTAGAAAGCTGAGTGGTAGAAAACTCAATCTTCAGGATGCCCAGCCATGGCAGGTAATTTGGAAATGGGAATTGAGTGCCATTGATTCTCCAGAATCTCACATCTGATCAATCACAAAAGGCTGTGAGATGTAGATGGAAACTTTGTAGTGACTTGCTGGTTTCTTCCTTATTTCTCTTCTTTTGTGGAATCAGTAAATTCAGTGTATTTCTTTCATGCTTTGAACGTCTCAGCTCACTCTATCTCTCTTTGTGATAGGTTATGGGCTAGTAGTGGTGTATACTTTCCCTATGCCTTCTACATATATGTGCATTATTTCCTGTAATAAGCTTTACAATAATTTGCTTGTTCAAGTTAAGTCTCTTTTTTGAGTGAGAAACATACTCAGAAGTATTTCAGTCAATATGGGTATGTACCTAAAACAAGGAATATAATGGAAAACTTTTAATTATGTAGGAACATGGGTAACTAAAAGTTTCTATTTGGTTTTTCAAAATGAATATGCATCTGAGGCCACAAGACAGTACCTTTGTCTAGACAAAAAAAGATCTATGAATGAAGAGTGAGATTCAAACAACTACAAATGAATGAATGATGAATGATCTTCCTGGGGTGCATAGCTCTATCTTGATTCATCTGTAAGATTTAGATCAATCTGAGCATATCTGGAAATCCATTGTATGAGAAACGGAAATTGCCTTGTTAAAGATATTTTTATAGATGACATTAAATAAAAGCATAAGAAAAGAGAATTAAATTAGTATGTGCATGAAATTCATGAACTGAGAATGTATTTAAGAGATAGGATGCCAATATATAAGTAGAAATATTTCTTACTATGATTCTAAATTCACTACCAGAAAGTTCTGATATTCTAGTACATACATTAGAAATAAGGTACTAAATTGATCTTGCTCATTGTGCTCAGTTTATGCTAGAGAATATAGCCAGTCTCCTTTTAAATTAGGTTTCTCCTCTATACACAAGAAAGGACAGTCAGAAGATAAATTGAGAGCCAATAAAGATAGTGAAAAGCAGCCTTAAATTTAATGGATTGTTTGAAGTGGATTGTGAAAAGAATAAGGTTCAAGAAGCAAAATGTATAAAGTCACAAGAATTGTTTAAACATGGGGCTCAGACCAATTGTGCATAAAATCTAGAAGCTGTGCATAAAGAAGGCTTTTTAGCAAACAGGCCCAGAAGGCAATTATGTGAGCCATGATTCAGAGTGAAATGAGTAGGATATAAATTTAATAAGCAATCAAACAATAAAATGTGCAGTTGAACCAAATGACACTTGCTATTTAAAGGCAAAGTGATTGAGAATACATTCATTGAGAGAGAGGATGTGAGAAGAGAGGGGTTGAATTTCATTATTTATAGAATCAAAATGCAGCAATACCATCCTTTTTAACATTAGAGAAAGATAATGTTGACATTTTGAAAAATAAGTCCAGCCCTTCCCTACTTCTTTGCATAGTTGTTTAATTTTAAAACTTATTTAAAGTAATCTGATCTACATTGATCATTCTGTCTCTAATAACAGCAGGGGAGAAGCATCTTAAAGTCTTGCAAAAATAATATAAGTTTGATTACATTTATTTGTTAAATAATAGGTTTATCAATAAGCTATACTTTTACATATTAACATATGCTTTCTGGGCATATATTATGCTGAATTATCTTTTAGTAGACTGTGTGCATTTTTTTAATATAGGACCACAGATAACCATCTTTGAGGTGAACACAAGAACATTAGAGCAGAATGTTTTCCACATTTGTAAAATGTTTTAAATAAAAAAGATTAACATGGTATCACATAGCTCTATATATTATCCATAATTGATTTTTGCATATTTATTTCATATTTAGCTTCACTTCTTTTTGCAAAGAATTTCATTTAACAACAGTGTTGGAAATGAAATTTCCTTTGATAAGAACAGAGAACTGATTACAGGACTAGAGATTGAGAACTGGATCACATTCCCCAACCAATCCTTCCATCGAGTGAAAGTTGGGAAGCTGGATCCTTGGGCTGCTGAAGACAAGAAGTTCACCATTCATGAGGAAGCCATCAGCTGGCCCAGCACTTTCAATCAAGTAGGTTCTGAATGTAATTGATTTTTTTTTAAATGATCAGGTGATATCCAAAGAGTAGCTCAATATCATTTAACACAAAAAAGATTTTTAAAAAACCCGGGAATAATTGTAAGCAGGGTAGGAATTCAAAATTTCTGAAAAGAGGGATATCTAAGTGATTTCATAAAATAGTATGGCTTTCAAAGTATATGTTGCTGTCAAGATAAAGAATTTGTTAAAAAGACAAAGAAGATACATAAAGTATTTATACCAACATTATAGTAGAGGATGAGGGCCAGTTTGGTGCAGTTATTAAACCACAAGGCTAGAGTCCTGTCTTAGGCACAAAAACCCAATTAAATGCAGTTAAACCAATCAATTTCCAAATATATTCCTAAACTTATATACTCAGGATAAAAATGTATATTTGAAAGCAATTTTTAGAAGAATAAAATATAATAATGCTTTTTCTAAAAAGTCTGTCAAAATGAATTGATTTATAACCTTTTAGAAGCATACTCTACAAAGTGTTTAATTTCTTATTTTTTTTTAATAGTTTTGTGTATCACTTAGAATCTGTCTGAGATAACCAGCTATAACAATATATAACAATGAAGAATGGTTACAGGAATTGGCTGTGGCTAGTGTAGTGAAAAGAAAGTCCGGGGAAGACATGATAGTGTCTTTCATTTCTGCTATCTGTCAGAAATGGTGTAGAGTCTCCTATTTGCGTGTATAGGACTAGATGACCTACAAGGTCCCTTCTGATCAGTGGTGGGATTCAAATAATTTAACAACTGGTTCTCTGCCCTAATGACCAGCTGGATAGGGTAGTCATGTGACTGGGTGGGCATGGCCAACTCAACATGACACATGTTAAGGGCACCTCATCTCGCCCAGTCTCTCCTTGCCATGCCCAGTCCACCCCGCCCCTCACCTTCCAGGTACTCCTTGTCACAACTTGCCGGAGTGAGTAGTTTTTAAATAAAAAGAATGCTTGCCTTGTGCAAATAAATACCAAACATCATGACTTCAGTTTGCAAAGTATTACTGCTCATTCTAGTCCTTTCCTACTAATTTGTTGTAATTTGTTACAACCTTTTGTGGTTTCCCCCCACCAATCATTCAGGGGTGGGATTCAATTTTTTTAACAACCAGTTCTGTGGACATGGCTTAGTTGGTGGGTGTGGCTTGTGGTCATATCACTGGTGAACATGGCTTGGTGGTCATGTTACTGGCTGGCGTGGCCAACTCAACATCACTCACTTTGACATCTCCTTGCCTGGCCTCTCGTGACTATGGGAATGCTGCAACAGTTGTAAGTGTGAAAAACAGTCATAAGTCATTTTTTTCAGTGGTCACTCCACACAAGCAAAGTACCAGCAAAGGAGGGGAAAAAAAACTCCAGAGAAGTTCCAGAGACAGGAAGTCTAGTCCTGCCAAGAATGTAATAAGAGTTAATGGAGAGCCAGAATATTTCCTTCCTGCCTCCCTTACAGGATTAGGGCAGTAATTTCTTCTAACAACCAGTTCTCTGAATTGCTTAGAATGTTAACAACTGGTTCTAGCGAATAGGTGCGAACTGGTAGAATCCCATCCCTGCCATCATTCTATGGGACATTATTCTGAAATATTATCTGTGATGTTTGCAGCTGTACAAGTTGGTTCTTCAATCCTGTTTTTGCATGCAATTCTTATAAATTATTTTGACATTCCTTTTTTTTAACAAAGTAGTGGTTAAGGTGCTGGCCTAGAAACCAAGAGACTCTGAGTTCTAATCCCATTTTAAGCTTGAAAAAATGACTGAGTGACTAGTCATTTTCTGCCAGCCTAAACTATGTCTTAGATTGTGGTTGTGGGGAAACTAAGAGGAGCAAGCTGGTTCTCTGAACTGGACAAGCAGTTAGCTACCGGTTCCTGTGAAACAGTGCAAACAGGCTGAATCCCACCACTGCTCCTAACTCTGTTAACCTATTAATTAGAGTTGTTCTGTGAGTGAGAGGAATGACATCTAAATAGAGTATATGTTGATACAAACAAATAATAAAATGTTGTGAAGCTCCCAACCATGACAGGAGGAGAGATCAAGTGTGGAGTTAGCCTCAGTGTGTGCACAGCTTTAAATGACTTAGACCTGACCTCCCCCCAAATTCCGTAGAGCCAGGTTAATCTTATCCATTATTCCCAAGGAAAGGGTTGTTATCTGGGCAGATTCTTGTACTATAGGTAGAACATAGTAAAGTAGACAGTTTAAACCCTTCATGTGTGAATCTGGATGCTTGTGCATTACAATTTATTTTACATTCCATTAATAATGAATCAACCATATTGTTCTCCTTAAAAGTTTGGTGGGAAAACACAAATTATATTTTTGAAACTATTTTCCCCTTCCAGAAATGAATTTCAGGTAAATTGATTTGATATATAGTTTTTTATTCCTTTGGCTCAAGCAGTTTTTAAAAGTGTTCTGTAACTAAAATGAGATATGGCACTTATTAAGGATACAATGAATGTTTTTATCCTTCTGGAATACCTGCAAAACTTGGGCTTTGCAGTGATTTCATTCACTCCTACAATTCTTATTTCAGTCTTTACTTGTGATAAAGGCAAGATCATCCTAGAGACTGCTCCTCTGAGAGTTCCAGGTGATTTGGTTTTTTTCTCCCCATGATTGAACATCTACATAAAGCCTCTGGGTGAGGTAATCCAGTGGTTTTGATTGAGTGACATATTTGAATAATCCAACAGTTGGCCCAATCCAACAAAATGAAATTTAATGTGGAGGTAAACAAGGTTTTACACTTAGGCAGGAAAAACCAAAGGTACAAGTACAGATTAGGTGAAATCTGGCTCAAAAACAGTAACTATGAGAGAAATCTTGGATATGAGCCAGCAATGTGCAACAGCAGTTAACACCAAAAAAGCTAATAGAATCCTTAGTTGTTTAAACAGAGGCATAAAATCAAAATCATGGGAAATATCAGTGCTGCTTTATAAAAACTTAGTAAGGCCACACCTGGAATATTGCATCCAATTTTGGCTATCACATTATCAAAAATATGTTGAGACCTTGGAAAAAGTTCAGAGATGAGCAACTGATGATCAAAGGCCTGGAGACTAAAACATACGAAGAATGGTTGCAGAATTTGGCTTTGGCCAATCTAGAGAAAAGAAGGACTAGCAATGACATGATAACAGGATTCCAGTATTTGTGGGACTGCCACAAAGAAGAAGGGTCAACTTATCTTCAAAGCACCAGAGGGCAAGACAAGAAACAATGGATGGAAACTAACCAAGGAGAGAAGCAAACTGGAATTAAGGAGAAACTCCTTAACAGTAGAACAATTAACCAGTGAAACAACTTGCCTTCAGAAGTTATAGGTGCTTCATCAGTAGGTTTTTAAGAAGAGACAGGACAATCACTTCTCTGGAATGGTTTAGGGTTTCCTGCTTGAATATGAGGTTGGCCTAGAAGATCTCCAAGGTTCCTTCCAGTTCTATTCTGATTGAGTTATCTTCAATAACATGAAAAACAAATGGCAAGATATTTAGTAGCCTTGGCTAGCCAGATCTCCCTGTAGTAACTCCGCCCTTATCTATGATTTCATCTTCCATGAAAGGCAGAGCAAATTTTTAACTTGTTCCTGTTTTTATTAAACACAATCGTCTAGCTATTAAGTACAATTAAGGAATTGGAGACTATTTCAGAAAACATTCTCCACATTCAGCAGTTGAATGAAGCTGTATGCAAATCAATATGTACATAACTAACTAAATTTTTAAATCCTCAACATACCTATAAACATATATGTAACATCGATAGATTCTGATCTTTTTTCAATGTAGTGTCCCAGGTTTTTAGATTTGATCACTCTCCTAAGCTTGAAGCATTTTGTATTAATTTTTTATGGCTGATAAATTCTTTAATTCTTTTTCAACAATCATTTTTCCACAATATGACTCATTATGTCCTAAATTGGAAAGACTTGTTAAACCATCTGAGAAATTGCAAGATTTCTTAGCAAGATTTGTTATTTTTGTTATGGACTTGTTGGAGCTTGAAATAATTAGGGCCACAAGCAATTAATAAAAAACAGACAATTAATTAAATGTTATGTTTTTACATGCAGAAGGTTCCAAGTGAAATTTCCCCTTTTACAGAATCATCTCCAGTTTGGAAGTACTGAATTAGATTCTTTACATAACTCTGAAAATATGTTTATTTTTCTTTAAATTTAAATTTCTGTAATATTCAGCAATAAGAGTTTAAGTATATTGAAAATTTAGAAATATAAAGCACTAATGGCAGAAAAGTGCTCCACCAAATCTGCTCCTTGAGGTATTTATATTGTATTGTGTTATGCTGTGTTGTTTGGTATACATTGTATTTATTATATATTATATTATTACATTATAAAAATAATTCAGTCTTGAATAGTTTTATATTAAAATTGATGTAAACACTATAAACTTTGCATTATTTAAATTTATACAGTATAGGCTGACCATGCTTTTTCAATTTTATTTTCAAAATATAGGATTAAATGCTAACACTTTATTTTTTTCTTTATTGTACAGACCTCCCCCATTTCAGTTTGTACAGAGAGCTGCTTCCCTGGTTATTTTAAGAGAAAGCAGGAAGGAAAACCATTTTGCTGCTATGATTGTCCTCCATGTCCCAAAGAGAAAATGTCAACCCAGAAGGGTAAGTTGACTTATAGTTCTGCAGGTTAGCCCAGGCAGATCCATGAACACAGACATATAGGAGTTAAGTTATATGCTTTGTCTATTCAGGACATACCATTCTAGGGCACATTTATTTATTTCTGAATGCATTTAAAATTTTTATACAAAACAATAAACAAAAACATTCAAACTACCCAACTTTTAGCGAAGTAAATTAAAATAAGATTAAAGCATGTAGTTTCTCTTACATTGAGATTGTGGTACACTTTTTTTAAAATTCCATTCTAATGTCTACACAATCTATTCCACTTGATTCAGAAAGCTTCTGAAGTTTTTAATATAAGGAGAATAAGGAATATATTTCCTTTTTCTCCTTCGGCAAAGTTTGTATTTATGGATGTAAATATTAGTTTTATTTTATCATACAGGAATATAAAATTGAAGGACATTATAAAGTATCTGATAGAAAAAATACTATTATATTTATTTACATTTATACTATTTTCAATCATAGTCTCTAGGAAACCTTGTGAAGAATTATGTAGTAGAGATACATAGAGATGCACAATATAAAGCAAATATAAATAATATAAAAATAAGAGATACAGAGATGCACAATATAAAGCAAATATAATGAATAAGCAACATGAAATGAAGTCATTATTAAGAAGACAAACAAAATCTTTATCTTTATAAATGATCAATAAATGTATATTCAATAAAATGAAGAACACCAAACTATCCCATAACAACAAAAATATTAGCAACCATTTGTGGGTGAAAGCTTTCATAAAGTTTACCGAAATTGTGCTACTTTCAGAGAAATAATTTTTCTTGATTGTTAACAAATAGTACAAATAAAAAATATAAAATATGATAATATAAAATAGAAATAGAAATTTACAAGTGCACTATGCTGGTGCAATGATTAGAAATCAGTATTGAATTGTATGCTAATTCTGCTGAGTACTAACTGCCAGCATTTCAGCAGTTCCAACTGGTTCAAGGTTTATTAAGCCTTCCATACTTCCACGGTTGGTAAAATGAGGACCCAAATTGTTGGAGGGCAAAATGCTAAGAGCGGGCTGTAAAGCACTGTGAAGCAGTATATAAATCTGAGTGCTATTGCTATAACTATGATAGCTAATACTTTCACTTTGCTATCTGGGAATTCAGCTCCCAGACAAAATAAAACACACACACACACACACACACACACATACACACACCTTATCACAGAACTACCATGTTCTTCTATGTTTGATATTTCTCAAATACGAGAGCAAAAAATCAGAAAAATAATTAATATAAGGGCTAATCTTACATGCAGAAAACAACTATATAATAACTAAGAATGATGTGACTGTAGAATAAATGTATATGTGTTTATATATTTCAATTCTAGATATGGACGACTGTTCAATATGTTCAGAAAGTCAATATCCAAATAAAGACCAAGATTCATGTATTCCCAAGAAAATATCTTTCTTGTCTTATAAGGAACCAATGGGGATAAGTTTAGTTACTCTGGTGTTTTTCTTTTCTCTCTGTACAATTTTAATGCTGGCAACATTTTTGAAGTACCACAATACTCCCATTGTCAAGGCCAATGACCGAAATCTCACCTACATACTACTAATCTCCCTCCTCCTCTGCTTTCTTTGCTCACTACAGTTCCTTGTTGTACCAAGTAATACAATATGTCTCCTCCGACAAATTAGTTTTGGTATCATCTTTTCAGTGGCTGTGTCTTCTGTGCTGGCAAAAACCATCACAGTGATTTTGGCTTTCATGGCCACTAAACCTGGATCGAGTCTGAGGAAATGGGTGGGAAGAAGATTGGCCATTTCCATTGTTCTTTCTTGCTCCTTAATTCAAACAGGGATATGCACAGTATGGTTGCTCACATTTCCACCTTTCCCTGATGTTGACACCCATTCAGAAATAGAGGAAATCATACTGCAATGCAATGAAGGCTCGTCTACCATGTTCTACTGTGTCCTGGGATACATGACCTTTCTGGCAGCTGCCAGTTTCATAGTAGCATTTTTCTCCAGGAAGCTTCCCAGCAATTTCAATGAGGCCAAATGTCTCACATTCAGCATGCTGATCTTCTGCAGTGTGTGGCTCTCTTTTGTTCCTTCCTACCTGAGCACCAAAGGCAAATACATGGTGGCTGTGGAGGTTTTCTCCATTTTGGCTTCCAGTGCTGGATTGCTAGGCTGCATATATCTCCCAAAATGTTACATAATCATTATTAGGCCAGAACTAAACAACAGGGAACAACTAATAAAAAGAAAATCTTAATAATACACAAAAATATCCCTTTTTCATTATTTCTCTCTTTAGTATCACTTCTTTTAAGTCTGTATATGTTAAACCGCTGATTTGGGGTGGTGGTCAAAATACTCAGGCATGTGTTTGGTATATGAGCAAAGTTTTTAAAATTGATTATAATTCAATTATAGTTGAAAACATGGGAACTGAAGAAGTATGGATCTATTTAAGAATGCACTTCAGAATTTGAGGAAAACTTGATTGGATTCATGTTCAAAAAATTTAAAGTTTCAAAAAAGAAAAGTTTGTTTCTAATCTCTACAGGGATGTACATTGTACATTGGGATACATAATCTTGCCTGGGTACAAATCATATTTTGCAATGTTATTGTGTAGGTTAAATAGCAATGAATAGTTAAGAAAAATTGTTAACAGTGTACACACAAGGACTTCTGTCTATCTCTATACTACTAAAAATCTCATTATCACTAAGTGAGATGGTCCATCATAAAGACACCATTTATCTCAAATAGGGAATATTACAAAATGTGTTCAACATTCAAGACCCATGACTCCCAAAGGAATATATTTGGGAAAGTTTTGGCTGCTTCAGTCTTACTAGATGTTTTAGGGTTGCTGAGCAGTCTTATCTTCATTTTCAATGTTCCATGACAGTTTCATAGCCAGTCTCATAATATTTCACTGCCCTCCCAGTAATGTGACTTACCTGACCATTGAAAAGGGAAGGGAAAGGGAGGGGGAAAGAAGGAAGGGAGGGAAGAAGGGAAGAGAGAAATTTATCACATGTAAACTCAATGGGGAAATCAACAAGAATGTCCCAATCTTGCCTCTTTTGTGTCTTGCCTTTGCATTTACTGTTTTAATATATATTTATATTTGTGGTTTTAATTGGAAGTTACCCAGAAAAATGTTACTTTTCATAGTGCGATGGGCTGCATATCAATTTAATAAATAAATAAATAAACTTGACATACACAAGAATTATAAAATCATCAAGAAAACCCAATAGACAGCCACAAACTCTATCCCCCACGAGGAGAGTCCAAAGTAGTCTATGCTAACATGAGCATAATAATGCAAACATTAAGGGTTTTTATAGACTGCTTAAGGCATTATTATGTTGTATGCTGTAGATAGCACCATTGGCAGATATACAGTAAATTGTAAAAAGATAATCATAAAGATTGGAGAACAACACATGTATAATAAGACTTCTCTTCAATCATAGAAAAATAGAAATATGTGGAACATCGTTAATTCATTCCTTTATGAAACAGAAAATAATTATGTTATAGTTAATAATTCTATTATAATTAAAATAATTAACTGGATTATATTTTTTGAAATGCAATGTTTGAATATTATGTTTTTTCCCAATTTATGAACTAGTTATTGCCATCATCATTATTTAGTATCTTATGTCCATGAAAGATGATTTCAGATAAAATTGATCAGGAAATACTGAGGAATATGCAGATTTTGTTCATGTATCCCAACAGAGCTTTTTCTTACCCAGTATATTTTATATTTTTTGAAGTAGTCTGTAGTTTTGAAAACTGTCAGGATAAAGCTGTTTTAGGTCCAACCAACTCACGTTATGGTGATTAGGGATCAAGAAGATCTTCTCAGTTATTTTTCCCAGTTTATATAACAGAACATCAGAATTTTGATTTGACCAGAGGCTGTCAGCTTTGGAAGCTATATTAGCACCAGAAGCTTCCATGCTGCTACATTCCTGTGCCTGGGAAATTGGGAGCTAGGATTTTGTAGAGTGTATGTAATTAGACATAATAGCATTCTTCTTTGCAGTCAAGTTCATGTCTTTCCTGCACCTGGATGATTAGTGGTTAGGGGATGTCTCAAGTGGGGACAGATGGTGATTGGACCATATGATGGACTGCTGTGTGCAGGGGATGGATTTATGTTTTGAATTACTGTGGGAAAACCCAGAACTCTCAGATTTGGATTTTCTCAGATGTGCCAGTATGACTACTCTAATAAATTGGAACTTTGAGAAAATGCCTGCCTCAGATCCTTTTGGTGTTGGAATTTGGTTTTTCTGGAACTCTGACATAAGCCTTCAAAAGAATCAAAGAGTTCTTACTTTTTCACTTTTTAATAATACTTAATTTTTCTAGATAATTTAATATTATTATAATTAATGTTAATTCAATCTGTTTGCTTTGTTTGAATGTGTTGAAGTGGTGGAAATTTACATGCAAGCTGTCCTCTGAATCATTCTCTGCAACAACTTAAAAACAAACATTATTCTTAAGTGTCACCACTAGGTCCTGTTCTGAGCTTCTATTTTTATTAAATCATAATCTTATGGTGATAATAAACAAGCAAACATACTTCCACAATTTAAAAGAAAGCTTTTAACTCAAGGACTAATGGATATCTCAACTTATTCTTTATGCTTTAAAATGTATTAACAACATTTTGAATTTGGTAATGGGAAAGCACCTCATTAAGTCAATGAAAACCCTTTTCTACAATCTCAGTGCAGCTATGAAGATAATTGCAAGGCAAAAATGCATGTGGTTGCAAAGAGTTGCTAGGTTTATGCCCTCATATTCCATTTTTTTTTTTTGCCAAAGACTTTAGCCTGGCTTTGGAATATGGAATAAATTTCTCCATCTTTGCCATGTCTAACTTCCCATAATCTTAAAAACTGTTTCTACACTCAAGAGTGATCATTGACTCATTCTGCCCTTACTGTTTCATTAAAAGAAAAAGTGGTATTCAACCGGTTTGCACCTATTCAAGAGAACTGGTAGCGATGATTTGGTGTGGGTCGCAGAACTGGTGGCAACCCCTGGCTGGCCACGTCCCGGAACCAGGTCGCCCCGTCGCCCCGTCGCCCCATCACCCCATTGCCCACTTGTCCCATTTGCTTTCCTAGCTTTCCGTACCACATGGTGGCCATGGAGCAGCTCGGGTGGATGTGTGCATGTGCAGCAGCCCCAGGACACCCACCTGCTTGCCCGCCCTCCCGGAGCATGTTTTCTTCCTTCTCCTGGTGGAGGACTCACCTCTTCCAACCCAGGCCAACCCAGCCTCACCAGCCAGCAGGTGGGCGGGCGGATATCCTGGGGCTTCTTGCCCCCTTGTTGCGAATGCCTGCAATAGCCCCTTGGGACAGCTTAGCCAGGAGCCACCGTTCCCAGGTTTCTACTAGCCCGTGCTTGGTCAATGCCTCTTCACTTTGCCTGAAGCGGCTGGTCCTGCCCCTCACCCACCCCTCCCTCACCTGGCCTGAGAAGGTAAGGGCAACGGCAGGGGATAGCGAAGCGGCCAGGTCCATATCTTCCCCTCTCTCTCCCCCACTCTCTATGTCTGTGTGTGTGTGCCAGTCATGAGTGGAAGAGGAGAAGGGTCGCTTGAAGGGACCGGCTGAACAAGGATCACCAGCTGCACTGGAAGAGTCTCATCGATTTCCATTTAACATTGCCAGTGCCTCCAGCTCCAGCTGCGCAGAGGCAGATGCGCATGTGTGCTTGCCATTCCTACCTACCCACTTTCATTCATGCGTGGTGACTCTACTCCCCCCCAATGAGGAAGAAGACTGCGTTTTTGCTTCAGCCAGCCCCCATTGCTGAATTTCACTGCTGCTGCCTCCTAAGTGGCAGCCGATCGTGGGACTCTATCTCCTCAAGTGCCAGACTCGGTGTTACTCTATGAAAGTGGGGGAAAAAAACACACGCACAGAGCTGAACCAGCGGCAATCTCAGTAGTAGTCCCAGTAGCAGCAGCGGTGGTGGTTTCTGTGGCAGGACTCACCCTGCCCCCAGCCATCAGCCACCCCAAGCTAAAGAAGCTGGCTGCATTGGGGGAATCAACAAGCTGACCATGTAAAATAAGGTGCCTCAGACTGCCTGCAGTTCTCCTTCCTCCTCTTCCCCATCCTCTTTCAGGGGCTTCCCACCCATCGCTCTGCTTGCTCTATGCGTGGGTCTGGCCGGCTGCCTCTTTCCTACGCTGCCTTCCCCTCAGTGATTCCTTTCAGTGCTCACCCCCTCTCAGCTTTCCACCACCACACACACACACCTGCTTAATCCCCCACCCCACCTCAGGTCATGAAAGAGATGATTGAAGGAAAAGGGGGTGGGACTGATGCTGCAGAAGACGCCACCCGTGAAGGCAGAGAAGGCCTGGGAAGAATGGAAAGAACTTTTGCGTGTGCTCTCTTCTGAGCCCTATCGCCTGCAAATCCCCCCTCCTCGCCTCTTCTCCTTCCCCCCAGTCCTGCCAGTGTAGTCTATAAATCTTCCCCACCTTGCACTCCATGCTGCAAAGCTCGAAAGCCCCCCAAACGCTGCAGAGTTCCACCCCACAGCATATCGAAAGCTCAACCTCTCTCTCTCCCTCCCTCATCCCGCCACTCCGAACACCATCGCTTGCCATGCTCCACACGACAACCAGCAGAAAGCAAATCAATGCAGATTTCTTCCTTCTTCAGGTAAGGAGGGCAGGGGAAACCTTCCACTCGGGTGGTTTGTACCCTATGGAAGATCCTCTGTTCGCCACTTGCACGAGCGACTGCCAAGCTATTACATCTGATTCACCTTGTGGAAGGCTATTCTGCCTGGGTTTCTGTGACTCTGTAGGTAGTTATTCAGGTATAAAATGCACTCTGCCCATGAACAAAGGGGCTGTTTTTATTTATTCTGAGAGTTTTCTATCCTGTCAGAGAAATGTGCCAGCATTTGTCTCTGTGAAAACTAAACCTCCAACTGCTCCGCTCAAATCTTCATTTGCCAAAACCTCCTCATTGATAAAATGTTTTCCCTTCTTTCCATTAAGCCCTGCAGAATCCCATTCCAATAATGCTGTTACTAATAACTCAGTTCTCTGGAATGGAACTATCACCCCCCTTGTGGATGCCTATTACAATGCCGTTATCTCTGCTTTCTTTAAGTACCCATTCCTAAAGTGTAGATACCCTGGGGTAAGAGAATAAGCATACATAGCAGATGTCAAAAAAGGCTTCTGGGTCCTCCCTTCCCATTTCTCTTCCAACATGTGCATGCCACCCTCCTCCCAGACCCGCCATGGCCATTGGTTGCGAGAGGAGGAGAAGTGTCACCCAAAGGAACTGTCTGAACAAGGATTCCCAGCTGCACTGAAAGCACCCCTTCAGGCAACCTTTCTCTTCCTCCTTCTCCTCCTTGCATGTACACGCCACCCTCCTGGACTTGCCATGGCTGCTGGTCACGAGTGGAGAAGGGTCGCCCGAAGGACTGGCTGAAGAAGGATCGCCAGCCACGCTAGAAGTGTCCCTTGAAAGTAGTGAAGAGGGCTTTGCCCAGCCATGGCTTTGAGAGAGAGAAAGACAGACAGACAGATACTGACACACAGAGAGAGAGAGAGACACAGAGAGAGGGGGGGAGGGAGAGGGAAGAGAGAGGGGAAGATAAGGAGAGGGGCAGAGAGAGAGATACAGAAGGGGGGAGACCATAGAGAGAGACACACAGAGAGGGGGGAGGAGAGAGAGAGAGAAAGAGAGAGAAAAAGAGAGGGAAAGAGAAAAAGAAAGAGAAAAAGAGGGAATGAGAGAAGAAGGGAGAGAGACAAGAAAGAAAAGAAAGAGAAAAGAGAAAGAAAGAAAAAAGAAAGGAAGCAAAAGGAAGAAAAGGGATAGACAAAGAAAGGGAGAGATGGAAGGAAGGGACAAAGAAAGAAAAAGAAAGAGAGGGAGGGAGGGAGGGAGGGAGGGAGGGAGGGAGGAGACCATGAATGAGATATATGGAGAGATATATACATGGAAGGAGGGAGGGAGGCAGGGAGAGAGGAAAAAAAGGAAATGAAGGAAGGACACCAACCCTGGCTTCAGAAGACTCTTTGAAGCACACAGCAATCTAGGACTGGCCTGCAAGGAATCTTGGAGGTCATCTAGTCCAACCCCCTCCTCCAGCAGGAGATCCTTACAGAATCATAGAATAGCAGGGGTAGAAGTAAGTGTGTGTGTGTGCGTGTGTGTGTGTGTGTGTGAGTGTGTGTGTGTATGGCTGTCAAAACTCCAAAACAAGTCAAGTAGCTCTGGGGAGATCAGTCATAAATTAGAACAATTGCTAAGCAACCAGCCATTAAGTGAGGACCACTTGTATTTGGTTTGCTGGTCACATGGTCACCTGGCCACGCTCACCCACATGGCCACAAAGACATGCCCACCCAGTCACATGGCCACAAACCCATGCCCACCTGGTCATGTGACCATAAAGCCATGCCCACCTGATCATGTGACCAAGCCACGCCCACACAGTCACATGATCACCAAGCCACACCCACAAATTAAGCCATGCCCAGTGGAATACCACTACTGATTAAAATTTCAATTAAAATTGAAATTTAAAGAGTACCGTTTACCTCTTCCCCTTATAATTAGCAAAAGAGTACTATTATCTCTGCTGTCCTTCAAAGCCCTAATTGTGAAATTATTATTCTTGGAAAAATGAATAGTAAGTGTTGATGGACAATAAAATAATTAGAATTTAGAGATAGGTAAAATAATTAAATGTGCTCTCAAGCCATTTTCTTTCTAAGATTCAAAACAGAATGGAAATAATTTGAGGGGCAGAGATTTGGTTCAAGATGGTTCAATTTGGGAAATTCGTTAATCTGGGATTAATATTTATTATGAGAACTTTGATCTGTTTCTTACTGTTACTGCCACATATGGATTGCAAGATTCAACCAATAAAATGTAGTATTCAAGATCCTATCCCAATTGATCATTTCCAACCAGGTGATCTAATCATTGGTGGCATCACTTCTTTTCTCTTAATAACTAGAGATGTAGGAAACTTTGAGGATGATCCCCATCATTCTATTGTTAGTGAATCTCTGTAAGTCATTATTTTCTTTCTGTTGCCTATATCAATCTAGTTAAAATTATTTCGTACATCTACTCTATGTATCACAATTAGCTACTGTGATAATTCCCCCCCACCTTATTACAGTTTAAATAGCATTATAATTTTCAATTAAATTATTTCCTGGTACTGTACTTTTTAAAATCAACAGATTAAAACTACTGTATGTTCTTCAAATCAAATAAAAAAATCAAATTAATCTTTCAATACCTGGTTAATATTTCAATACCTGATTTTATTTTCTAACAAAATGGGAATCCCACTCCTTTTCCCAGTCTTTTCCTTTGGGATAGAGATTATAGCATTAGCCTCTAAAAGTAACTCTGCAGAAGATGCAAAATTTATTGAACCAGAGGAATAATGATGCTCACCAAGACATACAACATGTTTCATCTCAGTAAATGAGACAGCTTACTCCCAAGAATACTTTGGAGGGGAGGAAAATGGAAAAGCAGAGAACAGAATCATGTGCTCTCAATCTTGTTTTATTGGTAAAATTCCTACTTTTACCTTTCTTAATTCTCTTAATCATTTTCCTCCCAATTTTTCTATTATGTATTTCTTACAATGTAGCTTATCAACTTCATAAACACATCAGTAGCACCCATTTTTACAGAAATTTGAGAGAAAAAATTCTGTGAATGATGATCCAGTTGTGGTAGATTCTCTAGTATACATAAAGTTTTAAGCTGCCTTGTAATGTAATAACAAATAATTATAATATGCTTTCCTTAAGACGTATTTGAGGTGCTATAAAAGCATTGCTCCTTGAATTTCAACAAGATATAATTTGCTATAAATATGTTTCACAAGCCAGACAATTTTTTTAAAAGTCATCATTCTTATAGTCATTTAAATTAAAATTAAACCATATCTAGTGTAAGAAAAAAAAATGATTAATCCAATTTCAGGTGCCAAGCATACAATATTACTTTCTTGGTAACAATTTGGGTCAGCCTTCATATAATTAGAATAGCTTAAAAAGAATAAAGAGAAAAAAGAAATCCCCTGTAATTATTGCCCTCAAATTAATTCCACAATATTTATGCAGATAATATATAAATTGCTTAACATGAAGCAGTGACTATTACTTTCTAAATTGTTATTTTGATGGGGTTTAATCTATTAATTGGTTAGATGAAAGAGTGATGGTTTATAAGACAGTTTTTCATATACTTTAGTTTTACTATCCTTTTTAGAGTCAGGAATTTATTTGATACAACATTTAATTCTCTTTGCAGAGTCCTGACTAAGTATATCAGCATATCTTGAGCATGATATTTGCTGTGAAGAACATCAATGAAGACCTTCACATCTTGCCTAATATCACTTTGGGCTTCAGAATCTATGATAGCTATGCTGGGGCTCAGACATATTATGCTACAATGGAACTTGTCTTGCCTCATTCTTTTATCAGAAGAATTGGGATATCCAAGTCCTCCATGGTATTCTGACCTTTGTAGCTTACTCAAATGAAGTTGCATAGCAGAACAATTTTTTCCCCAATTACAAATGTGGCATCTTGAACAAACTCATATCAGTTGTTGGGGATCATGATCCTGTCATTTCTTTTACATTTACAAAGTTCCACAGGTAAGGTGAATTAAAGACAACATAGCCGTACTTTGCTTTGTATTTTCAGATACAGTTGATTGCGATTGTTGGAAAATATATTCAAAACTTAGAATAAAGTAATTAAGAGAAGTAATTTCTTAATATGTACTTCAATGTATGTATATAAATTTCTAAAGAAGATTTACACTTGTGCATTTTCCCAAGAAATATGCTACCCAGAATCTTTTGAATCTTGGACAAGGTAATCGCACTCAAAATAAAGAAGGAAGTAAATACATATATAAATAATCAGCCAAAGCAGGAATTCAGAAGGTAATTTTATGGAAGCCAATTCAAAGGACATGCACTGAGATAATTTAATACAGCCATCATATCATCAGTACCATCTGCAAAGAAACTTGAAATAATTTAGGGCTTAAATTTAAAATTTTCTTTTGTTGATGTATTTAGTCTGTTTTTTTTTTAGTTCACCTGCCTTTTATTTTGATAGTTTACAACTGGTTCTTCTTCAGATGAAAGCCCTATCTATTACCGTATGGTTCCAGGTGAAGAACATCATTACATGGGGATTATTCGACTACTTTTGCACTTCAGATGGACTTGGGTTGGAATATTTCTGAAAGGGCTTAGAGGAAAATTTGAGTATCTAATTATTTCAATGCTTCCACTCTATGGAATTTGCATTGCATTTTTGGAACAATTAAGATCATTTTACATCAACACTGTTTTTGATGATATGAAGTGGCTTGTCAAAAGTTTTCATACTTTTGTTAACAGCAAAGCCAATGCTGTCATAGTCGATGATAATTATCTTCTAAATTTAAGATGGCTGTTACGTCTACCTGAAATGGAAATAGTTTCTATAGAACCAAAAGGTAAAGTGTGGATTGTGGCTTCAAGAGTGGGTCTTGCCTCATTCTTTTATCAGAAGAATTGGGATATCCAAGTCCTCCATGATGCTCTGACCTTTGTAGCTTACTCAAATGAAGTTGCAGGTTTTCAACATTTTCTCCAGACAAGAAACCATTTCTCAGCCAAAGAGGATGGTTTCCTCAAAACTGTGTGGGAGCAAGGATTTGGTTGTGTATTTCCAAATCCATCGGAGAGTGAGGAAATGGATGATTTGTGCACAGGGAAGGAGAAACTGGAGAGCCTTCCTGGGCCTTTTTTTGAAATGAGAATGACCAGTCATAGTTATAGTATATACAATGCAGTATATGCTGTGGCACACGCTTTACATATCATGAACCTGAACCAACAACACAGGGGAAAGTTGAGTGATAGAAAACTCAATCTTCAAAATACATGGCCATGGCAGGTGAGTTTATGTATAATCAAATATGTTGGACATGGATTTCCAGTGAAGACATGGTTGGCACCTGACATGCTCTGCAGATGATTTTCCAATTTAACAATAGAAAGAATAGTTTTCTTTTCATTTATCTGACTCTCCTGAGTTAGGGAGAGTCCTAGAATCATTGAAAATAAGAGAAGAAAAAGATTTAATCTTGGGGGAGAGATATGAATCAAATGAGGTAATTGGAATTAATTAATTGGACTTATGGTATAGATATAGATAATCGAATGAAAGGTTTAATACAGTTTTGAGTTCTGAGTTTAAAATGAAGGGTTTCTCCCCTTTATATATATTTGAGTATTTTTTCAATATGATATTTGATATTTAATAAAATATCAAAATTAGAAAAGAGTGTTTTCTCCCTTTATGGTTAAAAATATTGAAATAATATAGCAGATTTTCTTAATATAAATTATGATAAAGATTAATGACAGAAGTATATACTATTCCCATAGCAAGGAGAAACAGAGATGGTCAAATTGATAATTTCATTCAGAGAAGAGAATATATTTAACCTTGTTTCTATTGGGAAATTGCTTTCAGATATTGTGCTTGCAATGAAAAAAAATGAAACTTTTATTTTTGTTTTTATTAATTAGGCAGATTTATTGTTATAGAAATGTGCTAGTGTTGTGTAAAAGTAAACAAGTTGAAATTGTAATGTTATTTTCTATAGTACTAAAGAGAGTTGAAAGTTGGTGCCTTTTTTTTTCCTTTTCCCTCTTTACACTATTTTTTTTCTCCCCCCCCTCCTATTCTATTACTTTTTTGAATTTTACTTTGTATTTCATATTTTGATATACTAATAAAAATTTGAAACCAAAAAAAAACAAAAAAACATTGGACATAGATTGAATAGCATTGATACTTGAGCCACTTGACCACAAAGAGGAGTGAGGTGTAGATGGAAAGTTAGTAATATCTGATATTTCTAACAGGTTTTCTAACTTGATTTCATTGAGAGCCAAATCAGCATTGTGGTTGTCCTCTGGTGGCTGGGGGGAGAGGCATGGCCAGGTTGATTGTGGCCAACTGGGCAAGGCCTGAGGGCATGGTCAGATCAATGTTGGTTCCATGGGAAATGTTTGTGGGGGCCAGGTGGTTGAGGAGGGAATCCAGGGGTCTCTGGTGTATGAAACAGTGGGCTCATTCTGCAGGCCAGATCTAACCACCTTGCAGGCCTTGAGTTTAACATTCCTGGCCTAAGTGAACTTAATTAGTGTTTGTTTGACTGCAAAAAATAAGAAGGCCTCTTGATAGGTAGGATATAAGCATACAAGCAGAAATATTTGTTATTACGCTTCAAAACTCACTTCCAGAAAATTCTCTAGAAATGAAAGATGGATATGGTCTTGCCCATTGGGTTCAGAAGATTAATTCAAAGTAGAGGAGATAGAGAAACTATCCAGTCTGCATCCAAATTGCATTTATTCTGTGCACACAAGGAAATATAATCAGAAAATAGAATTAGAAATAGAACCCATAAAATGTAGTGAAAATCAGTCTAAAGATAATTGATTTTTTGCAGTAGATTTGTGTCCAGGCTAGAAACTAGAGACAGTGAGTTCTATGAAAAATTGACAGAGAGTGTGTAGCCCAACCAAATTATTCTTGTTTAAATGCAAAACAGGGAGACATTCATTAAAAAAGACAAAGAGAAAAGATAGATAGAAAGAAAAAGAACAGATGTGCCAAGTGGAAATATCTCTATTTTTCAACCTTTGGGTTTGAAAACCAGACCAATCCCTTGCTCATACTATACAATCTATGTCCTTCTATATGCACTCAGTTTGATCTCTATTTTTGTTTCCTTTTGAAACATTTATTTATTTATTTTATTTGTCAATTGCTTACAAGATAATAGGTATAAGTAAAACATAGTTATGAATAAATGGATGCATATAAGAAAAATAAAATATAAAAGAAACAATAGGACAGGGACGGTAGGCACATTGGTGCGCTTATGCACGCCACATATCCCACATATCCAAAAATAATTTAAGTTCCCTGATCACTAGATCTTCCCTGATCAGTATATCTCTAATAAGAGCAGAATTGTTGTACTGGTGAAAATAGGATGAAGAAGGAATATTAGATATGTCTCCAATTTGACATTTTTATAAAAATAATAAAGAGGAAAAATAAATATATAAATAAAAATAAGCAAGTGTGCAGTTTTCATAACCATTTAAGTGTTTGTTACAGGCAGATTGTGCATAAGATCTAGAAGCTATTCACAAAGAAGGCAATTTAGCCAAATAAGACAACAATATGAAACCCAATCACATGACTCTTGTTTAAATGTAAATAGAGGAGATATCCATTAAGATACAGGAAGAGAAATGAAAGAGCAACACAGAGAGAACAGATATGCCAATGGAAATCTCCCTATTTTTAAATCTCTGGGTCTCGAGACTAAAGCAATCCCTTGCTCAGATTACATCTCAACATTTCCCAAATCTATGTTCTTCTATGTGCTGTCAGTCTGATTAAAAAAGCTCTCTATTTTTGCCTCCTTTAACTTCCCCTTTGAATCATCCCACACCTCCAAAACTAATTCAATAATCTGACTATAATGATCATTCTCATTTGAGAAGAAATCAGTAGCGTAATCCTTTATCTTCCCTTTTCCATCATGGTATTTTATTGTAGCAATTAAAATAAAAAATATAGTACTTTATTTTTTATTGAGTTCATTATTTAATGAGTTAAAATGCATCATTTTAAAAAGTAAGTTCAGCTTCTGCTGGGATGGGATTCTACTGGTTTAGCCCGGTTCTATAGAACTGGTTGTTACCATTCCCAGTAGTTCAGAGAACTGGTAAATCAGGCCTCTGGCTTGCCCCACTCCTTTCTGCCCACTTCTCCTCTCACTTCTCTGCTGCCTGCCCATCAGTCCTTATTATGCATGCCTGACATTGCACGCATGTGCAACACTGCTACCTGCTCTTGTGCGCCTGCCAGGCCAGCCATGGCTGCCGGTCTTCCACTGCGGTCCTGTCTTTACTGATCTCCCTGGGTGAGTGAGGTTCTGCAAGTCCTGGTTACCTTCACCCTCCTACTTGCTTTTTGCTGCCGCCACCGGTCACCTTTCCCTCACTACTTGCCTTCTGCAGAGGCAAACATGGAGAGGCTTGTATAGGATTCGGCCAGGTAAACGTCTGCTTCTCTCACCTGTTGCTTTACAGCGGAAAGCTTCCAAGTCCACCCCCTCCCATTAGAAATGGATACTGGGCAAGCAGAGAAGAAAGCCAGGTTGAATCCTCCTTCTCTCTGCTTACCCGGGAGCAGTTTCTGATGTGGGGGGTGGGGGGAATTCGGAATCTTTCTGCTCTTTTTGGAAACTTTTGCTCTTCCAAAATGTTGCTTTAAGTGTGATGGACCTTGCAGTCCCATCGCAAAGTCCTGTCACGCCTGTCTCTTTAAGCATGCTGCTTTAAATCCTGCCTGCTGCTATAAGCATGAGCACCAGCCCTCCAAAAGCATCTCCCAGTGGAGCGGCGATGGCTGGGGTGGGGGTTGCTCAAGGTTCCATTGCAGTTGCATGCCATCCGCTCTTCCCCCTCTTTCTTCCTTTTCCTGTCACCCACAGCTGACTGGAGTTGTTCATCCCAGACCAGGGTGTATATGTGTGAGAGAGAGAAGGGGAAGAAGAGAGGAGGGAGAGAGAAAAAGAGAGGGGTGAGAGAGAGCAAAAGAGAAACAAAAGAGAGGGAAAGAGAGAATCCCACTTCTGGGTGGCTGCCCCCAGAGTGACAGAGACAGGAGGAATAATGGGGTCATATAGAAAGTCAGCATACAGGCATCCAATCCTTGTTGCATTAGGAACCTTTTGTTTACAATATCTGTAAATTTGGAATTTTCCCTTCTGTACTACAAATTCATTTTTGTTAAGAGCATGGGCTGTTTGAGCGTTACATTTCTTTTGTGTGCATTCATGGAAGTCATTAACTTTGATTTGTCAGTCTTGGGTTGCCTGATTATTATCTTCAGGTGAATTCTTGAGGTGAAATAGAATCTAAGTAAATAATAAAGTTTCTCCATTCATAGTTCCTAATGTCTGGTTTTTGAAGAAAGGATGATTTCTAAAGATGTTATTATTCTTGTAAAGTTTGTTTTGTTTGTGCAAATTCTCTGCAACAATGCCACATACAGAGACACAATGAAGATAAATAATATGTGGCTATGAGTGTCAGGGGATTAAAAGTATTGAGCCTAAGGCTCCTGTTTTGGCTGTGATCTTGGATTGGGGTTTGAAGGCTGTAAAGTCTCCAGTCTCTTTTACATCTACATAACTGCAACTGTTATTCTTGGTTCTGGTCTGGTTCAATAGCTTGTGATCCAATGTAAGAAGAATGTTGAGGAACAAAGAGTGAAAAGGTACAGAAGTATTCATCCAGAATAGAAGGTTGGGCTCCTGGGGAGAAGGAGCATATTTGGGACTGAAACTCATGTACTGTAGATACAATAAGAAGCATCAGTTGGGTCTAGGTACAGTCATCAATCTCAAACAGTAAAGGCTCCATGATTCTGCAGCCCTCAGTAAGATGGTTCCTTCCTTCCTTCCTTCCTTCCTTCCTTCCTTCCTTCCTTCCTTCCTTCCTTCCTTCCTTCCTTCCTTCCTTCCTTCCTTCCTTCCTTCCTTCCTGCTATTGTCTTTCTTCTGGGCTGTTCTTATTCTATGATACTGTAGAACTAGGGTTGCTCTGAGCATCTTCTTATTTCTAAGCTGCCTCATTTGTTTCTGTTGATTGCATGTATTTTTTTAAGACCCTGCACAAAGATTAAAAAGACCCTGCAGGCTTAGGAAGGAAGATACAAGAAAGGAAAGAAAGAGAAAAGGGAAATAAATAATGAAAAAGGAAGAGAGAAAGGAAGTGAAAGGAAGAAAGGGGGATGGAAGGATGGGACAGAAAGAAAGGGAAAGAAAGAAAGAAAGAAAGAAAGAAAGAAAGAAAGAAAGAAAGAAAGAAAGAAAGAAAGAAAGAAAGAAAGAAAATGAGATATATTGATGGATAGATAAATACATGGAAGGAGGGAGGGAGGGAGAGAAAGAGAAAAAAAAAGGAGAGGAAGGAAGGACATAAACTCTGGCTTCAGAAGACTTTGAAGTATCACAGCAATCTAAGGCTGGCCTGCAAGGGATCTCAGAAGTCAGGCAGTCCAACCCACTGCTCCAGCAAGAGATCCTTACAGAATCAAATAATAGCAGGCTAAAAGAGTGTGTGTGTGTATATATGTGTGTGTGTGTGTGTGTGTGTATGTCAAAACACCAAAAAACAGGCCAAGTAACTCTGTGGAGATCAGTCATAAATTAGAACACTTGTTAAGCAACTGGCATTAAGCGAGGACACGGCCACCTGCCCGGGCCTTGCCCAGGCCTCCCCAGGCCTTGGAAACTGGCAAAAAACATTGCTAAGCAACTGGCCACTAAGCGAGGTCCTGGTCATTAAGCGAGATCCACTTAAATTTGGGTTGCCAGCCACATGGCCACCTGCCTGGGCCTTGTCCGGGCCTCCCCAGGCCTTGGAAATTGGCAAAAAACACTTGCTAAGCAACTGGCCACTAAGCAAGGACATGGTCATTAAGTGAGAACCACTTAAATTTGGGTTGCCAGTCACATGGCCACCTGGCTGCTCCCACCCCAGTTACATGACCATGTAGCCACGTCCACCCCATCACATGGCCACCAAGCCACACTCACAAATTAGGCCACGTCCATAGAACTGGTTGTTAAGAAATTTGAATCCCACCTTTCCTCCTGCCTACTACTTTCTATAGCTGTTTAAGTGTTACTTTAGGTAGTAAACTAATCTGATATTCCCTGATCACTATGTCTCTAATAAGAGCAGAACTTACGCTTCTTAAAGTTCTTGCTAAACTAGTGTGAACATAATTACATTTATATGTTAAATAATGCATGTCCCAAAGAAGTTACATTTTTGCATATTAAAATAATCATGGTTTTCTTGGATGGATTTTTCTTTTTACTGTTCAAAGTTATAGGGTATAAGAGAGAGATTTTTCATCAGGAACCAAAGATAATCCTTCCTGAGATGAACACCAGCACATCAAAGTTGGGACAGTGTGCAACATATTCAAGTGACTCAAATAAAAAGATTGATAAAGTATCATATAGTCGTATATATTAAGCATGATTGATTTTTGCATTTTTTTCATAATCAGCTACATTTCTTCTTGAAAAATGTGTCATTTAACAACAACATTGGAGTTGAAATTTCCTTTGACAAGAACAGATAACTGATTACAGGACTGGATATGGAGAACTGGGTTACCTTCCCCAACCAGTCCTTCCATCGAGTGAAACTTGGGAAGCTGGATCCCTGGGCTGCTGAAGACAAAATGTTCACAGTTCACGAGGAAGCCATCAGCTGGCCTAGCACTTTCAACCAAGTAGGTTCTGAGAGTAGATGATTTTGTCTAAATGATTAGGATGAATAGTTCAATATTATTTAACACATAAATAATATCAAATACTATGAGGAATTCATTTATTCATTCATTCTTTCAATGGTTGTCCATCTGAGTGAATTACTGGATGGATTACAATTCAAAAATATATTAAAAGCTGTAACACCAAGAAAAGCATTAAAATTATTCAAATGAAGTATGCATAGGAGCAAGGTATTTGGCCTGTTAGCAATATAGGCAGGAAATAAGATCCTCGGAACATTCAGCAACACAGGTTTGGGAACATAACTAGATTTTTACAAAAGGCTAACATGATTGGGGCAGGAATTATCAGGAGGGTAAGAATTTCTGAAAAGCAAGAATACATAATTGATTGCTTAATTAATACAGATTTTCCAATTGTATGTTATGGTCAAGCTCAAAAATATTAGGGTATATAAAGAAAATATTAAGATATTAAGTTATATAAACAAAACATTATTGGAAAGGATGAGAATCTATCTGCTGTAATACTTAAGCCACAATACTAGTTCTGACTTAAGCATGAAGCAGCTAAATTACTTTGAGTCGGTAACTTTCTCTCAGTATTAAGAAGAAAACAATGGTATCATTTTTCCAGAAATATTTAGAAGAAAACTTTAGGAACTAGACTATAACAGCTCTTGGACATAAGATGGAATAGAAGGCAAATAGAAAGAATGGTAGCATATATATATATAGTTTTTAGAGTCACTACATTTTATTTCTAAGCTTATGCACCTAGGATATCGTACAATAACTATATTCCAAAATATTGGAAAACTGGGTTTATTTTTATTTATCCAAAGCATCATACAAATAATAAGAACATTTAAACATTTTAAACCTTTGATCTTATGAAATTTTGACTGAACCTAGTTTCTGAAGTAGATTCATAAATCAAAGTGAACCTCATTTATTTTTTAATAGCTAATAAATTCTGATAACTGCAAAATACTTCATATATTCAATGTTTTGAGTAAAGTTCCTAGGTTTATTTATTTATTTTTAAACAAGTTTTATTCAATTTTTCCGAAGCAACATAAAAAAAGCTCTTTTCAGTGTACAACATAATTCTGAGTTATCACTTTTACATGCAAATATGACAGTAATTATATATCTATTTTTACATTCAACGTTCTGTTTTGTCCATTTTTAACTTAATTCTATTATTACTTCTCCATTTCAACTTTTACATAAGAAAAAAAACAAACACATTAATTCTGTTAAGTGATATTACTTTCATTCTAAGCATCTTCTCAATTAATTTCAATTTATTTCAAATATATTTTTTAAACATTTCTTTTATTTTTTCTTTTATTTATTTTGTCAAACAATTATTAGATAACAGGTATAAGTATAAACATGGTTATAAATACATGAAATGGATACGAATAAGAAAAAAAAGATACAATAGGACAGAGATGGTAGGCACGTTTTTGTGTGCTTATGCATACCCCCTACAAACCTCTTAGGAAAGGGATGAGGCCAATAGTAGACAGTCTAAGGTTGAAGATTTTGGGGTTTGGGGAAGAAACCACAGAGTCAGGTAGAGTATTCCAGACATTGACTACTCTGTTGCTGAAGTCATATTTCCTGCAATCAAGTTTGGTGCGGTTTATCTTTAGTTTATATCTATTTTCTGCTCTTGTATTGTTTTGGTTAAAGCTGAAGTATTCATTGATAGGTAGGATATTGCAATATATAATTTTACGTACTATACTTAGATCAAACCGAAGGCGGCATAGTTCTAGGTTGTCTAGGTCTAAAATTTCAAGTCTGGTGGCATAAGGTATTCTGCTATGAGTAGAGGAGTGGAGGACTCTTCTAGTAAAATATTTCTGGACTTTCTCAATTGTATTAATATCAGATATGTAATGTGGATTCCAGACTGATGAGCTGTATTCAAGTATTGGTCTAGCAAATGTTTTATATGCTCTAGTTAGTAGAATGATATTATTGGAGAAAAAGCTATGCAGAATTAGGTTAACAACTCTTAATGCCTTTTTGGCTATGTAGTTACAGTGGGCTCTAGCACTTAGATCATTTGAGATGAATACTCCAAGGTCCTTGATAAAGTTCGTGTCATCAACAAGGTCTTGACTCTTCAGCTTGTATTTTATTTTTTGATTTTTTTTTTTTTTGCCAATATGCAAGACAGAGCATTTATTTGTTGAGATCTGAAGTTGCCATTTGTTTGACCATTCTGACACATAGTCGAGGTCTTTTTGAAGGGTAGCAGCATTGTTAGTGGTGTTGAATAACTTTACATCATCAGCGAAAAGAACACAGTTGCTCTTAATATAATCACACAGGTCATTAATATAGAGTATGAAGAGAGTTGGTCCTAGAACACTGCCTTGGGGGACACCACTGTTGACAGGTACAGGATTTGATAGGACACTCCCAATTTTGACCATTTGTTGTCTGTTTGGCAGGAATGCTTCTATCCAGTTATGCAGGTATCCAGAGATACCATAAGACTTTAATTTTAGGAGTAGTTTGTTGTGTACCACTGAATCAAAGGCTTTACAGAGGTCTATGTAAATTGCGTCAATTGCTTTGCCCTGATCAAGTTGTGTAGTCCATATGTTTTTACAGTGCAAGAGTTGCAGATTACAGGACAGTTTCCTTCTGAAGCCAAACTGTTTGTTAGAGAATAGGTTGTTTGTCTCTAAGTGGAGGATAATGGATTGGTTAATAATTGATTCCATGACCTTACAGGTGATGCAGCATAAAGAGATTGGTCTGTAATTTTCAACTAGGCTGGGGTCTCCCTTTTTGAAGATGGGAATGACTGTGGCTAGTGACCATAGATTTGGCAAGGAACTGGTCCTGAAAGATTTTTCAAAGATTATGCTTAGAGGTTCTGCTATGGCAGTGGATAGCTTTTTTAAGAGATAGGCACAAACTCCATCTGGTCCAATAGATAAAGATGGTTTTAGATTCATTTTAATCTAAATTTTAAGCGTGGCCTTTTCCAAAGTACTCTTTTCTCATTTATACTAATAGTTTCCATATCTTCATACTTATTCCCTTTTAATTCTTTTTTATTTTGTCAAATTTGCAATTCCATCACATATTCTTTTCATAAAAATCTAGATTAATACAAGTTTTTCATATAAAACAAAAATTTCCCCTCCCCTTTTACTAGTTAGAGGTGTCACGTCAATGGTTTAAGTATGCCTTAATTCCCTCATCTGTAATTCCCAATTAAACATACATTTTACTTAGTTATAGTAATAATCAATCCCTAGAAAAATAACTACTTTACATTATACTTTTCAGTCAGATTCTGCAATATATTTTCTCCCTTTACTTCCATGAAATTTTATTTATGGTATCAAAAAAATAAAAAAAAATTAAGAAGAAAGAGACAATCCATTTTGCTTTGTCACTGATATTAATCTCATTTTTAAACCTCCTCACAATTTATTTCAATCATTTCAATATATATATATAATAAACATTAACTTTTCTTGTAACAATAAAAATAAAAAAATGCATTCATCTTCTAAAAAAATATAAATGCCCCTCCCTCCTTAGTAAACTATATTCTATAATTTGTAATTGCAAAGTACATTATTATTACCCCTCATATCAATGCAGAATCCTGTCTTAATTCATTAACCATTGTCCCGATGTATTCTAGGTAAAGAAAATTTTTCCTTTATTTTTACAATTCCAAATTTCTTTCTTTCCTGTTCCTGTTCCTCATTGCCTCTCTTCCCTTTTGTTTTTCCAAATCTTTTCTCCCTCTGATTTATATCCTTCTCTCTATATATATTTTCCTTCCCCCTTTTACTTTTCTACTGTTTCTTTCTGTCTTTCCTATTTTTATAAACATTCCCCATTTTAATTACTTTTTAAAATCTCCATTTTTAACCCCCCTTCTTTTTCCTCTTCTTTGTGGTGTTCTTTGTGTTGATTGTCTATTTAAGATGGCTTCTTCTTAAACTAACTCCTCCTTCTCTAAGGTTTCTTCTTCATATTCCTCAATTGCTGTTTCCATAGCTTTTAACTCAGAGGCAAATAATTCACCTTTTGCATGTAATAGTTCTTTCAAATTTTTAAGTTCCATTTTTAGATCCCACAGAGATATCATCATTATGCCGCCCGATTTGCTGGAGCTGCTGGTTTTGGGGATGACATTCCCGACCTGGACGGCCTGGTTGGTGGTCCCGGTGATGTGGATGGAGCCGAGGATGTTTCCTCAGCGGCCTCAGCGTCACTCAAAGGGTCTTGACCCAGCGGTGGTGACAGCTTCGGCAGCGGGGCCTCAGGCGATGGTGGCGGTGACGGCCTTGGATGGTGCAGCCCTGCCGATGGTGACGGTGACCCAGAGACCTCGCTGACAGCGGCGCCAGCACCAGCAGTGGAGACCTGAACTGGTATTGTTGGGCCAGGCAGTGGGGATGCCTGGCTCGCGGACAGTGGCAGCCCCGAAGTTGGGGGCCCAAATCCCGATGGTTCCAACAGCAATACCAAGGATGAGCCCATTATGCCCCCGATCCCGTCCCTGTCGATGGCAGTGATGGCAATAGCAAAGACAGAGGCCGTGACCAGCTGGCCGGGACATCTGGATAGGTCAGTCCTGAATTCATGGGCCTTCCTCCCCGCTATCCCAATCTCAGACATCAAAGACATGATCGGCTGGCCACCGTTTGACCTGGCACTTACTTACTCAGCGGCAGATTTGCGAACACTCAGAAATGTCCCCCTTTCTTTGAGGTGGCCCCCGACCTTTCTATGGCATTCCTCGATGACAGATCTTGGGATCCTGAGAGATGGCACAGCCAAGGGAAATGCGCCCGTTTATATTTATTTATTCCTAAATATTTAGCGGGGTTAGGGAGGGTGACCAGGCTGGGTTTGGGGGACGATCCGTCTGTGATAAGGCCAGACCGGGGATCACACACGATGGGAGGCTTTGGGCCTGGGGGTGGTGGGATCGAGGATGGGAGCTTCTTTCCAGGAGGAAGAGGGGATGGCTATCTGCATGATTGGCGGGAGAGGCAGGTATGGTGTTGACAGGGGGCCTTATCCTGCTCGCCCCTGCTCTTACGTTCAGTGGCGTGCTCCGACCCTAGGTCACTTCCCGTTCCCTGGGTTGTTCGAATGATCCGGCCCTGGGCCTTTGGCTGATGCTGTGCAACGTCAGGTCCATGGTTAATAAAGCCCCCCTCACTTATGATCTAATTGTGGAGGGGGGAGCGGACCTGGTGGGCATTACCGAGACCTGGCTGGGGAAGGAGGGGGGTGTTCCCCTGGTGGAGATGTGCCCAGCTGGGTTTCGGGTTTTTCATCGACCGAGGACCCAGGGAAGGGGTGGGGGGGTTGAGGTAATTATTCAGGAGGATCTAGGTCCTAGGGAATCCACTGTTCCTCAGATGACCAGATGTGAGTCCCTCTTTGTAAAGTGTGGTTTCGGGGTTCAGATGGGCCTATTGATCACATACCTGGTTCCCTGCTATGTGACATCAGCCCTGCCTCATCTCCTGGAGGTCATAGTCGGTTTGGCGGTTGAGACCCCCAGGCTGATGGTCATGGGGGATTTCAACCTGCCTTCAGCTAGCGTGACCTCAGGATTGCTCAGGAGTTCATGGCTTCTATGACAGCCTTGGGCCTGACCCAATTAATTAGGGAAACCACTCACACTGGGGGTCACATCTTGGATCTTGTTTTTGTCTCTGGACAGTAGCAGGATGATCTAGGTATGGGGGACATTGTTATTGAGCCCCTGCCATGGTCTGATCATTTGCTCCTTAGGCTGGACTTCCAAGCCACACCCCCTCATCGCAGGGAGACGGAGCCGACACAATGGTTCCACCCCAGGCACCTGATGGACCTGGATAGGTTCCTGATGGAGCTTGGGCCGTTTCCCAGTGCTTAAACACTCGACTCGGTCAACTAGGGCGACCTGGAATAGGGCAGCAGCTGGGGCCCTTGACCAGGTCGTGCCCTTGTGGCCTCTGACCCGATGCCAATCCCACTCAGCTCCATGGTTCTCTGAGGAGCTGAGGGAGATGAAGCATCGGAAAAGATGCCTAGAGAGCAGTTGGAGGAGCCACCCGCTCCGGATCTGACTGAACACTATTGCGGTCCTATATTAGGACCTATTTATTGGTGATAAGGATGGCAAAGCGTTCTCACTTTTCCGCCCTTATTGCATCTGCAGAAAATCACCCAGCCGCCCTCTTTAGGGTGACCTGCTCCCTCTTAGAAGTGGGAGCGCGGGAGAATCTTTTGCGGGGGCGGGCTGAGGATTTTTCGAATTTTCTGATGGACAAAATCACTCAGATCCAGAATGGGTTGGACTCTGACTGGGCAACTCTGGACGGGGGATCGGGGGCGGAGTTTGGGGAGGTCATTTGGGGGGAGTTTGATCCTGTGTTCCCCGAGGACGTGGACAGGATGCTGGGTGGGCTTAATGCTACCACATGTTTATTGCATCCGTGTCCCTCCTGGCTGGTATTGGCCACTCGGGAGGTGACATGAGTTGGTTCCAGGGTATTATTAACACTTCCTTGAGTGAGGGGTTTCTGCCTGGCACCTTGAAAGACTCCTCCTCAAAAAACCGTCCCTGGACCCAACTCTGTTATCTAACTATCGTCCGGTCTCCAACCTTCACTTTGTGGCAAAGACTGTTGAGAGTGTGGTGGCATGACAGCTCCCCCGACATCTGGATGAAGCTGTCTATCTAGATCCACACCTATCAGGCTTCAGGCCCGGGTACAGCATGGATACGGCTTTGGTTGCGTTGGTGGATGATCTCTGGAGGGCCCATGACAGAGGTTACTCCTCTGTCCTGGTCCTGTTAGATCTCTCGGTGGCTTTTGATACTGTCGACTACAGTATCCTATTGTGGCAGTTGGAAGGGTTGGGGGTGGGAGGCACTGTTTTACGGTGGTTCTCCTCCTTCCTCTCTGACCATTCGCAATTTGTGTTGGCAGGGGGAGGGAGATCGACCCCGAGGCCCCTGATTTGTAGGATTCCTCAGGGGTTGGTGCTCTCGCCCCTACTGTTCAACATTTATATGAAGCCGCTGGGTGAGATCATCCGTGGCTTTGGGGTGGAGTTTCATCAGTACGCTGATGATACTTAACTGTACATTTCTACCCCAGGCCACCCCAACGTAGCCATGGAAGTGATGACCCGGTGCCTGGAGGCTGTGCGGGGTTGGATGGGGCGAAACAGGCTTCAGCTCAACCCGGCCAAGACCGAGTGGCTGTGCTTTCCGGCACCCCGATACAGCTAGCTAGTTCCATCACTGGCTGTGGGAGGGGAAATTCTTATCCCCACAGACAGGGCGCGCAATCTGGGTGTCCTCCTGCAATCTGGGTGTCCGGCTGTCGTTAGAAGATCTTATAGTGACTGTCGCCAGGGGGGCTTTTTGTCAGGTCCGTAGGATCTACCAGTTGCGGTCCTTTCTGGATTGGGGTGCACTTCACATGGTTACATCCACCCTTGTTATCTCCCGCCTAGACTATGCCAATGCTCTCTACATGGGGCTTCCCTTGAAGATCTCCCGGAGGCTCCAGTTGGTGCAAAATGCAGTCGCACGGGTGGTTTGGGGGGTTTCTCGGAGCTCCGATGTTACGCCACTCTTGCGCGAGCTGCATTGGTTCCCGGTGGCCTTCTGGGTGCGCTTCAAGGTGTTAGTGACCATCTTTAAAGCGCTCCATGACTTGGGACCTGGGTACTTATGGGACCGCCTACTGCCCTCATTGATCTCCCATCGCCCAGTGCGCTCCCATAGGGTGGGCCTCCTTGGGGTGCCACCGGCTGGACGGCTGGTGACCCCAAGGGTGCAGGCCTTCTCCTTGGGGGCATCCTCCCTCTGGAACGAATTGCCCCCGGAGATGAGGACCATCCCTGACCTTTTGACCTTCCGGCGCGCATTGAAAACATACCTATTTCATCAAGCCGGTCTGGCCTAGGGTTTTCTCGATTGAGTTTTTACGTTTCTAGCCATCTTATTTAATCTTTTTAAATTGTTTTTAAATATTGTATTTGCACTGTGTTTTAATTCTGGCTGTACACCGCCCCGAGTCCCTGCGGGGAGAGGGGCAGTATATAAAACTAATAAATAAATATAGTCATTAAAATCCACCAGTCACCAATCTTTTCCTTTTTCCTTCTTCAAACTTTCTGGATTAACAACTATTCCCGAGCTGGGTTTATAGCAAAATCGCCAATCAGTCCAACAATCCATATTTTTTCTTTTGTTCTAATTCAATCCTCACTTTTTAGGGTACTTGTTATATTGTTTCAGTCATTGTATCAAATCCGATTCATAGAGAAATAGGAACTTTCCCTTTTTCAGCTTAAATTTTTGTCCACCAGATGGCACTGTCCGTTATACAATATCCTCACCCCCCCACCCCCACCACCATTTTATTGTTCTGGACTTTTTAAACCATGGTATTCCAAACCAGTAAAATCTTCAATTTTAATATTTCCCCCTTCTTTTTGAAAACTCCTAAGTCCAGTTTTAAATTGTGCCTGTTCGTTAGCAATGTATTTTAATTCAATTTGTATGGATATCTTGTTCCGGCTTCTTCCAATCCTGGTTCGAAGCCCTGCTCAGCTGTCAAAGATATTTTCACTTTTTTTTCCTTTCCCTTTAAAAATCTGCCGCTTTCTTTCTTATTCTTTCATAAAAATTCTTAAAATATCATCCTGGGGTACCTTTTAATTAATTGTTGCGCCAAGTTGCCCAATTCTTATGTTGTCCACCTCTTTCTTCTCTCCTGCACAAATCTTAGTCCAACTAAGTCCTCCTCTTCAAGGTGGCCATTTTGGACCACCGCTCGATCGTCTTCAGGGGGAAAAATCACCTAGCCCAGGGAGGGGGGATGCGGCTCCCCTTGACCTGGCTGGTGGTTTCCCCTTACTCTGCCGCCCCTCCAAGGCGGCTTCAGCCCCTAATCACAGTGATTGGGGCTCTCCAACAAGAGAGCATGGACCAAAGCTGCAGACAGTTGCAGTCCCTGGTCCATCGACGAGAAGGCCTTAACCCGGAAGAAAAGTTCCTAGTTTTATTATATGATATACTGTATCCCATTGATGAAGAGTATATCTATATTTTTCTATTTTATGACCTATATTTTCCAATTTAGGAAGAAGATTTCAATTATGAGTTTTCATAAGGGTTTTGCTAGAAATCTATCTCTAGTGTAACTTGCTTGTTTTCATTGATATATTCATGAGCCAATTAATTTCTATTTTTAAAAGACTTACAAATGGTAATCTGCTCAATTAGAAAAATAGATCTATGCTTTCTTGATTTTTGCCAGATTTCACTAAAGATAATATTTACATTTTTTATGAATTTGATACCTTTTCATCATTTAAGATATTAAAAAGTGCAAAACAATATTGAGATAATAATAATCATTTTTTTAAAATTCTTTGGGATTTTAATGACATCTAGATTTTTTTTTCTTTAAGTCCATGAAATATAATTAAGTTATATTATACTTATGTGTATATTATAGATCATTTTACTATTTAGTAGTATTGGTTAAACTTCACTTATTTAAATTCATTAATGGGATTAAATGTAATGTATTTAAAGTTTGAAAAATATATTTCCCTATTTCCCTAAAACCTTAAATCATAAAATTATTTCATTAATACTACAAACTAATTTTTCAGGGGATTAAAAAAAAATCTAATTATTCATTATCTTACTTTTTTCAATTTGTTGGTGGTAATGCATAATTCTTTCCTGAAAAATCTAAATTGTAAAGACAGTTTAATTGCTTATTATTCCCCATGTTTAATTACTACCATTTGACTATTGTTAATCCCCATATCTGAAGTTTCATCCAACACTTGTGATTTCTTTTGTTATTTTGGTAATTCAAAATTCTATATTATTCAACTGTAAGAGTGGATACTTTTCAGTAACTTGAAAAAATCCTACTAAAATTATTTCAGCACTGGGGAGTGGTCTGAGTATAACTTATTTCCCAGTTTAAAAGGAAGAAGTTTATCTATGTAATGAGTAGAATTCAAAGAATTCAAATGTGAGTAGTTTTCATGATGAGATTGATGAAAAAAACCTAAATACTTACCATAAGTCATATGCCTTGTTTGTAAAACATTGATCAACTATCATTTTCCATTATTATTTTTTAAATGTTACTGAACATTAACTTTTTTCCTTATTTCATTTATTGGGCAGACCTTACCTGCTTCAGTTTGTACTGAGACCTGCAACCCTGGTTATTTTAAGAGAAAGCAAGAAGAAAAGCCATTTTGCTGCTATGATTGCCTTCCATGTCCCAAAGAGAAAATGTCAAGCCAGAATGGTAAAAGTCATTATTAACTAAGCTGACAAGTGAATTTAGTTAAATTCAAAACTGGCTGATGTAAACTAGGGAGTCTTCATATAAGCTGTATTCTGATATCAGCCCATAGAGGTAGGCTTCAATGTACAACCACAGTTGGGATCAGAATTTCTATTGCAAGTCAATTCATTTTATTTATTTATTTATTTAATTAAACTTTTATACCGCTCCCTCTCCCAAAAAGGGACTCGGGGCGGTGTACAGCCTACTAAAAACATACAATAAATACCCAATAAATACAATTAAAATAAATTAAACCAAATTGATCCGGCTGTCTATCCCAAGAATTCATAACATGATCAGACCCAATTTTATGACCATTTTCATAATATTTATTTATTTATTTATTTATTTATTTAATTTACACATTTATATACCTCCCTTCTCCCGAAGAACTCAGGTACAGCCAACTATAAAACATTCCACTTTACAAAAGTTAAAAGAAGATTAAATCTTAAGGCTGCCACTAAAATTTATGCCCAACCCCAATAAATTAACAATAAAAACCCAAATTTAAAACCCCAAAATTTAAAACCCAAATTCTAAAATTATTTTTTAAAACTCCCATTTCAGCCCAGGCCAGCCTGCTCGAAGAGCCAAGTTTTCAGCGCACGTCTGAATGCTCTCAGGTCGATGTTGTTACGTAGCTCAGGAGGCAGCCCGTTCCAGAGGGTGGGTGCCCCCACAGAGAAGGCCCTATTCCTTGGGGTCACCAGGCGGAACATAGATGCCATTGGGACCCAAAGGAGGCCCTCCCTGTGGGAGCGCACAGGTCGGTGGGAGACTACCGGCAGAACGCGGTCTTGCAGATAGCCTGGTCCAATGCCATGGATTGCTTTAAAGGTCAAAACCAGAACTTAAAGCAAACCCGGAAGATTACTGGCAACCAATGCAGCTTGCACGGGAGAGGTGTCACATGGGAGTTTCTTGACGCCCCCATAACCACCCGCGCAACTGCATTTTGCACCAGTTGAAGCCTCTGGGTGCTCCACACAGGGAGCCCCATGTAGAGAGTGTTACAATAGTCCAGGCGGGAGGTGACAAGGGCATGAGTGACCGTGTGTAAGGCATCCCGATCCAGAAAGGGCCGCAACTAGCGAATCAGGTGAACCTGATAAAAAGTCCCCCTGGAGACAGCCGTAATATGATCTTCTAAAGACACCGTGCATCCAGGAGGACACACAAATTGCGAGCCCTCTCTGTGGGGGTTAAGATCTCTCCCCCAATAGCCAGTGACAGAGTCAGCTGACTATATCGGGGCGCCGGAAACCACAGCCACTCAGTCTTGGAAGGGTTGAGCTGAAGCCTATTTCCACCCATCCAAATCCGCACAGCCTCCAGGCACCGGGACATAGCCTCCACAGCATCGTTGGGGTGGTTTGGGGTAGAGATGTAAAGCTGAGTATCAACAGCATAAAGATGACACTGCACCCCAAGACCACTGGATGATCTCCCCTAGCAGCTTCACATAAATGTTGAACAAAAGAGGAGAGAGGACCGACCCCTGAGGCACCCCACAAATGAGGGGCCTAGGGGTGGATCTCTCCCCCCTGACAACACAAATTGCGAGCGGTTAGAGAGGAAGGAAGAGAACCACCGCAAGACAGTTCCTCCAATTCCTAACCCCTCCAACTGCCGCAATAGGATACTATGGTCGATAGTATCAAAAGCCGCTGAGAGATCTAACAGGACCAGGACAGAGGAATAACCCCTGTCATGGGCCCTCCAGAGATCATCGACCAACGCGACCAATGCTGTTTCGGTACTATGCCCGGGCCTGAAGCCCAATTGGAAAAGATCAAGGTAAGTCGCTTCCTCCAGGTACTGATAATGATTGTAATTCAAGTCATAGATCATAAGTGTGACTTCAGCTTGACCAAAGATGTTTACCAGAAAAGTTTGCAAATCAAGATTATGTGACCACAGGATTCTGCAAGAAATCATAAATGTGAGCTTATTGCCAAGCACCTAAATTGTGATCATATGATCATAGGGGGAGGAGTTAGTCATACATTTGAATTTAGGTCATTGCTCACATTTTTAAAGGCTTACATTAATTCAAACTGTTAAGTTTTTAAGTATCATTTAGTGCAGACGTCTTCAAACTTGAAAGCTTTAAACTTGTGGACTTCAACTCCCAGAAATCCTTCTCCAGTCATGTTAGCTCAGGAATTCTGGGAGTTGAAGTCCACAAGTCTTAAACTTGTCTTCTCACTGTTAGGCAGTAGAATGGGCCAGCTGAACTTACAGAGTCTGTAATTAATCATAATTGAATGGACTACCTATATCATTCTAGCACACAATGACTTATTTTTCAATTTACCTAAAACTTTTGTACATTATCGGATATTAAAAAGTCCAGTCAGGGGTGGGATCCAAAAGGATTAACTACCAGTTTGGTCATTTACGAGGTTCGGTGATTTATGATGTGCTTCCCTATATGCTGCGGTGCGCTGCCTGTAAATCGTCATCAGCATGCAGAGAAGCAGCCTTTCAAAAGCCCTTTTTTTCCTGCTTTTTTAACTGCAGCTGTGCCTTGCACGGCAGCTAAAGTTGAAAAAAAATCAGAAAATAAAGGTCAGGTAAGAGTCCGGGTGGGCAAAAACATCATCAGACATAGAATCAGTTCTATGTCTGCTGCTCTTCAGAGTTACCGGTTCTACAGAGGTGGACAAAACTGGTAGAAACCCACCCCTGAGTCCAGTGAGGTTTACAAAATCTTAGGCAATTAACAAAGGTGATTTTTAAAAGAGTACAGGTAGTTATCATTTAGTGGACGCTTAGTCATTAACTGAAGCAGTTGCTAAGTGAAACTGCAATTGTGCTTATGATATAGGCATAACTTGCAATATTTACATTTAGGTATTTATAGATGTGATAATTAATTTTTATTTTATCAATCAGAAGTCTAAAATTTTAAGAATTTTAGAAATTAATGATCTGATACAGAAATAACTTTAATTTCATTTATATTATTTTCAATAATATCTGCTAGAAGACATTGTTGACAAACAACATGAAGCACAGTAATAAATAAGCAAGTTCAATTGAAGTCATGAGTACATAATATTCTCTTATTTAGCATAGAGTTTTCATGTTCTCTTGTGTTCCCTTAGATGCCAAAAACAAAAGCCAGATGGATAATATCAGCGCCCTTTTACTTCGAGACTAAGTGATGTAATGATGCTAATAATAGTATAACCACAGGATAAAATTAATACAAATTTATATATATTTATATTCTAGACATGGATGACTGTCTAAAATGCCCAGAAGATCAATATCCAAATAAAGACAAAAATTCATGTATTCTCAAAAAAATATCTTTCTTGTCATATAAAGAACCAGTGGGATTTGGTTTAGCCATTTTGGCACTTTTCTTTACTCTCTGCACTATTGTGGTGCTGGCAACATTTCTGAAACACCACAGTACGCCTATTGTCAAGGCTAATAATCAAAATCTCACCTACATTCTACTCATGTCACTCCTCCTCTGCTTCCGTTGTTCACTTCAATTCCTTGTTGCACCAGGCAATTATTATATGTCTCCTCCAACAAATCAGTTTTGGCATCATCTTCTCAGTAACTGTGTCTTCTGTGCTGGCAAAAACCATCACTGTAGTTCTGGCTTTCATGGCCCCCAAGCCAGGATCCAGGATGAGGAACTGGGTGGGAAGAAGACTGGCTATCTCCATTGTTCTTACTAGTTCCATGATTCAAACGGGAATCTGTATTGTGTGGTTGTTCACATTCCCCCCTTACCCCAATGTTGACACCAATTCAGAAATAGAGGAAATCATATTGCAGTGCAATGAAGGCTCAACTACCATGTTCTATTGTGTCCTGGGCTCTACCTTAGTACCAAGAGTACATGATGGCTGTGGAGGTTTTCCTCCACAAAATGTTACATAATCATTGTAAAGCCAAAACTAAATAACAGGGAACAACTAATAAAGAGAAGATAGTAATAAATATACATATCCAAATAATCCTATTATCATTATTTTTTCCTTTTATTATCTCTTCTTTTAATTCTTTTATACTTCAAATTATTGACTCATGAGGTATTCAAATTATTAGGAGTTGTTTTCGGCATATGAACAAAGCTTTGTCAAATTAGTACTTTTTATTAAAATTCAAAATCACAGAAATGAAGAGAGTTTGGTCTTTTTAAAGAATGCAGCTCATAATGTGATTAAAAATGGGTTGGAATCAGGTTGCTTAAAAAATCAGGACTCATTTTCAGGGAAAAGTTTATTCTTTTCACAGTGGGGAGGCATAATGATGCTTGGAGATGGATTATGTTTGAGAATATTTTTTTCAGCCAGAGCTAAACAGACAACACAGTCTATTACTTCTCTCATTAGTATTCCTTCCTTTAAATTTCCATTATCCCCATTCTTGATATTTATACCCTGGGATTCTTTTATGAACTATGCATTGAGCATAAAATTCTTGAAAGGACTGCAGCTTAAATTAAATGTAGTAAGTCTTCATTAATCAGCCACTCAGGTTGTTCTGAAGAGGATTGTGATTTGATTTCAAGTATTTGATATATAAATAAATATATCAATGCATAATAAAAATATATCATAACCTGAAGTGTGGGAGCATCAATATGCTGACATTTATATTTAGTTAATAGATTAGGAGGAAAATGGGCTAAGATAACTGTGTGCTTTCCACAAGGATTTGCTCCATCTTCATGGCAGCAGAAACACCAGCTTCAATTTGAACTCCAAGATCCCTTTCACTGTTACTGGCATTGAGCCAGGTTTCACTTTATTTATACCTATACAGTATACCTATAGTATGCTTTCTGCTCAGAAACATAAAAATACAGCTCAAGTTCTTAAGTGTCACCATTTGGTACTGTTAGAAACCGCATCCTAATGAAATACTAATCTTATGGAGACAAGGATTAAAACACAAGAACACCTCTTCAATTTAAAAAAAGATAAGCAGATCTATGCTCATATCAATTTAGAGTTCCTGTTTTAAGATCCTCTTTGTATGAACATTGATATTACTTTACATTTTCCATGATATAATAGACAAGTGCCTCATTAAGCAAAAGATAATTTTTTCTAAGATCTCACTCCAGCTGTCAAGGCAATTGCAAAAGAAAAATGAACTTTGTTGCAGAGATTAAAAGAGATGTTATGTGCATGTAGTCTTGTACTCTCTAAATTTATTTAGGGTAGTAGTGGTAAAGATTTTGGCTGGCATGAATATCCCTATCTTTGCCATGTTTATCATTCCCCATCTCAAAAACTTTTCTGACTCATTTCAACCTTATTATTTCATTAATTTGAAGGTTGCAATTTACTTCTCCTCTTATCATTATAAAAAAAACCTATTATTAAGTTTGCTGTTCCTCAAAGTTCTGATTGACAAATTACTGTACTTGAAACAATTAGGACAAAGTGCTGATGGATAAACAAATGATTAAAAAAATGTAGGGACAAGTAAAATAGTCAGTATGATTTTTCAGGGCCATTTATATTCTAAGATTCATTACAGAGTAGAGGTTATGTGAGGAACAGAGAAATTCAATTCAAGCTTGTCTAGTTTTGGGGATTTTTAAGAATGTTATGGCAATGAACTCAACTTTGTCAACAGATTCATTATGATGATATTGAATCTTCTACTGATTTTGCCACATATGGCTTTCAAGACTCAAGCAATAAAATGTAGCATCCAGGTTCCTATCCCAATTGATCACAAATATTTCCAACCAGGTGACCTACTCATTGGTGGCATGACGTCTTTTGTTTTCATAACTAGAGATGTCGGAAGTTTTGTAGAAGATCCCCATCATTCTCTTGTGGGTGAATCATTGTAAGACATTATTTTCTTTTTATAGCTATTAATCTAGAATACATTATTTAGTATCTATTCTACATAATATATTTTTGCAGCAGTAATTCAAAATTATCCTTTAGTGTTAATGTTTAATTGGATGATATATTTGATAAATTATTTTCTTGCACTGGAAGGAAAAAATAAAAAGAATCTATATTCCTTAAACTTTTAAAATTTTTAAATAATTTTCCAAATTTCATAGCTATTAAATTCAGGAAAGACAGGAATTCCAGCCATTAGTCCTTTTGTTTGGAAATTATAGCACCATAACTGATTCTGCAGAAGATGTGAAATTGCATTGAACTATGGGAATAAAAATGTTTGCTTAGAATACAGCATATTTTATCTCAGTAAATGAGACATTCATGAGCTGAAATATTTTTCTGAGGAGTAGGGGAATATAGACATATGAATTCTTGTTCCCAATGTCCTTTTATTGGCAAAATCTTCATTTTGCCTTTCTTTGGACTTCATTATTTTCTTCCCACTTTCTTCATTATAACATGGCTATAATTTCACATCATTACACCTATTTTTATATATGTTGTTAGGAAAGAAAGTCTTTGATTTTTGGTTTAATTGTAGTAGAGTTTCTAATATTCAAAAAGTAATAGTATAGATAAAACTGCAATATGATTCTATATATGGTTCTATAAAATTCATTGCTTGTAGTCTTCTACACTTATTCTATAGAAGATTGACTAAATTCAAAATATAGATCATTTTTGCCATTTTTTGTAGCATTAAAATGAAACAGAAAATAGCATAATTAATTCAATTTTGCTTCCCAGCTGCAGAAAGCTAATGTCCATATTACATACTTAATAATAATGCGGTGAGCTTTGAAGAATAAGAATTACTTAGAAATAGCATTAGTGAGGAAATACTAATTAGCATACTGGGTAAGGGTATAAAAATAAAAACATAAAACAGTGAGTATTCTAAATAATTAGATAGAACTTAACCTTTAATCAGTTAACATGAAATAGATATTATTTTCTCACAGGGTTAGTTTCATTGTCCTTTATAGATGCAGAATTCAATTTGATATAATATCTAATTCCTGTTGCAGAGTCCTGACTAAATATTATCAGCATATCTTAACCATGGTATTTGCTGTGATAAAGATTAATCAAGACCTCCAGCTCTTACCTAATATCACTTTGGGCTTCAGAATCTATGATAGGTATGCTGGCTATCATGCCAAAATGGAACTTTTCTCTAATGAGAACAGATTTGTTCCCAATTACAAGTGTGGCATCCTGAACAAACTCATATCAGTTGTTGGGACTGTTGATCCAGGAATTGCTAGTGATATGGCAGATATATTAGAGACTTACAAAGTTCCACAGGTAAGATGTATGGCTTTGTCTTTCCAGATGTATGGTATTTCAGAACTTGAAAGTATAATTAAATTTCCATTTATTTCTCCAGTAATTATATTTAAGGAAGAACATTTAGTACAGCACAAAGCTAAACAAATCGATTTACAAATTTTGGTATTGCTATTATTGAGTTTGAAAGATTAATCTTAATGATCATTGGAATTTTAATGATCATTGAACCTATAGTCTTCTCATGTAAATTGTTAATGCGATGGGGAAACAAAAAAACTATATCATCTTTGCACTTTTTATTTGTTTATATTTTATTGTATTAATACATTCTTCCTTTCAGGTATTTAAGGAGGCATAAGTAACATTTTTTTCTTTTATATATAGTCCTGACTTACCAACCACAAATGGAACTGCAAATCTATCACTAAGCACCATGATCACTAACTGAAACATTACATGATTATGCTTTATTTACAACTCTCCTCTTCTTCTGTTGTTAAGCAAATTATCATGATTTTTAAAGAGGCATCATGTTATCATGACATATGGTTGCACTTCTGGGCTGCAATAATTCTGCTTGTTGGAAACAGATTGTGAAGTCTACAAAATGGTGGTCCATGACCTTGGGATGCAGCAATGTACACTAAAACTACACAAATTGTGAAGCACCCAAATAGCTATCAATATGACAATTGTGCTCCTGTAAGCATTGGTTGCAGAGTTGTTTTCTTTTCAGCGGTTATGACCTTAAATAGTCACAAATTGACAAGTTGGTAAACAAGAACTTCCTAAATATTTCTCTAAAATTACCAGATAGGTTGGGATAAGAAAGTGAGACTGACACAGTTACTTTCACTTAGTGAATGAGAGATATCAAAATACTACATCTTGGTGAATCACATACTTTAGTAAAAGGAAAAAATATCCTTGAATTTGGAGCTAGGCTAAATCATTATAGCAGATGCTAAATCAGTATAGCAGAATCAGCAGCTGTCTTACCAGTTACAGTAAAGCAGAAATCACTTCCTGTTCTCAATTTAGTCTTCCTTGATGTTTTGTCCCTTTCCTCCAATATCTCATGTTAAAATGAGCAGAACTGATGCTTGAAGAGGAATTGACAGAACTATCATTGGAGATGCAATGCCACAGCTAGTTAATTTAATATTCTAAACCAAGAAGCACATAATCAATAGCAGTTCATAAAACTCTAAAATAGGGTAAAATAATATTTAAATTTAAAAGTTTTTGGAAAACAGGTGGAAAAATATTTAAAATGTACAATAAAGTGATTAAGATAGTATGGTATATATGTTTATTGTTTATTTTATGTACTTATTATTTTTATGCCACTTATTTTGCTATCTAATTACTATGCCAATTCTAGGCAGCTTAGAATATAATAAAAATAGAGATATAAAACAATCATAAATATAAAAACAGATTAATTTTGCAAAATATTAAATACAGATTAAAAAGCCATTGGTTCAGAGTGGAGCAGAGATGGTATTTTCTTTGTTATTAACCCTATGACCTACAGCTTCTCCTGGGTTTTTAAGGCCAAATGCAAGTCTAAATACAAGGTCTATAGTAAGGGTTTTCAAACTTGTGGACTTCAATTCCCAGAATTCCTGAGTTAACATGACCGGAGGAAGAATTCTGGGAGTTGAAGTCTACAAGTCTTAAAGCTGTCAAGTTTGAAGACCCCTGGTTGTACAAAACATGGTTAGTGGCAAAAAGATATTCACAAAAATTTGATGAGAACGATGCTACTTTTGCTCCAGTTGCAAATTAAAGTACTTTCAGAATAATATTGAAATGGTGGCTTGTTGGGAAATGGGTGTGAAATACTATATCACAACAACCCTTTTTAATGGTAATATTAATGAGGAAATATATATGACTCAGCCAGAAGGATATATCAAACACGGAGAAGAACATCTTCTGTGCAAGTTGGGCCAAGCAATGAGTTTAAGCATAGAATTTAAAAATAAACAAAGTCTTGCTAGATGAAGGATTCATATGAAGCAGAGCTGTCTTCTGTCTACACTCAAAATGTGTAGATTCTGAATATATGTATATTTTACTCTATGTGGATAACTTGATTGTTGCTCACAAAATGGATGAGGAAATTGGAAAGTTGACTGCAATGCTTAATCAGCATTTTAAGACTAAAGATCTTGGAGATGTGACATATTAACTAGGAATTAATGTACAGCATAAAGAAGATGGCAGCTTCTTGTTAAATCAGAAATCTAAAATTGAGGCAATGCTTCAATAGATTGGCATGACTGAAGCCAAAGAAGTACTCCCATGGATACAGCATATCTAAAAACAAAAGGGGATGAGGATCTTCTTTCTACTAATGAACAGTACAGACAAACAATGGGTGTCAACTTCAAAATGGATAGGGCCTGTCACAACCATTTTCTCCATTACTCAGATTGACACACTTTGGTGGGGAGCTCTGGAATGTCACACCAGACCTTACTATCTAGTAGGAATCAAGGTCATCCCAACAGGTGCTGGAAGAGGTTATCAAGGAGGTGCCATAACACCTAATTGCACAATGTTACCTGTGACCAAGAGGGAGAGAGATGTCTATTATCCTGAAAGCATGGTAAAGTCAGAGCTGGTTTTCCTTTCAAATGTGCTGATGTGCTGTATTCAATATATAATCCTTTGAGAAAATTGAAAGTCTCGGAGTACTGAATTAGTTGGGTTCATTAGTTGGAACCTTGACATTGTGGGCATAACTATAAATTGCAACCACTACATGTTGCAGACATCGCAGCAGCCATTTTACTTCTTTGTAGACACATGAGTGAACCACATCAAAGAGACTGGACATCAATCAAGAGAGTCATGAGATATCTCAAACAAAGAAAGTACTTGAGTCTGAAGCTATCTGTAGTTGGTGATTTGAATCTTGTGGGATATGTGGACTCTGATTGGGCAGGTGATCCAAGTACTCATAAATCTACAAGTGGTTACTTGTTCAAATTAGGAAGCAATCCTATATCTTGATTCAGCAAGAATCAGACCTCAGTAGCTTTGTCTTGTACAGAGGCAGAATACATTGCTGCTGCTTATGCCAGTCAAGATGTTTTGTGGTTACATCAATTATTTGAAAATCTTGGAGAGTTAATGTCCCAACATATTGTCTTATATGAGGACAATCAAGAATGTATCAAACTTTCTACCAATGAGAAGATTGCACAAAGCATATTGATGTCAGGCTGAATTATATGATCTGTTTGAACAAAATGTCATTGTGCTTACATATTGTGAAACTAATAACATGATTGCAGATACTTTGACAAAACCACTTGTAAGAAACAGATTTGTAGAACTGAGATCTGAAATAGGACTAATATAAGGATTAAATTGTTGAGTGGGGATGTTGAAATTCACTGTTGAAACCTATTTTTATGCAACAACTACAGTAATATTTAGCCAGTAGATGATAGTGTCTACAAGTTTGGATCTACAGTATATGTTCTATGCTCTTTTGTTCTAAATAGAATTTCTTGTTTCCTAATATAGTTGAGTAATAAAAAGCATGGGGATTATACCCTTTGTTTGCTCATGGGTGCTTCATATAAAAAGATTTTTTAATAATAAGAGATAGCAATAAAAAACAAAGCTTGGTAGTTGATGAAGGACAAACTATTTATAACTTTTGGAATGACTTCAGACAGATTACAATAACAATTTGTTAACAGTGAGTTTTAAAACTTTAATTTTCCTTTGTTTTAATATTATTATTCTTCCCGTTAACTACTCTGTCACTAATATAATATATAGAAGATAGATCAATTATTTGGAACTAGATTTAGCAGTTTAAAATTTTGGAAATGACCTGTTTCACAAAGGATGTAAATTAATGTACTAATGGATTAATAAGCATTCAGCTAGGGGGAATAATTTGATCTTTTTTTAATACACCTCTTAAAAAATATTTTAATTGTTTTTTTGTTTTTTGTTTTCTTTTCTGTCTGGATATTCTTGTGGGAAGTTTTGTATTTTGTATTTTAACTTTGTCATGAATAAAATAATATATACATATACATATACATATACATACATACATACATACATACATACATACATACATACATATATATAAAGCAACTTTGTGAAAACACATGCTGACATATTTTGGAAATATTAATTAAAAAATGACACAGTTTTTTTTCAGATCATGTATTTCTCCTTGCTGTTTTTCTCTATATACCTATAAAATTCATTTATTTCCATAGTTCCCAACTGGTTCCTTACAATATGAAAGTCATTTCTACTACCCCATGGTTCCAGGTGAAGAACTTTACTACAGCGGCATTATTCGACTACTCTTGCACTTCAGGTGGAATTGGGTTGGGATATTTACAAAAGGACTTGGAGGAAGAATGTTTGAGCACCTAATCTTCTCAATGTTTCCTATACATGGCATCTGTATTGCCTTCTTAGAAAAATTCAGACCAGTTTATATCAATAATTTTTTTGATAATCTGAAATGGCTGGTTGAAATGTTTCACCTTCTTGTTAACAGCAAAGCCAAAGTTATTATAATCAAAGATAATAATCTTTTAAATTTAAGGTGGTTGTTACGTTTACCTGAAATGGAAATAGTTTCTATAAAGCCAAAAGGTAAAGTGTTAATCATGGCTTCCCAAATGGGTCTTGCATCATTCTTTTATCAGAAAAGCTGGAATATCCAAGACCTACATGGTGCTCTGACCTTTGCAACTTACTCAAGTGAAATTCCAGGATTCCAACACTTTCTCCAGACAAGAAACCATTTCTCCTCAAAAGAAGATGGTTTCATCAAAAATGTGTGGGAGCAAGCATTTGGCTGTGTGTTTCCAAATCTATCTGAGAATGAAGAAACAGAGGATTTGTGTACAGGGAGGGAGAAACTGGAGAGGCTTCCTGGGGCCTTTTTTGAAATGAGGATGACCAGTCATAGTTACAGTATATACAATGCTGTGTATGCTGTGGCACAGGCTTTACATGCCATGATGTTTGGCCAAAAGCATAAACAGAAACTGAATGGCAGAAAACTGAATCTCCAGGATCTCCAGCCATGGCAGGTAATTTGGTAAATGATCAATTTTATTGGAAATGGGATATGAATTGAACTGACTCCCCAGCATTTCACAGCTTTCTGATCATAAAGTGCAGTCAGAATTAGATGGAAAATTATTAACAATTTGCAGGTTTATTTTTTATCCCTTTCTCACATTTTGTATAATCTCTATTATTTTTTTAATGCTTCCTGGATCACTTACTTTCAAGTTATTTTTCTTAGATAGTTAGGACACATGCTTTACATTCTCTCCCCCCCTCCCCACATCAGACACATAGACACATATATACAGGAACTATTTCATTTAACAAGCTTTATTCCTTTAAAGGTGACAACAGCTGCTTTCTTAAATTAAGTTTAAATTATGCATTTCAGTCAATAAGCATATATGTCAAAAATAATGAATACAATGCATAAATTTTAATCTGTGTAGAAGGGTTGAAGAAGTAGAAATTTCTATTTGGTCTTTTAAACTGAATATACTTCTGAGACTACAAAGCACTACCTTTCTAGACAAAGAAAAATCCATGAATGCAGAGTGGGATTCACCATGATTCCTCACTACAAATGACAGATCAGCAGGAATTATCTGCTTTGAGGTAAAGGATTCATACTTTGTTCATTTATATAATTAGGCCAATCCAAGCATATTTGGATCCATTCCCTACTGTAGGAACAAAGGACCATGCTTTCAATTTTTTTTAAAGAAGCCATGAAATGAGTGCATAATTATCATGTACATGAAAACAAAGAAAGACAACCAGAAAATTTTGTGTGTGTGTGTGTGTGCGCACGCGCATGCATGTGTGTGAAAGAGACACATAGAGATTGCAGTGATTAGTAATTTTTCTATTTTTCAATCTCAGTCATAACAAAAGAACAGTAACTTACTAATAACACATCAGCAGGATTTTTCAGAATCTATGTTCTCCGATGTGCTCTCAATTTGATTTAAACTATTTTTGCTCTCCTTCACTCCTCCTTTTAATCATACATATATCCCACAAAGATTCAATCTGAATATAAGGCACATTTTCAATTTAGAAGAAATACACTTATAACACACTTTATCTTCCATTCCTTATCATGGCATTTTATAGCAATAAAAATGGATTTATTCAATTGTATGGATTTCTTTATCAATGCATCAATGGCAGACTGCTTAGGATTAAAGAAAGATAATTATTATATTTTGAAAAGTGAGTTCCTATTTCTTTCTGTATATAATTTATATTAAATTTTCTTATATATTAAAAGGTTATGGTACTCTCTAATCAGTTTGTCTCTAATAAAAACAGGTGACAAGCTTCATAAGGTTCTTGCAAATAGAATAGAATAGAATAGAATAGAATAGAATAGAATAGAATAGAATAGAATTCTTTATTGGCCAAGTGTGATTTATTTGACTCGTGAAGTATACAATCCTCAGTAGAATATGAGGTTGGTAGTAATAGTTTTTTTCTGCAGTCCTAATTTCTCTCTGAAGTCTGTGTCTGTCTTGTTGGGTTGTAGAATCAAACCAGATAGTTATAGAGGTGCAGATAACAGACTCAATAATTCCTCTGTAGAACTGTATCAGAAATTTCTTGGGCAGTTTGAGCTTTCTGAATTGGTGCAGAAAGAACATTCTTTGCTGTGTTTTTTGATGATGTTTTTAATGTTAGGTGTCCATTTTAGGTCTTATGATATGATAGAACCTAGAAATTTGAAGGTCTCTATTGTTGAGACTGTGTTGTCTAGTATTGTAAGAGGTGGTAGTATGGCAGGGTTTCTCCTAAAGTCTACCACCATTTCAGATTTAAGGCAATGTAAGACAAGCTCAGTTATATTTATTTGTTAAACAACATATTTCCACAATAAATTATATCTTTACATATAAACATATTGTATGGTTTTAGGGGCTGGATTATTGTTAATTTTTGAAAGTTAGTAGAATATAAGTGAAAGGACTACCACAATCATCCTTGAAAGGAATGCTAGCAGCTTAGAGTAGGGAAAATCTGTGACATATTTAAATGCTTCAACAAAAAAGATTTATATGGTATCACATAGTTTTACATATTAAGCATGTTTTCTTTCTTGCTTTTTTCATACTTAGCTTCATTTCTTTCTGAAAAAAGTCTCATTTAACAACAGTGTTGGAGATAAAATTTTCTTTGATGAAAATAGAGAACTGATTACACAACTGGATATGGAGAACTGGGTCATATTCCCCAATCAGTCTTTGCATCGAGTGAAAGTTGGGAAACTTGATCCCTGGGCTGCTGAAGACCAAATGTTCACCATTCATGAAGAAGCCATCAGCTGGCCCAGCACTTTCAACAAAGTAGGTTTTCAACCCAATTGATTTGTTTGAATTATTGGGATGATATTTAAAGGGTAGCTTGATATCATTTAATATACAAATAATATCAAATAATGGAAAGAAATGTCAGCAAGATAAGATTCAAACTTTCTGAAAATCAGGAATATCTAATTAATTACTTAAATTAGTATTGTGTTTCCAAGTGTTTGTTGCTGTCAAGCTTAAAAAGACAGGGATGATGTGTAAAGTATTTACACTAATATTACTGTAAAAGTAGAAGGCTAGTTCAGTAGAGTGGTTAAACTGCAAGACTATAGTATAATCTATCTATCTATCTATCTATCTATCTATCTATCTATCTATCTATCTATCTATCATCTATCCGAAAAAACCCAAATCATTACACCAGTTTTCTTTATTTGTACAGTAGTGGTCAATCATATCCCCCCCACAAATACATGATTGAAGGTTAACATTTTGCTTCTTTCATTTATTGGCCAGATGCTACCTACTTCCATGTGTACTGAGAGTTGCCTCCCTGGTTATTTTAAGAAAAAACAAGAGGCGAAGCCATTTTGCTGCTATGATTGTCTTCGATGTCCCAAAGAAAAAATGGCAAGTCAGAAAGGTAAGAGACATTGTTAATCAATGGTTCTGCAGGGCAATTCAAGAAAATCCATGAAGAAAGGAGCTGAATTATATTATATAAAAATCAGGTCATTTTTGTTTAGTGGCCAGTCATTAAGTGAAGCAGATGCTAAGCAAAATCACAACAGTACTTTATGAAGTTATTTCATCTTTTCTTTTCTCTGCAGATTTTTAAAGGTCTATGATAACTGATCATAAAGGTACTTTTTCATTATCATCCTAACTGCAAATAATTGTTCAATAAGGCAGTCACTAAACAAAAACTACCTTTAGTGTTTTTCCTGCATCTCCCCACTCTTAGGAATACTAATTCTAGAATTTAGATAATCAACAAGAAGAAGATTGATGTTTGTATTTATATTCATTAGAGATAAGTGATTGAAAGAAAATTTCAGATACACAATTGAGAATACATTTTGAGAAAAGGATACTAGTGCTAGCTGTTTGACAAGTGTACTGACGACTGTAAGCAATAAGTCACAAAGAAAGCAATAGCATTTAATATTAAATTGGTTAGAGCTCTGACAGTATCTGGCAGCAAACTGTGCAAGAATGAGGTTTCCAATAAACTAATTCAGACAATTGTTCTACTTTCCAATGGAGGAAAGGAAAAAAAATGATCAGGTACAGGGTAATATATACCAAGTGCTGTAATGGCATGTAAACACATGACTAAGAGAAAAATGATATAAAGGTTGTAAATATGGGCCTTCATCACAAAGTTGCTTTTTATCTACATCATAATTATGGATCATTGCTGTTTGAGGCAATTGCTAAATAAGGATTACCTATAAAGCATTCAATTTCTCTTAGTTCGGGATTATATTCTACATTTGGCTTTGCACAAAATCTATTCCACTTCATTCAGAAACATCAGGGTTTTTGCTTAAAAAGAGAATAGGAAACATCTTTCTTCTTTTTCCTTCAGACATATAAAAATGAAGAATATTAAATTTAAATCGTCTGACACAAAGAGAATCCTAAAACATTTATTTTTATCAATATTATTTTGAATAATGCCCTTTTAGAAAACCTTACTGAAAATCAATGTAGAAATAAAACCAGAGAAATATATACCGACAGCCCAAATAATATAATGAATTCATGAGCAAGTAATGTTCCTTCCATTAGCAGAGAAATCTCATGTTCTCTTGTGCTCCATTAGATACCAAATATAAGAGTAAAAAGTGTTTTCTGTGGTTTCTTCCCCAAACCTCCAAAAGTTTAACCTTAGACTGTCTATATTGATCTCACCCCTTTCCTAAGAGGTCTGTAGGGGGTATACATAAGTGCACCAACGTGCCTACCGTCCGTGTCCTATTGTTTCTTTTATTTTTCTTATATGTACCCATTTCATGTATTCATAACTATGTATATACTTATACCTATTATCTTGTAAGTGATTGACAAATCAAATAAATAAATAAAAGTAAAAATAAATAAAGTCAAATCAAGGAAGTCAGAGTGAGTACTACTTCCAGAAAAAAAAACTGTAAATGATACTAAGTACAGTATAAGTATACAACATATGTAAATTTATATTTTAATTCTAGACATGGATGACTGTTTGAAATGCCCAGAAGATCAATATCCAAATAAAAACCAAACTTCATGTATTCTTAAGAAAATAACTTTCTTATCCTATGAAGAACCAATGGGAATTAGCATGGTTGTTTTGGTACTTTTCTTTTCTCTCTGCACAATTGTGGTGCTCAGAACATTTTTGAAGTATCACCATACTCCCATTGTTAAGGCCAATAACAGAAATCTTTCCTACCTTCTACTCATCTCCCTCCTCCTCTGCTTTCTTTGCTCATTGCAGTTCCTTGTTACACCAGGTAATATAATATGTTTCCTACGACAAATTAGTTTTGGCATCATCTTCTCAATGGCGGTGTCTTCTGTGCTGGCAAAAACCATCACTGTGGTTCTGGCATTCATGGTCACCAAGCCAGGATCAAGGATGCAAAATTGGGTGGGAAGAAGACTGGCCACCTCCATTGTTCTTTCTGGTTCCTTGGTTCAAATAAGTATCTGTATGGTGTGGCTATTCACATTTCCTCCTTTTCCTGACCTGGACACTCAGTCAGAAATAGAGGAAATAATACTACAGTGCAATGAAGGCTCATCTATCATGTTCTACTGTGTCCTGGGATACATGGGCTTTCTGGCAGCTGCTAGTTTCACAGTAGCTTTTTTCTCCAGAAATCTCCCCAGTAGTTTCAATGAGGCCAAATGTCTTACATTCAGCATGCTGATCTTCTGCAGTGTGTGGCTCTCCTTTGTTCCATCCTACCTGAGCACCAAAGGCAAATATATGGTGGCTGTGGAGGTTTTTTCCATTTTGGCCTCTAGTGCTGGATTGCTGGCCTGCATTTATTTCCCCAAATGCTATATAATCATTATTAGGCCAGAACTAAACAATAGGGAACAGTTAATAAAGAGAAAATATTAATAATGCACACTAAAAAGTCTATTTCCATATTTTTCTCTTTTAGTATCCAAAGGAAACTTGAGTGTTAGTATTTCTGTGTGAATATGATATATGTGCATAGTACTTTATCATTGTACAGATAATGATGGCCACTTGTTAAGTTTAAAATCCATTGGACAAAGACTAAGAATAATAACCACAGAATCTGGTGGTGATCCAGTTTTCATGCAATCCAGAATGAGACAATGCATTATGGGCACATGACCCTGTGCATTTCACCCCAATTTTTCTAGACCAACTGATCAACCACAGGCCTTTGTCCATGGCTGATCCTTCACCAGTGATACACCACCACCACTACTACTATGTTGCTTCTCTGAGGCTCCCTAATTGTAGCCAATGCATCACGACCAATGTGAGATGATTAAATGCATTTTTGGTGCTTCTGGTTTCTGGTGAGCTTTTGGTACATGCCCAATGGCAAGATCACAGAGGGCATCAGTAGCAAAAGTGCTAGAAAGCTGTAGCAGAATGGGGGAACCATGGTGTCATGTTCACCAATAGCATTTGTATGGCAAGGAGGTGAAAGGAGTGGCTTTGCCAGCAGCATTTGGATGGCAAGAAGGAGGAGACACAGCTTGGCTAGCAGTGTTTGCAAGGCAAGGTGGGACAGGCACAGACCTAACAAAAGAGGAAGTGGAATTGCATTGTATATAAAAGATCACTAAACCTCTACAGAAATATACAAAACCAAGGATGAAAACTTCCTAGAATCGATATGGATCAATACAAAAGGGAGAAAAAATGAAATTGCTATAGGTCACCCAATCAAGCAGACCACCCAATCAAACAGAAGTAATAGATGAACAATTGGCTAATCAATTAACAAATGTATGTAGGAATCCTATCATAGTATTAAGGGGAGGTTTTAGCTACTCTGATGTCAATTGGGATAGAAATTCTGCAGCAAGTGGGATATCGAACAGATTCCTAACCCAGGCTCCAAGCCATCTCACATGGCTCACACAACAAATCCTGTGTTTTAGTCATCAAATAGTGCGCATTGACTGACTTGTTGCTATGGCTATTCCAGTTCATTAATTCTTTATATACTGACACTCTTCCCTTTATGATTGGAATAAACATAAAACCAAATAACTTAATATTCTTCCCATGGTGCACTCCACCCAATGGCTTGGACATTATATCTGCCAGATTGTCCTCTGAAGAACAGTAAAGCAAGCTAATTAATTTACATTTGATGGCTTCTCTTACATTACAATATTTAATATTTACATGCTTGCTTCTATTTTTTTTTCTCTGTCACCTGTTGCAATTTTAATGCAAGCAGCATTATCTTCAAACACTGTTACAGATTCATTTACCTTTATTCTTAAATCCTGTAAAAGCTGTATGTACCAAGTTACCTCTGAACAAAGTTCAGGTAAAGCAATAAATTCTGCCTAGAATTCTGCAGTAGAAATGGCTACAGTTGTTTGTTTTCTGGACTTCCAACCAATTAAAGCCCCTCCATAATACCACAATCCCAGAATTGGACTTTCTGGTTTTTACATCATTTGCATAATCACTATCAGCACAGCATTTCAATTTTAATTCTTCAGAGACCTGTATTTGAAGACCCAAATTCACAGTTCCCTTTAAATACCTGAGCATCCTTTTTATACCAATCCAATGCAATTGAGTTAGTGCAGCAGTAAAGTGACTCAAAATGCTTATGGAACAAGCTGTGCCTGGTCGGAACACTGTGACAGATATAGTAGGCTCCCTATTGCTGACTGATACAGTATATTTCTTGATCACAGACTTCACTTTCATCCTCACCCAAACTGTTATGAAAATCTGTACTCATAGGCATTAGAGGAGTATTACAATCTTTCATGTTATATCACTCCAACAACTGTTCAATTTTTCTTTGTTGATTGAGAATATAACCACTTGTCTCAGTCCTTTGTATCTCTACAGCAAGATAATTTTTTATTCTCCCAAATTCTTTAATTCAAAATTTCTTCTCCAATTTATTAGCAAATTCGTTTACCTGTGATACATCCTTTGCAATGAAGCAAAGATCATCCACAAATACTAATAGTTGGCAATCCCCAGTTTGTAACTTTCCAGAGTATATACAACCATCAGTATTGCAACTCTTGAATCCAAGATCATTCAATGCAGTATCTAAACATATATTCCAATTCCTGGCTGACTGCTTCAGTCCATAAATAGCCTTGTTTAATTTATATACAGTGTTTGGCTTTTCACTTTCATCCCTGGTGCTTGAACCATGTATATTTCTTCCTCTAATTCTGCATTGAGGAATGATGTGGTTATATCAAAATGCCAAATTTTATGATCATGTGGCCATCTAGCCAAAGCTAGTGCCAATCTTATGCTTTCACTCTTTGCCATAGGTGCAAATACCTCATCACAGTGCACATTTTTCTTCTGTGAAAAACCTTGTGTCACTAATCTTCCCTTATATTGGACCTCATTGTTAGGAAGTACTTCCTTTTTCTATACCTATTTACATCCTACGGCTTTGCAACCTTGTGGCAAAGTCATAGATTTGAACACTTTATGTTCACTCATGGATTTCATTGTCCATGGCTTCTTTCCACTTCATTTGTTCAATTGTATGTAATGCCAATACTTCTTATAGTTTCTTGGCTCATACCACACATTACACACCTTTACTTCACTAACAGAATACCTGTCAGATGGAATCGCCTTGTTCCATTGCTCTGACCTGTGTGGCATTGACTGCTGCTTACAACCCTCTCTTGCTTCATATCTGAGTTATCATTTTCTCCTGATCCTTTTTCTTGTTCTTTTTTAGCTTCTCCTCCCTGAACAATGACACTATCATTAAGAGAGTTACCATCACTAAGCGGGTCACTGTCACTAAGTGGATCATTCCAAAAATTGGCATCAATTCTGTCCCAATTTTGCTCTGCAAAGCTAGCAAACCTGGAAATCACTATTCTTTTGCTCCCATTACTAAAGTGATAGCTCTTTGAGGCTGTTATAGGCTCATAGCCCATAAACCTGAGCTTTCTAGCCTTTGCTTGACTTTTTCTTCTGATTGCTTTTGGAATATGCAGCAATGCATTGCTTTCAAACACCCTTAAATGTGCATATGAAGTATCATTATTAGATGAATTCCACAGCCTATTGATTAAATAATTAGCAGTCAACATGACTTCACCCCAATATGACCTGCTCAAACCAGAATCCTCCAGCAGTGAGTCCTTCACTGTTTGTAAGACTCCATTCTGCCTCTCAGCTACACCATTCTCAGCTGCTGTGTATGGATTAGTACATCTGTGTTTTATTCCTAACTGTCCCAACTGCTGTTGAAAATTTGCTGACATGAATTCTGAACCCCTGTCAGTTTGCAGTTGACATACCTGTTGTTCAGAACAGAACAGAACAGAATAGAATAAAATAGAATTCTTTGTTGGCCAAGTGTGATTGGACACACAAGGAATTTGTCTTTGGTGCATATGATCTCAGTGTACATAAAAAGAAAATATACATTCATCAAGAATCATAAGGTGCAACACTTAATAATGGTACAAATAAGCAATCAAATCATACTAGGAAACAGTCAATATATATTGTGAGAATACAAGCAACGAAGTTACAGTCATACAGTCATAAGTCATAAATGAGAGGAGATGGGTAATAGAAATGGTGAGAAGATTAATAGTAATAGTAAGAAAGACTTAGTAAATAGTTTGACAATGTTGAGGAAATTATTTGTTTAGCAGAGTGATAACATTCGGGGAAAAACTGTTATTGTGTGCAGTGCTCTGTAGTGTCATTTTGAGAGTAGGAGTTGAAACAGTTTATGTCCAGGATACGAGGGGTCTTTAAATATTTTCACAGCCCTCTTTTTGACTTGTGCAGTATACAGGTCCTCAATGGAAGGCAGGTTGGTAGTAATTGTTTTTCTGCAATCCTAATTTCTCTCTGAAGTCTTTGTCTGTCTTATTGGGTTGCAGAACCATACCAGACAGTTATAGAGATGCAGATGACAGACTCAATAATTCCTCTGTAGAACTGTATCAGCAGCTCCTTGGGCAGTTTGAGCTTTCTGAGTTGGTGCAGAAAGAACATTCTTTGTTGTGCTTTTTTGATGACGTTTTTGATGTTTAGATGTCCATTTTAGGTCGAGATATGATAGAACCTAAAAATTTGAAGGGCTTTACTGTTGATATTGTGTTGTCCAGTATCGTAAGTGGTAGTAGTATGGGAGGATTTCTCCTAAAGTCTATCTCCATTTCTATGGTTTTGAGTGTGTTCAATTCCAGTTTGTTTCGGTTGCACCATGAGACTAATTGTTCAACCTCTCATCTGTATGCAGATTTATCATTATCTCAAATGAGACCAATCACTGTTGTATCATCTGCTAACTTCAGATGGATTGTTTGAGATGCAGTCATTGGTATATAGAGAGAAGTGAAGAGATCACACAGCCTGTTTGGGGGGCTGTGCTAATTGTACATATATCTGATGTGATTCTGCTTAGCTTTCCCTCTGATTCCTGTTAAGAAGCTTATGATCCACATACAAATTTGTTCAGGTACCGATAGCAGATTTAGTTTAGTTAGATCTTGTGTAGGCCTTTGGAGATTCAATATTATGTAGCATGTAGTATAGAACCATATTAACAGCATTATCTATCTATCTATTTGCTCAGTATACAAATTGCAGGGGGTCTAACAATAGATCTGTTTATATCTTCTTTTTACAAAGCTTACCCATTACTTAAATTTTTGTAGCACCTCTATTTTACTCTTTAGTAAATAGCAGAAGCCAAATTTGTTGTAGTCATCTACAATGACCAGCGCATACTTTTCTCCTCCCAAACTGGCTTGCATTAGTCCAACCAAATTCTGCATGTACCAGCTTTAGAGCTCTTGTTGTCTGCCTTGTGCTACTCTTGCTTACTGGGAATGCCTTGGACTGATGATTTACATATTGCACAGTCCAAGTATGCCTTAGACCCTTTCAAGTTTAATTATTCTCCAAACTGTTGCATCTTTTGCAAAACTCTGAAACTGGCATGGCTAAGCTTTCTGTGTAAGAGATAAATACATGAATCATGTTAAGCTACATTTCCAAATGTCTGGGCACATTGAACCTTTTGTCCCTGCAACACATAAAATTTATCTTGTTTTATGCCCTGTGCACATACACTTTTATGAAACATCTCCCATTTACAAAGATGGTCTTAAAACCCTGTTTATCTAAACTTGAGACATAGTCAGTAAATTATGCCCCATTTCAGACACACATAATATGTTACTAAACTTTTCCTATGACTTTCCTATGACACTGACTTTTCTTATGACTTTAGACATCTGGCCATTCACCAAGGCTACTGCATCTCCTGTAGCTGGATCCATTCTGAAAAACAATTTAAAATTATTAACAATTTTTTTATTACCCCCACTGTCTATTAACCATTTGTCTCTGCTATTACAATAGCTAACTTTTGCAACAGCAGCTTGTCCATCTGTTGTTTTTCTTCCTTGTAAATCTTTCTTTAAATAAGTCACCACAGATGAAACACCACCATTGTTCCTGTTATTTCTTCTTAGAAATTCTTTGCTGGGATGTAATCTGGTTTCTTCTGTTACTCTGGTCTCTGCAGACATCCTGTTTTTGCTTTTTTCTCTCTGCTCCTTGGGCCCCCATCTCAGGAATTTCTCCTCATGGCTTCTAAAATGGTGTTCGTTTTCTTCAGAAAATAAACCAGGTTTAAGGGCTTCCATATGTAATTCCTATTCTGGTTTGCATTCAAAAAAGGCTGAAACAATGTCCCACATTTCATCAAGACTATTTAACACCAACAGCACTTTCTGAGATTCAGGAATCTGCATTCCACACTCTTCTAGCTCAATGAACAGCATCTGCATATGCAGTAAATCACTAATGGGATTCAAAATTTTTTACTATCAGTTCTGTGGGCATGGCTTGGTGGGCATGGTGTGGCTTGATGGGCATAGCTTGGTGGGTGTGGCAAGGGAAGGATACTGTAAAATCTCCATTCCCTCCCCACTCCTGGGGGAAAGTTATTGCAAAATCCCATTCCTTCCTACCTCAGTAACCTGATTTCCAGCTCCGTTCTCCTGTGCAGGGCAACAAAAGAAGACCCAGCTGATCAGCTGGGACTCGGGAGGCAGAGAATAGATGGGGCAAGGCCAGTCAGAGATGTTATTTGCCAGTTCTCTGAACTACTCAAAATTTCTACTACCGATTCTCCAGAACTGGTCATAACCTGCTGAACACCACCTCTGTAGAAAATGCTTCTCTATACGCTCTCTATGATACAGTATCTAATTTTTGTTGCAGAGTCCTGACTAAGTATTATCAGCATATCTTAACCACGGTATTTGCTGTGAAGAAGATCAATGAAGACATCCAGATCTTACCTAACATCACCTTGGGCTTCAGAATCTATGATAAGTATGCTGTCTATCACGCCAAAATGGAACTTTTCTTCAATGAGAACAGATTTGTTCCCAACTACAAGTGTGGCATCCTCAACAAACTCATATCAGTTGTTGGGTCTATTGATCCTGGAATCTCTTTAGTAGATATTTTAGATACTTACAATGTACCACAGGTACGATGGATTGGATTGGTCTTTTCAGATCTAGAGATATTGTTAACTGGGATACCAGGGTCACTAATTGAAACAGCATGTAACAATGTGACACAATTTCATAAACTCACCTGTATTTTATTCTACAACTATTAGCTGAAATAGGTTTATACTTCCTGTTTCTATGAACCTATTAAACTGATGGCAGAAAAAGACTTAGTGGTCCATCAAGTCTGCCTTTAGAAATTTTTTATTTTAATTTTTTTGTTGAATGATGGATACATATTTATCCCAAGCATGTTTATACTCAGTTATTGATGATTCACCCACTACCTACACTAGAAATTGGGTATCAAACTTCGTCTACTCTTTTTTTAATTACTTTTGAACCTCCCTCCTGTCATTTTCAGGTTATGCCTTCCCCCTTTCCCTTCTGTCCTCCAGGCTGTATATAGTCAGTTCCTCTAAGCACTCCTGATATGTTTGTCCCTCAAACAGAAAGTGACACTGGCACAAAATTAACCATTAAGCCATCATGGCTGAGGATTTTCATTAGCTCTTCATCTAGAACTCAATAATATTGCTTTGAAGCTGGGATTATCATGATGAAAATTAATAGAGTATAGCTGTGAATCAAGAAGTAGGTTGTTGTGAGTTATGAACAAGAAAAGAATCCATATTGGAAAAAGTTAGATAGAATAGAATGAGCTGGAAGGGACCTTGGAGGTCTTCTAGTCCAGCCCAGTGCTCAAGCAGAAGAACCTATACCATTTCAGATAAGTGAATGTTTAATCTCTTCTTAAAAATCTCCAGTAATGGATCACCCACAATTTCTGAAGGCAAGCAGTTCCATTGGTTAACTGTCCTCAATGTTAGAAAGTTTTGCCTTAATTTCAGGTTCCTATTCTCCTTGATTAGTTTAGATTTAATTATTTTTTGTCCTGCCCTCTGGTGCTTTGGAAAATAAATTGACCCCTCTTCTTTATGGCAGCTTCTCAAATACTGGAATCCTGCTATCATGACACCTCCCCCCCCAGTCTTACTTTTCTTTAGATTAGCCACACCCAAATTCTGCAATCATTCTTCATATGTTTTACTTAGCAAGAAGTAGTTTACCAAGAAGTTGTCTATTTTGACATATGTCTTCCTGAAATCTAAATATGCTATGTCCACAAAATTTTGCTGGTATACTAATTTAGTCACTTTGTCAAAGAATGAAATAAGATTGTTTTTGCATGGTCTATTTTTAACAAACCCATGTTGGTTACCAGATATAACTTTACTTGTTTCTAGATATTATTATTGTTGTTGTTGTTGTTGTCGTCATCGTCATCATCATCATCATCATCATCATCATCATCATCATCATTATTTCTAGTATTCTCCCAGGTATTGAAGTTAGACTGATTTGTTGTGTTTGTTTTGCTTTTTTGAAAATGGGAATCACATCAGCTCTTTTCCAATCCTCTTATAGTTCCCTGGTGTTCCAAGATTTTTTAATTTTTTTCTGAGATAACATCTTCCAGCTCCTTCAGAACTCTGGGATGTAATCCATCAGGTCACAGTAATTTATATTCATCAAGGTCAGACTCTTACTAATTTCTTGCTTATTTTAATTTTTATTTCTAGTCTGTCTTTTACAGTTATGTTTTTGGTAGTTGAGCTCTAGTTTCTTTCTCTGTGAAGACTGATGCAAAGAATGAGCTAAGCAGCTCTGCTTTCTCTTTACTACCTGTAACTTCTTTGCCATCTTCTCTCTTTAGTGGTGACTGTTTCCTTGACTTTTTTCTTGTTGTTTATATGTTGAAAGAAACTTTTAAAATTATCTTTCACTTTTGTTGCAAGTCTACTATCTTTCAGTTTTGTTCATTCTTTGCTTTTGTTTTCCTGACTTTATCTTTGCATATTTGGACTATTTGCTGATATTCTGCCTTAGTTATGTGTTCCTCTTTCCATTTTTTTTGTATTTATCCCTTTTATCTTTCAGTTTATCTTTATGAGATCTTTGTGCAACCATGCTGGTTTCTTCTTGTTTTTTTCTTTTTCATTGGTATTGTTTTAAACTGAGCTTTTATGATCATATGTTCAATGTTTCCAATGCTTCTTGAGTTGTTTTCCTGAAAAAAAAATTAAGCTCTCTCTGGATTTATTAAAATCAGTTCTTTTAAAATTTAAGACACTTGTTAGATTATATTCTATTTCTTGTGTTTGCATTATATTGAATTCCAGTATGGTGTAATCACTCTCACCCAAAATTTATTTATTTTATTTATTTTATTTTATTTTATTTTGTCAATTGTTCCGGCAACTTCAACTCCCTGTATCATTTCTTCTCTATTAGTAAAAATTAGGTGCAATAAAGCTTTCCCACCTCTATCTTTTGGATGACAAAGTTGTCAACTAAGTTGGTTAGGAATCTGTTTGATCTCCCACTTGCTGCAGAATTTGTCTCCCAGTTGATATCAAGATAGCTAAAATCTCCCATTACTACTATGGCAGTTTTCCTACTTACATTTGTTAATTAATTAGCTAAGAGTTCATCTATTTCTTCTGCTTTGTTGGATGACCTGTAGTATATGCCTACTGGAATACTGCTTTTATGTCACACCTAATTCTTCTTTTCTTTGGATTAGCCAAACCCAAATCCTGCAACCGTTTTTCATATGTTTTAGTTTATAGGGCTTTGATCACCTTAGTTATTCTTCTCTGAACTTTTTCCACAGTCTCAACAACTTTTTTGTAGTATGGTGAGCAAAACTGGTTGCAGTATTCCAGGTGTGGCCTTAATAGGGTTTTACAAAGCAGCACTAATACTTCACATGATCTTGATTCTGTGTCTCTGTTTATACAACCCTGAGTTGAATTAACATTTTTTGGCTGCTGTTGCACACTGCTGGTTCTTATTCAAATGATCATTGACTAGGATTCCAAAATCCCTCTCACAGTTTCCCTCTCATGTGTTTGAGCCACATCTCGCCTAATCTATACTTATAGATTTGATTTTTCCTGCCTAAATGTAATACTTTGCTTTTCTCCATGTTAAAATTCATTTTGCTGAATTTTTCTCCATTGTTCAAGTTTGTTCATATTTGTCTTTTTGGATCCTGAACTTGTTTTCTGGATGTTGACTATCAATTTAGTGTCATCTGTAAATTTGATGAGTTCCCCTTCTATTTCCTCATCTAAGTCATTTATGAAGATATTGAAGAGTACAGATCTAAGACGTAGTCTTGTGATACCCCGCCATTTACTTTTCTTTATGTGGATGTAGTACTATTAATGAATACTTGTTGAATATAGTTTGTCAACTAGCTACAAATCCATCAAATTGTGATGTTGTTTATTCCACATTTTTCTATCTTACCAAGAAGAGGATTGTCATCTACTTTGTGAAATGCCTTACTGAAATCTAAGTATACTATGTCCACAGTGCTTTACTGATGTACTATTTACAGACTTTATCAAAGAATTAAATAAGATTGGTTTGGTATGATCTGTTTTAACAAACCCATGCTGGTTACTAGTTATAATTTATTTGCTTCTAGTTATTTACAGATCTGTTGTTCAGATACTAATCTTGATGAATAATATATTTCACTAAAAGGAAAAAGTATTCTTGAATTTAGAACAAAGGTGAATAATTATAGTGAATGAAATATGAGCTAAATCAGAACTCTTCTTATCCTTTACAATACAGCAGAAAAACTTGCTATCACTAATCTCATTAAATGTTTTGTTCTTTCCTCTAATATCTCACCATAACCTGAGAAGAACGTGAAGAGAATTTGGCAGGAATCTCATTGGTTATGCATTGTCACAACTGACTAATTTAGCAACCAAGAACTACATAAGTAATTGTAGTTCATAAAAGTCTAAAGTAAGGTAAAGAAAAAATATATTTTAAATTTTGTTAGGAAGGTAGTTGGAAAATAGATTTAAATTTTTGAATTAAGTAATTAAGAAAGGATAGTTTCTTAATACAGATTTCAAGATATGTACGGTATATGAACTTATTATGAAATTTTGTATTTGCAGCTTCTTGTATTGAAGTATATGTTACTTTTATTTCATCATCGTTATTATGCATTATTTCATTTTACCAAGTACTATGTTGGCCAGAGATCTCTAAACCTGGGGCAAGGTAAAAGAATTCCAAGTAACTAAGTCAAAAACAAGCTAAGAGGAATTCCGATAAATAATAAGCCAAGAGGAATTCAGATGTCACTGTTCTTATGGAAGCAAAATCGGGGGTTGAAAATTCAAATAACCATAGAAATGTAGGTGTGAAAGGGAACACAAGGAAATGTACTCATACATATTTTGTGCACATGAAAGCATTTGCTGACATATTTCAAAATTATTAATTTAGAGAGGATATGCATTTTCTTTTCTCAAACATTTTTCTTCTCCAGTTTTTCTTCTCCAGTTTTTCTGTTTATCTACTAATATTTTTCATAGTTTCCAACTGCTTCTTCTCCAAATGAAAGCCCATTCTACTACCACATGGTTGCAGGTGAAGAACTTCATTACAGTGGAATTGTTCGACTACTCTTGTACTTCAGGTGGACTTGGGTTGGAGGAAGAACATTTGATCATCACATCTTCTCAATGTTTTCTCTCAATGGCATATGCATTGCTTTCTTGGAGCAATTGAGATCAATTTATATCAGCAATTTTTTTGATATTTTGAAATGGCTTGTTGAAATCTTTCATCTTCTTGTTAAAAGCAAAGCTAATGTTGTAATACTTCATGGTGAGAATCTCTTAAATGTAAGATGGTTGTTATGCCTTCCTGAAATGGAAATAGTTTCTATAAAGCCAAAAGGTAAGGTGTGGATTGTGGCTTCCCAACAGGGTCTTGCATCATTCTTTTATCAGAAAAGCTGGGATATCCAAGTCCTCCATGGGGCTCTGACCTTTGGAGCTTACTCAAATGAAGTTGAAGGGTTCCAATATTATCCCCAGACAAGAGATTATTTCTCCTCAAAAGAGGATGGTTTCCTCAAAGATGTGTGGCAACAAGCATTTGGCTGTGTGTTTCCCAATCTATCTGGGAATGAAGAAATAGAGGATGTCTGTATAGGAACCGAGAAATTGAAGAGTGTGCCTGGGACATTTTTTGAAATGAAGATGAGTAGTCATAGTTACAGTATATACAATGCGATATATGTTGTGGCTCATGCTTTACATGCCATGAAATTGGGCCAACAATATAGAAATGGGAAAACATTCAGTCTTCCGGATCTTCAGCCATGGCAGGTAATTCTATGAATAATCAAATATTTTAGAAATGGAATTTGAATTGCATTGCCAATCCAGTATTTCACAACCTTCAGATCACAAACAGTAGTGAGATGTAGATAAAAAATTAGCATAGGTAGTTTTCAGCTCCCATAAGGGTGGAAAATTAATGTCTTCTAGTTTCTTCTTTATCTCCCCTGCTATTTTGGTAATTCCAACTGGCTTTCTTTTTGCTTTAACTTCCCAACAGATTTATTTTCTATCTCTCCTCTTGAGATAATAAACTGGAGATGTATGGTTTGCTTATCCCTCTCCTCATTATATACTCATGTACAGAAAAAATTTTCCATAATAAGATTTATTTTTGTTAAGAGACACAAGAAAGTTGAGTATCCCTGTTCTTTAAAAAGTATTTTAGTCAATAGGGGTATGGGTTCACAATATTAAATACATTGGGAAACTTGTAATCAATGTAAAAGCTGGAAGAAGTAGAAGTCTATATTTGATCATTCAAGAAGAAAATCCCTTTGTGGCCAATAGCATCACCTTTGTGCTTGATAGAAAACAATATTTTGAATTTTACTGAATCAAAACGTAGTAGTGGTAGATTTTTAAAAATATTTTTTACATTTAAAGAAAGATAATATTAATAGAGAAAGATAATAATAATATTGAAAACTAGTCCAAGCTTGCTTCCTTCTTTCTATAGCTGCTTAATTTTACAAGTTACTTTAGATATTAAAATGATCTGAAATTCCCTCAACAGTTTTTCTTCTTGATAACAAAACAGTATTTTAAAGTTCTTACAAAAATAATGTTGCCTTGATTATATTTATTTGATATTTTCACAATAAGATATATTTTTGCATAATAAAACATATATGGTTTTCTGGGACTGGATTCTTTCAATTACTGAAACTTAGTAGACTATAATAGAGTGATTTTAGATAAAGGACCACAGATAATTATGCTTAATATGAATAACTCACAGTAGGTACAGTCTGCCACACATTTAATTTTTTCAAGTAAAAATATTGAGATGGTATCACTTAGTTCTATACATTAATCATTCTTTTCTTTTATTTGCATTATATTTTTCATATTCAGCTTCACTTTTTTTTGAAAAAAGGTCTCATTTAACAACAGTGTTGGAGATGAAATTTCCTTTGATAAGTATAGAAAACTGATTACTGGACTGGAAATTGAGAACTGGGTCACTTTCCCCAACCAATCTTTCAATCAAGTGAAAGTTGGGAAGGTGGATCCCTGGGCTGCTGAAGGCCAAAAGTTCACCATTCATGAGAAAGCTATCAGCTGGCCCAGCACTTTCAACCAAGTAGGTTCTGCATGTAGGTTATTTTATTTGAAATGATTGGGATGGTATTGTAAAAGTTAGTGTATAACACAGACAGTATTTCAAATACCGGGAGGAACTGTCCACAAGATAAGAACACAAAATTTCTGAAAAAACATTAATTACATGAATTAGTATTGTTTTTCCAAGCATTATTGAGCTTTAAAAGACAAGGAAGATATTTAAAATTTTTACACTTATATTATTTTAAAGGATGAGGGCCAGTTTAATTTAATGACTAAGCCAGGAGGCTAGAGTCCTGTCTTAAACACAAAGGCAATGCCTGTTTTTTCTCTCAGCCAGGAAAAAAGGCAATGATAAGGGAACATTTCTAGGCAGTTGTTGTGTGTGTAAACATGTGAAGTGTTAGAGAACACACACACTGTGTGTGTGTGTGTGTGTGTGTGGTGTTTTCCAACATTTCACATATTTATTTGTTTTAATTTATCACATTTTTAACTTCTCATCTCCCATAGGGAGAGACTGTTAAGAACATGCAAAGCTTAAAATATATGGTTTTATCTAAGTGATTCAGGGAAGAAAACCAAAATAGGTGGTACAAACTAGAAGAAAAGAAAACCGTAAAGAAAAAACTATTGACTTTCTTCAGTACAAATATAAACATGAAATACAATAACTTTGAATTACAGTAAACCATAACACAAAGTCCTTCTGTAGTAATAAAGAGTTTTAATCATCAAATACTAAGGTTAAATTTGATTTTTTCACTTCAAGCAAAAAATTCAAAAGTGGTTTCAATGTAGCAAAAACTTAGTCTTTGGTTTGAATGAGCAATCAATTTTACCACCTCTACCAACTCCAGTAACTTTATTATTCATTCTATGGATAGAAATTTGTATTTCCACTTTTGGTTGTAAAGAAGCCTATTTTTAATTATGATTAAGAAAAAAATTCCAGTTTTTTAAAACAGTATTTTTGTCCATCAAACCTAAAAAAAGTTATTGATATAAGAATTCATTGTAAATCTCATTATTCCAGACATTATATTATATTTCAAAGTTTATTGCACATCTAATCATATACACTTTGACATTCATTTATATATTCATTTACAACAATACTTAATACATCTTTGCAATAAAATATTCTTCATAAATTCAACTCAAATTCAGTTAGTGATGAGTCCACTAAAATAATTTCAGTATTGCGAAATGACGTAAGCCTGACATATTTCCCAGTTTCTAAGAAAAATGCTACCTATATAATTGATAGAACTGAAAACAGAATTTAATCTTCAGTACTTTTGATGATTAGATTGAATAAAAAATCCCAAATCTTTACAATTAGCATGCAATATTTGTAAACCATGTTTTTTTATTTATGAAATACATCATTGAACATCTTCTTTCTTTAATTTATTGGATAGATCTTACCCATTTCCCTGTGTACTGAGAGCTGCCTCCCTGGTAATTTATTTATTTATTTATTTATTTTGTTATACCGCCTTTCTCCCGAAGGACTCAGGGCAATGCACAGCCAACCATAAACCCCATTACAATATACAAAAGTTAAAAATAGATTAAATAATTTAGGCTGTCTAAAAATTATACCCTCCCCCAATAAATTAATTAAAACCCAAATATTAAAAACCCAATAAACGCAAATGCTAAATTAAAAATCCTATGTCAGCCTAGGCTGGCCTGCTCAAAGAGCCAGGTTTTTAATGCACGTCTGAAAGCTCTCAGATCCGTATTAGTGTGTATTTCTGGAGGCAGACCATTCCAGAGGGCGGGGCCCCCCACAGATAAGGCCCTATTCCTAGGGGCGGCCAGATGACACATAGAAGCCGACGGCACCTGGAGAAGGCCCTCCCTGTGGGAACGCACAGGTCTGTGGGAGATTACCGGCAGAACGCGGTCCTGCAAATAACCTGGTCCAATGCCATGGATCGCTTTAAAGGTCAAAACCAAAACCTTAAAGCGAATCCAGAAAACCACCGGCAACCAATGCAGCTTGCGCAGGAGAGGCATCACATGGAAGCTTCGTGACACCCCCATAATCACCCGCGCGGCCACATTTTGTACCAGTTGGAGTCTCCGGGTGCTCCCCGCAGGGAGCTCCATGTAGAGAGCATTACAGTAATCCAGACAAGAGGCGACAAGGGCGTGAGTGACTGTACACAAGGCGTCCCGATCCAGAAAGGGCCGCAACTGGTGAATCAGGCGAACCTGATAAAAAGCCCCCCTGGAGATAGCCGTAATATGGTCTTCTAAAGACAGCCGTGCATCCAGGAGGACACCCTCTCTGTGGGGGGTAAGATCTCTCCCCCAATAGCCAGCGACGGAGTCAGCTGACTGTATCGGGGCACCGGAAACCACAGCCACTCAGTCTTGGAAGGATTGAGCCGGAGCCTGTTCCCGCCCATCCAAATCTGCACGGCCTCCAGGCACCAGGACATAGCCTCCACAGCATCATTGGGATGGCTTGGGGTGGAAATGTAAAGCTGGGTATCATCCGCATACAGATGACACTGCACCCCAAAACCACGGATGATCTCCCCCAGCAGCTTCACATAAATGTTGAACAGAAGAGGGGAGACGACCAACCCCTGAGGCACCCCACAAATGAGGGACCTAGAGGTGGACCTCTCCCCCTCCGTCAACACAAATTGCGAGCAGTTAGAGAGGAAGGAGGAGAACCATAGCAAGACAGTTCCCCCAATCCCCAACTGGCAATAAGATACTATGGTTGATAGTATCAAAAGCCACTGAGAGATTTAACAGGACCAGGACAGAGGAAAACCCCCTGTCACGGGCCCTCCAGAGATCATCAACCAAAGTGACCAATGCTGTTTTGGTACTATGCCCGGGCCTGAAGCCCGATTGGAACGGATCGAGGTAAGTTGCTTCCTCCAGATACTGAGGGAGCTGATGTGCCACCACACTCTCAACAACCTTCGCTAAAAAAGGAAGGAGACTGGACGATAGTTATTTAAAACAGCCAGGTCCAGGTTTATTTTTCAGGAGAAAACAGGAGGAGAAGCCATTTTGCTGCTATGATTGCCTTCCATGTCCCAAAGAAAAAATGTCAAGCCAGAAAGGTAAGAGACCTTGTGAATAAGTTGAAAAATACTTGTGCTTGTCACTTGAGACAGATCCATGCATCTTTCTAGGACACATTAACTTATTTTAAAAATACCTGAAATTTTTTACACTATTTCCTATTAAAATTTTGATGTAGATTGCAAAAACTCCAAGGAATTAACACAACTGATTTAAAAAATTAATACAGGTGTCATGCGTATGAGCAGAAATAATTAGAACAGACTTGAAATACTGAAACACGTAACTGGCTTTATTGAAGATACTGCAGTACCGGCACCCTTTAACCCATACCAAAGATAGTATGAGGCAAAGGAGACCCCGATTACCAGAAAGACCATATATTTATACCCAAATATAATGATATAAACAATTACAGATCACATGTTGTTTTTCAGTTACAAAGATACATAGATTCTCATAGGAAAGTTATGGGTATTTCCACTGACCTCTTCTTACTTGACATTGGATTGTTACCAACATCCTTTTCCCGGATTTATCTCCAGATATCCAGTTATGCAATTATCAGAGGACTATACTTTTGATTAATATGACTATATAATGTCAAGTCACCCTCTACACATTCTAGAACCTCGTCCAAGGACACTTTCGCAATACAACATGTTTATTGTACAAAACATATTTCTCAACTTTTCTGTCCTTTTAAAAAGGTCAGTCTATGAACACAAAGTGGCTACAGTCTGGTTCTGTAGTTTCTCAAGTATAACATCCAAATTTACTTATAACAACTCCTCCCTTTCTTTTTATTACCAATTTATACTTGAGAATGATCATCAAACTCTCTCAACATAAGCCTAACTTCCTGTTGACTATATATCTTGCATTTTTCCTCAGGTTTCTTAATCTTACAATAGCAGAAACACAACTTACATATCATTACAGTCTGTAAAAGAAGTATCACTAAACACTAACGTTGTCCTCTATATTTCTTCCTCTATATTTCTTCACATGTTCACCCCTAGTATGGGTAGTTACCATAACAGTCATTAAACAACCAATTGCACACTCATTGTATTAATTGGTATCAATGCATATACATATGCTCTACAAAACATTAACCAACCTCTAGGTAAATACAACACATGTATCATTCCACCTATGTCTTCAACCTCCATTCAATAAAAAAAACTTCTTCAGTAGGTAAATAAGTATAAATTGTTTTGTTATCTGCATGTTTGTACTTAATACAATCATAAGCTGAAAAATTATCAGCTTTCCTGATTAGTCCATTTGTTGGCCTCACAGGAAATCCAAACAAGGTATCACCTTTTACAAATATACAAAATATCATCAGGATAAACTCTACCATAAAAATTCTTCTGACACTGGAGCTTTTATAAAACAAATAGACATGATGTCTGTAACTGTAGTCATGACTTTCACACAAAAAGAAAAACTATTCAAAGCTACTCTCATTAATTCCAGAACAACATTTTCACTTCTCACATTAGGCTCTGTTCCTTTCAGTATCTTACACTTCTCTGTAGAATTCTTGGTACCTCAAAACATCTAACTGTACATCTACTTTTCCAGTTAAATAGACATTTTGCACTAATCAACTGTCACACAAAAACATCAACCTCATTAGAGTACTTCTTAATTCAATGAATGGCATAAATAACATCTCTTCCAGAGCTCTAAGTCTCATATAGGAAGGAAAATAATTGCCATACAGGTCAAAACAACGATCATATAGTTGTTTCATCCTCTTAGACAAGTCCTCATGTCATATGTCATATGTGCGGTTACATGCTTGATATTTCTCAAATATGAACCATCATCTAAGGTGGATCTTATACAGAATCCAACCTCAGCCATAGATTTCATCAATGTCAATGATATCTGCCCTTCGTACTCAGTACTGTCGGGTTCAGTTTGGAAACATAACCATTGCCATGTTAATGAATAACCAGGCAATATCTCAGAAGCCTCCATACCTACCCCACATAAAGAAATAATCACTATCCACATCATATTCACAAATGGACTAGGCCCCCACCCACCTTAACGTATGTAGTTTTACACTTCAAAACTTACAACCGGTCTCTGGGGACTTACATCCACTTCTTTATCTTCTTCCGCACACAGAGGATATAATACCTGTGTACAACAGTCTATTATTTCATGTCTTAAAATGCTAAACAATACAAAGAAAAATGTATTACATGCAACCAAATAATCAACAATACATCTCAAAGTTCCACAAACCTAAGCTAAACTAGACATGTAATTATCTATTCCTACTATCTAAAAGAAATAGAAAATAAAAAGTCCAGTCTTTCCGAAGCTTTCTTCCACTGGAAACAGGAACCGGATCCACAAATCCCTGTAGACACAAACGATGTGTCCAGCCTCACTCACATGTACAAACAGCAGACTCAGTAGTCAACAGTACTTTTAACGATCCTTCTCAGATAGACCTCAGCTTTCCCAAAGCTCTCCACTGCTTTATCAGGACCCAGTCTCCACTCTTAAAATCATGCACTCAGAAATCAAACGGTGGTGTTTGTGCTAAAAGTCCTCTAGACCTTAAAAGAGAAAAACACTGGGACAATCCCTGTATATATTTTCTAAATAAAATAAAATATCTTCAAATACAATTTCTAAACATACCCACACTTCCAGTATAAGGTATGCCAAACATCATTTCATACAGTGAAATTATCAACATCTTTTTTTCTCAAACAAGTACACACTCACAATAGAGCTAGAGGTAAACATTTCATCCAGGGTAATTAAACTGCTAACATTAATTTCTTCAATGTATTGTTTTATAGTTCTCATTCTTCACCCCACCTGAAGAAAAAACCCAACAGGTCTATTGCCAATCTATTTCCAATTCTTTCCTATACCTCTGTTACCACATGAAAAGTAAAATGTGTACCTCTATCATTATAAATGCACTATCAATGCATATCTATATCTGTTCCAATATTAACTTCACAGTCATTTGTGCATTCACTCTCGCACACAGAACAGCTTCCACTCATCCTGTTAAATGATCAACTATTACTAATATGTATTTCAATGTACCTACAGCTGGCATTTCAGTATAATCGACTTGTATCCTCTGAAATGGCCAGACAGCTAAATCTCTTCCTCCTAGTAATGTTTTTCTCATCATTTTCCTATTTTTTTATACAATGTATACATTTTCTACATATTTGCATAGCTATTGTAAACATTCCTCTGCAAATATACTTCCGTTTCACAAAATTCACAAGTGCCTGTGTTCCCCAATGAGTACCCTCATGTACTTTCTCTATTATGTTTCTCATAATAGGTTTATTAACTATTTGTAAACCATCATTTGTTACCCATTTTCCATCAACACAGGTAGCACCTTCCAATTGCATCTGCTTTTCTTCTTCATCAGTGAAATCTGGTTTTACATCCCATTCCAAAACAGGAATTAAAACCATTAGCTTCACCTCTTTTCCTTTACGGGCAGCCTCTGTAGCTGCCTGATCTGCTAATTTATTTCCTAAAATCTCTTTAGAATTTCTCTTCTTATGAGCTTCAACATGTATTATAGCTAAACGTTCCGGAACTGCAGCTGCTTTTAATACAGCTTTGATAAGATCTACTTGTTTTACTTCTTTTCCTTTACTTGTAATCAGTCCTCTTTCTACCCATATTTTTCCAAAAGTTTGTAAAATACCGTAGGCATATCTAGAATCAGTATAGATATTACCCACTTCATTCTCTAAAAGTTTCAAGGCTTGCAATAAAGCAAAAACTTCACATATTTGTGCAGAGCATCCATTAGGCAATCTGCCCATTTCCAGGACTTCAGACGTATCTCCATTCACAATTGCATATCCATTCATTCGTTTACCATTTTCTACTCTAGAAGATCCATCAATAAACAAATTAATACCTCCCTCTATCGGGCTATCCTCCAAATCCTCTCTTATTTTTGTCTGTAAATCTATAGCCTCAATGCAATCATGCTCTATATTATCCCATTCTTGTTTCTCTCCTGAAAGGAATTCAGCTGGATTTAAATTCCTGTCCAGTGAGAGGAGCAAATCCTCCTGAGATAATAAAATAGCTTCATATTTCAATAACCTAGCATGTGTAAGTCATTTATGTGCTTTCTGCATTAAAATAGTTCTCATCTGATATGGACTGCTTACCACTAAAGCACTTCCAAAAGTTAACTTCCTACTTTCGTCTACCAATATAGCTGTAGCCGCCATTGCCTGTATACATAAAGGCCAACCACGTACTACTGGATCCATCAATTTGGATAAAAATGCTACAGGCTTTTTCTTTCCAGCCCAGAACTGAGCCAGAACCCCCTTAGCTATTCCATCTTCAACTGCGACAAACAAATGAAACGGTTTCTTTAAATCAGGCAAACTTAGTACCGGAGCTTGTATTAAATCATGCTTAAGCTTCTCAATATTATTTATCTCTTCATTATTCCATACAACCTTCCAGGGTTCATCATCTAACAATTTCTCATATAGAAATTTAACCTTAGTTGTATAATCATCTATCCATAGACGACAATATCCTAACAATCCCAAAAACTTCCGAACTTCCCTCTTATTTTTCGGTATAGGCTGTCTAACTATCCCTTCAATCCTTTCTGGATTTATTCTCTTACTTCCATGACTAATTAAATGTCCTAAATATTTAACCTCAGACTCAACATATTGCAATTTCTTCTTTGACACTCTCAAGCCCTGTTGCTCTAAAAAATTTAACAAAGCATTCGTGCCTTTTTCTACCTCTCGTTTCTTCTCTCCTGAAACCAACAAATCATCCACATATTACAATACTGTTATCCCCACAGGTGGGTTAAATCCTTCAAGGACCTGCTCTAATGCCTGTCCAAACAAATTAGGACTTTCTGAAAAACCCTGTGGTAACACACTCCATCGATACTGTTGAGTTCGATATGTATCTGGATCTGTCCATTCAAAAACAAAAATATCCCTCGAGTTTTCAGCCAAAGGACACGTCCAAAAAGCATCCTTCAAATCTATTACACTAAAATATTTATGCTCATGTGGAATCCTCCCCAATAATGTATAGGGATCTGGCGTAATAATATGTCGTTCTACTACCAACCTATCTATGAGCCTCAAATCTGCTACTAGACGAAAGGACCCATCAGGTTTCTTTACAGGTAAGATAGGTGTATTATATGGTGACATTGCAGGTTCAATTAGTCCATCCCTTAAAAGAGACTCTATCACTGGCTTTAGACCACGTCTCCCTTCTGGAGAAATATTATATTGCTTCCGCCTCACTGGCTCAGCATCCTCTTTTAAAATCACTTCAACAGATGGGATTTTCAAAACACCTCTGTTTCCTTTTACTTCCCACACAATAGGATCTATATATTTCTCCTGTTCACTATTTAATAGCTGAATTGTGCATTTATCTGCAGAAAAGATAAGCTCACATCCTAATAAAGACAAAGCATCTCGTCCTAAAAGGTTCATACCTGCTTCAGATATGTACAAGACATTTAATGTTATCTCTGAGTATTCTCCCTTCAGAGACACATTTTCAACAACAGCAACTTCAAAGGGTTCCCCCCTTAACCCCAGAGACTATCATCATTTTTCCCTTCTGAGTAAGACCTTCAGGTAACTCACACAAAGACGTTCTAGCCGCCCCTGTGTCTATTGGAAAAATGCAATTTATTCCTTTAGGTCCCACCTTCAAATTTACTAAAGGCTCCCGGTGGGACTCCATCGTCAGGAGCCCTTGACCCCCCTAATCTTCAATTAGGGTATACAGTCTCTGTTCTCTTCGTTGCAGTCTTTGCTTGTCCGGGCAATTTCTCGCAAAGTGCCCCTCCTTTCCGCAAGCAAAACAATGTCTACTCCCTTTTAATTCTCTATTCCTATTCAAGGAAAAAAAAAATCCCCTCCGTCCTCTCCCAGGACGCTTCCATCCACCTCTAATAGATGGACCTCCAGCTCTTCTAGTAGCTGCAACCAGTCCAACTGGCTTATCTACCTTTTCGGTTGTAGCAGCTTTCAACGCTGAAAACATAATTTGGGATTTCTGACGAGACTGTGCAAGATCGCGACCAATAAACACCTTGGTGGCCTCTTGCAACAAAGTAGCTATGTCCGATTCAGCCCATCTCTCTATCTTCTGCAATTTCCTCTGCACATCACCCCAGGGTTTAGTAACAAGCTGCAATTTCATTAAAGCCTGATATTCTGGCGTTTCAGGGGCAAGACCAGAATACTTATTTAAACTATCCTTGATTTTATTCAAGAATTCAGCTGGGGACTCATCTTTTAACTGACCTACCTCAAATTGCTCTAGCTAGATTTCTACCCTGAGGTACAGCAGTCTTCACACTCTGCACAGTAAGTTTCTTCATATCCATCATCTGTACTCTATCATCTGGAATCTGACTATCCCAACCAGGATCTGCCAAAGGAAACTTATCTTCACCATCTACCGCATTTACTACACCTTCCTGTGTCTTATTCCAGTATGCTATTCCAGCTCGTCTAATCTGCCCTCGCTCCTCAGGAGAAAAAAAGATATCCCAAGATATGCTGTAATTCCACATAAGTATAAATATTAGGACCCAAGAATAAATCCAAACTCTGTGATAATAATATTGGATCAACCTGAATAGATAGCATAGACAACTGATAATCCCTCAAATCTGAAGACGTAAGCGGAACATCTACAAATGTTGTTATAGGAACTCCCTCAGCTGTAACTCCATTAGGCATTTCACGTAATGGATATAACATCTGTTGTTCCTTTCTCGCTCTGGATCTAGTTATAGCTCCACTAGAAGGTCCAGCAACTGCTAATGAATCCAACTCCTGTTTTAACTCTCTATACTGAGAAACGGCGGAGGAACTTCCCCCCCTCTTTTCTCCCACATCTTGCACAGAGTTAGCTACATTATAAGGAGGAGGACGTACAGGACCAGCATAATCCAAAGGATCCCACTTATCACTTTCCTTTGTATACAAAAGTCTCTTAGAATTTTTCCCAAGAGGAGGAAATGGATCGGTATATTGTACATGATACCAAGGCACAATATAAGGCAATTGAGAAACCTACCTCATTTTAGTCAAGACATCCTTTAAAGCATTAATCCAATATACATTAGACTCCCCAAACCGTGACCACCTATAATTCGGAGGTTTCAAGATATGATCCAGCCAGCGAGCTGTACACAGCCCAATTAACCATATCTTATCCAAAAGTTTAGTATACTGAACTAACCATGCCTCATTCCACTGATTTATTAACTCCCCAAGAGGAGATGACATAGGAATGGAAGGAACTTCACTAGCAACATCTGGTTTCTTTATCCAGGAAAATAAATCCCCCATTTCCACCCCCCTATTCACAGGAAATGAGACAAAGAAAGGGAGAATAAACAATGTAACAGCACAGACAGACCTCTCTGCACAAACACACACTCCAGACACAAAGTAAAAAAGCACACAAGCCGAACAAGCCTTCATTTAGAGAAGAAAAAAAAGTATATGAAACGTTTCAAAAGGGAGGAACAAAAATGTTAGACTGTTAAAAAAAACGTTGCAACACAAGTCTCTAAAACATATCTATAGATATATAGATATAAACAAAAAAAAAAAAACTCAGATAGAGCTCACCTGATTCCTCGGTGCACCACAACTCACCCATGGCCACTGGAAGCCAGCACAGTCCCAGCAATCAGTCAACCAAACGCAGGTCACCAGGAGCAAGGCCCCCGGATGGAGGCTCGTCCGAAGCACAAAACCCCGCAGAACAACAGCGGGGGGGCCCGTTTTGCAGCCCAGAAGAACCACCTCCAGAGCCTTTGTCCTGTCTCCTACGGCTCGCCAAAACTTGTCAGGCTTATGAGCAGAAATAATTAGAACAGACTTGAAATACTGAAACACGTAACTGGCTTTATTGAAGATACTGCAGTACCGGCACCCTTTAATCCATACCAAAGATAGTATGAGGCAAAGGAGACCCCGATTACCAGAAAGACCATATATTTATACCCAAATATAATGATATAAACAATTACAGATCACATGTTGTTTTTCAGTTACAAAGATACATAGATTCTCATAGGAAAGTTATGGGTATTTCTACTGACCTCTTCTTACTTGACATTGGATTGTTACCAACATCCTTTTCCCGGATTTATCTCCAGATATCCAGTTATGCAATTATCAGAGGACTATACTTTTGATTAATATGACTATATAATGTCAAGTCGCCCTCTACACATTCTAGAACCTCGTCCAAGGACACTTTTGCAATACAACATGTTTATTGTACAAAACATATTTCTCAACTTTTCTGTCCTTTTAAAAAGGTCAGTCTACGAACACAAAATGGCTACAGTCTGGTTCTGTAGTTTCTCAAGTATAACATCCAAATTTACTTATAACAACTGGTTATCACTGAGTGGACAGAATTGGAACTGGCCACTCAGTTATTTAGTGAAACAACTATGTTTTCAATATTACTTCAGTTTTTTATTGCTCTACACATCTGTAAATTCTATGCAGGGATTGATTGCAAAATTCCTTTCTTCATTAGTTTTGTAATTGTGAATGTTTATGAAACCAGGAAATCACTTAGAAAGATTACATGTGTACATTTTACACCACTCCCCTACTCTTTGGAATGCTTATCCCAGTGCTGGGATACTTAGCAAGAAGAGAATTGATATTTGCTTTTACATTAATTGAAGAGGAAGAGATTACAAGAGAATGAGAAATTATACAATGGATTATATGCTATATATTGTGGGCCTAGCTCACTTAGGAACCCTTAGGAGGCCAAAAAAAAAGAGGTTAGTATGTTGTCATTGAAGGGCCGCAGAGTCCAGCTGGAGGGTTTTAACGAACTAATTAAGATCATAGAATTGAGCTTGTTAATTTACAATCAGCACTTTTAGAGAAGTGCTGGGTTATAGAAAAAAGGAATTGAGAAAGAGTTAGCAGGTTTGGCAATCTTTGTGCTATGTGTGGAGGGCTAACAAAAATAGTTTAAGTACAGTAAATAGACTGAAAGGTGTGAGAGCAAATACTGCAATATTGCAATAGTCATAAACATGGGCATTGGTCAAAAAATTACTTTTTCATCACTGACATAACTCTGAAGTGACATTGTCTCAGTCAATTATTAAATGTGAAGACTACCTGTAGAATATTCAATTTTTCTTAAATTGGGATCATGGTTTCCTTTTTAACAATATGTTACACTAACTTTCACAAAATCTATTCCACGTGATTCAGAAAGTTTCCACGAGTTTTCTTATGAGAATAGGGAAGACCTTTGATACTTTATTTTCAGCAGAATATTTAGTAATGGATCTGACCATTAGTTTGATATTTTCATATAGAAAAATAAAAATGTAAAAGTATTAAACAATACAGTGCTATTATTTTTATTTTTATTCATATTTTCAACAATAGTCTTTAGAGTTCCTTGTTCAAAATAGGTGTAACAATAAAAGTCAAGAAATACATAGACACAAACATTTTGAAGCACAATTCAGAAATAAGTGTCATGAAATGAAACCATGAATTAGTAATATTATCTCCCATAGCATAGAGTTCCTATATTCCCCTATGTCCCTTATGTACCAAATATGAGAGTAGAAATTCAGATGGATAATATAAAGACAAGTTTTGCTTCCAGGAAAAAAAAACTTCTTAATGATGCTAACAATAGAACAAATGTATATAAATTTATATATTTAAATTCTAGATATGAATGACTGTCTGAAATGCCCAGAAGATAAATATCCGAATAAGGATCAAGATTCATGTATTCCCAAGAAAATATCTTTCTTATCCTATAAAAAACCAATGGGAATAAGCTTAGTTACTCTGGCAATTTTCTTTTCTTCTTGCACACTTATGGTGCTGGCAACATTTTTGAAGTATCACCATACTCCCATCATCAAGGCCAATAATCGAAATCTCACTTACCTTCTACTCATCTCCCTCCTCCTCTGCTTCCTCAGCTCACTGCAGTTTCTTGTTGCACCAAGTAATACAATATGTCTCTTCCGACAAATTAGCTTTGGCATCAGCTTTTCAATGGCTGTATCTTCTGTGACAGTAAAAACCATCATTGTGGTTCTAGCTTTCATGGCCACCAAGCCAGGATCCAGGATGAGAAAATGGGTGGGAAGAGGGCTAGCCATGTCCATTGTATTTTATTGTTCCCTGATTCAAGTAGGCATCTGTATGGTTTGGCTGTTCACATTTCCTCCATTCCCTGATATTAATATCCATTCAGAAATTGAGGTGATTGTACTGCAGTGCAACGAAGGCTCAGCTACCATGTTTTACTGTGTCCTGGGCTACATGGGTTTTCAGGCAGTTGCCAGTTTCACAGTAGCCTTTTTGTCCAGGAATCTCCCTAGCAGTTTCAATGAGGCCAAATGTTTCACGTTCAGCATGCTGATATTCTGCAGTGTATGGCTCTCTTTTGTCCCATCCTATCTGAGCACCTAAGGCAACTTCATGGTGGCTGTGGAGGTTTTCTCCATTTTGGCCTATAGTGCTGGATTGTTGGTCTGTATATATTTCCCCAAATGTTACATAATAATTGTTAGGCCAGAGCTAAACAATAAGGAACAACTAACAAAGAAAAAATATTTGTAATAAGTGCATAAACATTTTCTAATTTCAACATTTCTCTCTTTTGATATTCCTCATTTTAAGTCTTCACACATTTAATCACTGAATTATAGACTTCAGGAGAAATTATTAGGATAGTTTTTTGTATATTTGGGTCAAATTAGTCCTTTTTCAATTAAAATTTAAAATTGGAGAAATGCAGAGGGTATGGGTCTATTTAAGAATGCAGACTGTTTTTTGAGGAATATTTGATCAGATTAAAGTTGCTTAAAAATTAAGATTCAGTCTCAGAAAAAAGGAAAATTTTAAGAATCTTGTTTTGGAATGCTATTGTTTGAATCTGGACTAAATAGTAAGGGACAATTAAGAAAAAAAGTGTATTTTTAAAGAGTTTTATTCTGATTGTAGACATATTGTTGCATTGTTTTATTCTTTTTAACATTGTAAACTTCCCAGCATCATCTTGTGGATGAAATGAGTTGCAAATAAATCAATGAAATGAATAAAGAAAGAATAAAAGGATAGATAAGAAAAAATAAGAATATTCATCAAAAGGAATTTCTCTATCTCATTTATACTGATGAAGCAAAGCATCATACAGGTAGTCCTCAATTTATAACAGTTCATTTAGTGACTGTTCAAAATTACAATGGCCCTGAAACATCATTTATGACCATTTTTTACAGTTATGACCTTTGCAGCATCCTTGTGGTCATATGATCAAAATTCAGATGCTTGGCAATTGATTCCTATTTATGATCATTGCTGTTTCTCAAGGTCACATGATCACAACATTCTGACAAGCAAAGTCAATGGGGAATCCAGTTTAATATAACAACTGGGTTGCAAACTTATCAACTGCAGCAATTCACTTAACAACTGTGGCAAGAAAGATCATAAAATGGAGCAAAACTCACTTAATACATTTCCCACTTAACAACATAAATTTTGGCCTCAATTGTGGTTGTAAGTCAAGGACCACCTGTACTGCATATTTATTCTACAGGGACATAGTATTAACCAGTGGTGGGATTCAAATAATTTAACAACTGGTTCTCTGCCCTAAAAATCAACTGGGTAGGTGTGGCTGGGTGGACATATGCCTGTGTGGGCATGGCCAACTTGATTCTACTTACTTTGAGGGCCGGCCATTCACATCACATCACCTTGCCTCTCGTGACCATGGGGATGCTGCAACAATCATAAGTGTGAAAAATGGTCACAAGTCATTTTTTCAGTGCCATTGTAACTTTGAATGGTCACTAAATGAACTGTTGTAAGTCAAGAATTACCTGTACAAAAATACAAAAAGCTTCTTTGCTTGCAAAAAACTGCCCTAAATACCAATCATTAGATCAGAAATGGGGGAATACACTGAAGATCAATGACAATCACACAGCCATCATGGAAACCTAAACCATTCTGTCTGAATACCTTCCTTTTCATCAGCAATACCTGCAACTGAGAATTATAAATCAGGCAGGGTACCAGAGCACCTTGAGGAATTAAAATAGTTAAAATGCAATGATAACTATCAGCAGACAACTCTTGCTCATAAAGTAGCAGGGAGGTCATTTAAGCTGTCCAAAAAGTGGGCACACTTGGGCTACAAAATGCTGAATTAAAGAGACAAATTAACAAAATATATAGGGGACCCAGGTTCAGGCCTCCCAAGCTTGTCCAGATTACAATAAAATTAGTACATGCCACAGATATCTAAATAAACTTCAAGTCTGATGCCATGTCGCTAAGCCTTATTATCATGAAAGAAAACTAAAACAAATTGGCAGATTCACACCCCAACTTCCTTTTTTAAAAAATCTTATTATTAGTGAGTAATCATGCATCTTGGCCACTCTAAAGAGACTCTTGTCCCAAATATGTGCTTTTTCAAAAGGCAACTGGACTTTCAGGAAACCAAGAAAGTCCAGTTGCCTCTTTAAAAAAGCACCTTTGGGACAACCATGACATGGATGACTGAAGAATCCCCGTAGACAAGAGACTCCTGTGCTCAGTGAATGGACAAAGAACCCTTTCCCACCCAGGAGAAGTAATCCTTAGATCCATTTGCATTACTTAAAATATCAGCTGGTCTCACTCACCTCACAAGATATCCTAAGGAAATCATACAGATTTAAAGAAAGAGCACATGCCCCCAGAAAGGTAGTAAAAAATCAGTCACAGTGCCAAGCTTGTATCCTGCCTCTTGGAAGTACACCCCAAAAGGACAGTGCCAGGAACCACTAGAGCAATGTAAAAGGCTTAAAACAACCCTTCCCCTTTAAGAAAGTCAAGCTCAGGTGACAGAAAGTCTGGGCGTTCTGCCAAGAACTATTAAGCTGTTACTATTTAACAAGGCTTAACCAGAGAAGCAGTTTCTGCTAGCAGAGCAATAAAGATAAGGATTAGGCAAGAAACAACACAGAGGCACATCAGAATGTTTCCTTCCTGCCTTCCTGACAGGATTAGCCCTGTAAAGTGGAAAAAACAAAAGACTGTTGGAAGGAGATTTCTTTCAACAACCAGTTTTCCAAACTGCTCAGAAAGTTAACAATTGGTTCTTCCGAATAGGTGAATCCCACCACTGGTATTAACTCTGGAAAATTGTTCTGTTGTCAAAGCACTTGGCTGTCCAGCAGGTACATTTTAAATGTTTGAGTAGACCTGGACATATGATTTTTTATTCAGTTGCTCCTGTTTCTGCTTTAGGAAATCCAGAGGACAATAAATAGCAGCAAACATCTCTGAGAATATATACCTAGATTGTGCTGGATTGTGATGCAGACAATTATAGCTACTTATGAATTTTAATACCTAAGCAAGCTAAGAATAATGACTATATAATCTGCTACTGGCTCAGTTTTCAAGTCATTTGTCGTTGTTCTAAGTTCTGAAAGTCTGTATGGTCTCTAATAGGATGCAAATATGCTTTCCAGAAGATGTCACCACATTTCAAAAAGCATATATGAAAACAAAATGGATGAGTACCAATTAGCTTGAGTAACACTTCCTAATTGTGACATTCACATTAGTCATTTCCAAAATAAATAGTTGTATGACATCTGGATGCAAAGGTAGTATTACGAGATTTTAATGACCTATGGGAACTTCACCCTAAATAAATGCTTTTTCTTGCATAGCAAGTATTTCAACAGCATAACAAGATCCATAAAATTTAGTATGAATTTTCTATAATTGCCAAGTTGTTATATAAATTTTTATGACTGACAAGCAAGCATGTTTTGAACATGCGGGGTTGTTACATCTGGAGGGCATTTATCTTGTTATGTTCCAGGCTAATGCCCAGTATTTTATTTTATTTATTTTATTTGTCAAAAGCTTACAATATAACAGAAACAAGAATAAACATAAGTTTAAATACAAGAAATAGGAACTAATAATTGGGGACAATAGGACAGGGACGGTAGGCACGATTGTGTACTTATGCAGTAGGGGAGATGTATGGCTTTATATACATATCCAAAAGATATATGGCTCTATTTGTCCTGTCTGTCAATAAGACAATGTTTTCAAAGGCATTGTAATAAAGCCTGAATGTGTTTTTCATGTTTGGAATAGAACAGAGTATGAGTATGTCAACCAGACATACTCATGAGTATGTCAACCAGATAAATGATGATATGCTAATCATGGCATCATTCATAAAATGTTGAAAGATGTTAGCAGTGTTACATAGATTAAATGTTGAAACATGTATTCAGAATGATCAAATCTGATATAAAGTGCATTCTTCTTTCTGAATATGCACTATAGTATATGCCATGTGTATTCTCATTGTTTGTATTCTACATCAGTTCAGTTTCTCCAGCTTTGGTTTCATTGATAGCAGGTGCATCTGGTCCTGATAAATGATGAGAATATCAATCTCAGTTGCCTGAATGATTGAAGATTTCATTCTTGGGATGGGTTTTTTGCAGTTCTCCCTGAATATTTTCCATGGTCTCAGATTCTTCTGAACTGTAGCTAGCTATAATTACTAGTTGCAAATAGTTTGAAAACAATATTTGTTTACAAGTCAATATGGGCCTACTACAGAACGTCAAAGTCAAGGATGACATTTCTGTCAAATCTAAAATAATTATTTTAGGATAACTTCTCTTCATTATCCTTTAACAATGTTAAATATCCAAAATGTCTTACCAGTGTTGAGTCTCCACATGCCCAAACTTTGTTTTGAAATTATACCAAGTCCATTTTGGGAAATTCAAACTGAATATTCACATGTTATGAGTTTATTAATATGGCAACATTTCTCAGACTCTTACATTTGAACACTCACAGCCTTGAAATAACAAATCACACAGATGTGACTTTTACACTTCATTTTCCAGGATTAAAGGAATACTTTCATGGTAGTTGACTTAAATAAAGTGGTAGAAAGGAATGTCAAAAACTGAATGTCATTGCTCTGCTTTGAATTGCTCAAAAAGAGGCAGAGTGAAATTTATTCTGATAGCTTTAAGAACTTAATCTATTATTGGCAAGCTGTGTAGAAAATTGCAATGATGATATGGAGAAGTAAACAGGGGTAACAAAATTGACATTTTTTTATGTATCACAACAGTTTTTTTTTTCCCAAACATTTTTTTCCCCAAAAAATTCACATTTTTTGTCATGTTCTGGAAGACAATCAGGATTGATTCCTTTTCAGATGCTACCAGCTCATCTTGTAATAATTTAGAATTGGATTTCTCAGTCAATCTCTGCGATAGGGGATATCAAATGTCAAAAAGAGATATCAAAAAGAGCCAAATGCCTTTCTTATTAGTCTTCTTAATAATATTTAATTACACTACATCAATCCTAATATTGATCAGCAGAAGTAACCTGCAGTACTGCATTCTATCTACTGCACCACTGCAACATTCTAAGAAAGAGAACTTTGTAGCTGTGAAAGAAACTCCAAGAAAAAAATATATCGTATTGCAGAAAGATACTATATTTATGCCCCCACGTTCTCTGAATTTTTTTTCACCTAAATACTTTTGGCCTTAATTTAGAATGCAGCAGGAATTTCTCCATTTTTGCCATGTTTAACTTTTCATCTTTAAAGCTTTTTCTTCATTCTGTGAGGATTGTGATTCACTCCATCTTTACCATTTCATTAAAAGGATGAAACTTGAAGTTTAAAGTTTACAATTGTTTTCTCCTTATAATTATCAAAAAGACTATTATTAACTTTTCTGTGTCTCAAAATCCTGATAAACAAATGATTATGCTTGGAAGAACAATTACTTAAATACTGATGGACAATTAAATATTTTACAATTTAGGGACAGGTAAAATAATCAGAAAGGATAATCAGAATGGTAAGATTCAGCATCGAATGAAGGTCATGTGAGGAACAAAGAGAGATACAGCTCAATATTTGGGATTCCAAAGCATTAAATAAAAATGAGAGAAACTTTGTTAAACTGGGATTAATATTTATCATGATGATACTGCTTTTTACTCTACTGCTATGGCCATATAGGACTTGCAAGACTCAGCCAATAAAATGCAGCATCCAAGATCCTATCCCAATTGGCCATAAATATTTCCAGCCAGGTGACCTAATCATTGGTGTCATGACTTCTTTTGTCTTCATAACTAGAGTTGCAGGAAGTTTTGAGAAAGATCCTCATCATTCTCCTGTGGGTGAATCTCTGTAAGACATATTTTTTTCAATAATCTATATTGATCTAGATAAAATTATTTAGTATATCTCTTCTATATGACATAATTAACTACTGTGATTTAAAAAATATTTCTAACCATTGAATGATTGAAGGAAACTAACTGTTACAACTTATGTTCCTTAAATAAAATTAGAAGAAAATTAAGCTAATCATTGCTAGTAGATCTGGAAAAGAAAGAATCCCTTCCTCTTTACCCTCCAGTCCCTTTCCTTGACATGGGAATTACAGTTACTAAACCAGACTCTGCAGATGATGCAAAATTTCATTGAACCATAAGAATGATAACTCTCTTCAAGCAGAATTACACATATTTTTTGTCAGTAAATGAAATATGCAGGTTTTTTTTTTTTGCAGGCGTAATATTCTTTTTGAACTCATTTTTTTCTTCCAGAATATTAAAAGGAACCACATTAAGTGTAAGAAAAAATACTGTAATTAATATAATTTTATTTCCCAGTTATGCAACACTAATGTCCATGTGACATGCTTGATAATATTTCTGGTCAGCTTCACATAATTAAAATTCATTACAAATAGCAAAGATATCTTTAAAAATGCCTGTGATTATTCCTCTCAAATATATTTCTGCCATTTTTATAGTTAGTAACAGTGTAGTTTGAAGTGGTGACTATTATTTTCTAAAATAATTTTAATGGAGTAAATCTATTAATCAGATAATGTGAAAAAGTAATCATTAGTTTCTGTATAGTCATATTGCCCTTTTTAGGTGCAGAATTCCATTTGACGCAGTATCAAATTCTCTTTGCAGCGTCCTGACTAAGTATTATCAGCATGTTTTGACTATGATATTTGCTGTGAAGAAGATCAATGAAGAGCACCAACTGTTATCTAACATTACCCTGGGCTTCAGAATCTGTGATAGATATGCTGGCTATCATGCCAAAATGGAATTTTTCTCCAGTCAGAACAGATTTGTTCCAAATTACAAGTGTGGCATCCTGAACAAACTCACATCAGTTGTTGGTACTATTGATCCCGGAATCTCTTTAATAGATGTTTTAGACACTTACAAAGTCCCACAGGTAAAATGAATTGGATTTTTCTTTTCAGATTGTAGTGGAAGGCAAGTCAATAAGATATAATTAACTGTCCTGAACATTTCTATATTTTTAAGTAAAGACAGATCTTTGAATTTCAAAAATTAGCCATGAATGAAATTATATGTAGGTTGCTGATGTGCTGAGAAAAAAACCTAATGTTTATGAATTTTATTTATTTATATTTTATGATGTCATTAGGCTTATATCTTGTTTTATTCAGTGGTCAAAGAGACATAGTTAGCACTTTCTTCTCCTAGGAGTAGTCATCACTTAACTACATTTGGGATTGGAAGCTGTAATACTAAGTTCCAGAGCTGCTGACTGGAACAATATTTGATCATGCCAGACTTACAATTTCAGCTCTACTTCCATCATTAGGTGACTCGCTATGGGTATTATTAAGAAAAACATTTCATGTCACTATTATTTCTGGGGATTTCTTATCTGTGTTCTCCATTAAATCTGCTTGCTGGAATCTGATTATTAATCTTGTAAAATGACACTTACGTGACCTTTGATGCTAAAATGAGGATCATAAATTTGCACTAGTTCTGAAGTTCCTGAATGATGATCATATGATTGCAGACCACTGTGATATTTGTAAATTCAATGATTCACAGAAAATCTGCCCCCCCCCCACATTAGAATGCCAAACAGTGGCTAAATGAGACAGTCAATAAGTGAGAACTGTATATAAATTTATCTATAACTATCCAATGAGTTAGTTAAGAAAGTGGGATTAATCCAAAGTTATACAATGAGCAATCGTGGTTGAAAATTAGCAATAGGATCTTCTTAATCTTTATCCAAAGTTTACTCATAATTTTTCTTTAAAGCTGGGGTTATCATGATGGATGTTAACAAAGAATATGCTATTCAGTCAGGGAGAAGGTGGTGTGAGAGATGAACAAGATATTCAAATTCTAAACATTGGTGAATGATGCATTTTAATAAAAGAAAAAGATATCCTTGAATTTAGAACAATACTGAATCATTACAGGAGATGTCAGGTGAGCAGAATCAGAAGCCTCATTACAATTAACAATACAAAATAAAAATACTTCTTCTCCCTAGTAATTCCTTCTTTATGTTTTGTCTCTTTCCTCCAATATCTCAACTTAACTTTGAGTTGATCAGATACTTGAATTGAAGGATTATTCTTCAAGATGCAGTATAATAGTTGGCCAGGAAAAATGAAGGAAGGAAGGAAGGAAGGAAGAAAGGAAGGAAGGAAGGAAGGAAGGAAGGAAGGAAGGAAGGAAGGAAGGAAGGAAGGACATATGAACTAAGAAGCCAAAGAAGGGATTCTTTATGGAGGTAAATTCAGAGGATGAATTCAGATGAGCACAATGTAGATTTCAAAGGGAACATAAGGATCTTCCAATCCCACAATAGTCTCATTAGCATCTTCTGCATAGAAATTATGTGAAAGCTTATAATGATGTATTTCAGAACTCTAAGCTTAATGTGGATACACTTTTTATTTTGCCAATCATATCCCGCACACACACACACTAGTTTTTTTTTAAAATTTATGTATCTAATTTTTATTTCTTAGTTTTCAACTGGCCCTTCTCCAAATGAAAGCCCTTTCTACTACCACATGGTTCCAGGTGAAGAACTTCATTATAGGGGGATTATTCGACTACTTTTGCACTTCAGATGGACTTGGGTTGGAGTCCTTGTGAAAGGACTTGGGGGAAGAACATTTCAACACCTAATCTTTTCATTGTTTGCTCTCCATAAAATCTGCATTGCCTTTTTGGAGCAATTCAGACCAGTGTATTTCACCAATGCTTTAGAAGGTATGGAATTGCTTGTTGAAACTTTTCACCTTCTTGTGAACAGCAAAGCCCAAGCTGTAATAATCAATGATAATAATCTTTCAAATTTAAGATGGTTATTGTATCTACCTGAAATGGAAATAGTTTCTATAAAGCTGAAAGGTAAGGTGTGGATCATGGCTTCCCAAATGGGTCTTGCATCATTCTTTTATCAGAAAAGCTGGGATATCCAAGTCTTCCATGGAGCTTTGAACTTTGCAGCTTATTCAAATGAAGTTGCAGGATTCCAACATTTTCTTCAGACAAGAAATCATTTGTTCTCCAAAGAGGATGGTTTCCTCAAAGAAGTGTGGGAGCAAGCATTTGGCTGTGTGTTTCCAAATCCATCTGTGAAGGAGGACATGGAGGATGTCTGTACAGGGTGGGAGAAACTGGAGAGCCTTCCTGGGGCCTTTTTTGAAATGAGGATGAGTAGTCACAGTTACAGTATATACAATGCCGTGTATGCTGTGGCACATGCTTTGCATGCCATGAAGTTGAGCCGACATAGGCAAAAATTGAGTGGCAAAAAGTTTGGTCTTCAGGATCCTCAGCTATGGCAGGTAATTTGATGAATAATCAAATATGTTGGACATGACATTTGAGTTCCACTGACTTGCCAACATCTCACAAACTCATGAACACAAAGATAGTTAGATGTAAACAGAAAGTTAGTAAAGTGTTTTTAGGTTTCTTGTTTATTTCTTTTTCTCTTTTTGGGTTAGGTTGGTAATCTTGACATACTTTCTTTGAACATCCCACCTCACTTACTGTCTACCTCTTTTTTGAAGGCTGTAGCTATTGGAATATGTCCTTTGCCTATTCTATGCCCCCTCATAGACAGAAAATATTTATTGTAGCAAGCTTTATTTTTGGTAGAATTACAAGAGTTGTTTGATTAGGTTAAATCTCCATTGTAAGAAATACCCTCAGAAGCAATTCAATCAATAAAATTATGGGCCTAAAATAGTGAATACAATAGGAAACTTTCAGGACATGTAGAAGCTAGAAAAATAGAGAATTCTATTTGTTGTTTCATAATGAAAATACTTCTGACCAGAGGCAACTGTCCTCAAGAATGAATTATCCATGTATGCAGAATGGACACTATAAATATCACAACAGCATGAATGCTCTGTTTTGGGGTATGAATCAATCTTTATTCATTTATGAATCAAAATCAGTTCATGACTATTCAAAATCCTTACCACACTGTAAAAGGACCATATTATCAAAAATATATATTTTCAGGAGAGTATAAAATTAGAGTCTAAGATAAGGTCAATTGAATTAGTATGTGAATGAAATGCAAGAAACAAGAAAACATCTCAAAGGTCACTTTATACATACATACATACATACATACATACATACATACATACATACAGTACGTATATACATGCATGTGTATATATGTATACACATACACACACTCACACACACACCATGTGAATAATTATTAGGCAAATGAGTATTTTGACCATGTCATCATTTTTATGCATATTTTCTACCTCCAAGCTATATAAACTTGAATGCTTTGCTGGCATAAGCATATCAGGTGATGTGTATTGGTGTAATGGAGTGTAATGAAGGAGGGTGTTGCCTAAGGAGATCAACACCCTATATAAAGGTGTGCATAATTATTAGGCAGCTTCTTTTCCTCAGGCAAAATGGGCTAAAAAAGAGATTTATTTGACTCTGAAAAGTCAAAAATTGTAAAAGAATATTTCAGAGGGATGCATTGCTAAGATATTGGGGTGTGATCACAAAACCATCAAACATTTTGTTGCAAATAGTCAACAGGATTGAAGAAACATGTTGAGAAAATAAAAGACACATTAACTGCCAAAGATTTGAGAAGAATCAGACATGAAGCTCCCAGGAACCCATTATCCTTCATGCTGTCATATTCCCGAACTGCAACCTGGTGTTCTCAGAAGTACAAGGTATTCATTTCTCAGAGACATGGCCAAAGTAAGGAAGACTGAAACCCAACCACCACTGAACAAGACACATACATTAAAACAGCAAAACTGAGCCAAAAAATATCTGTAGACAGAGTTTTCAAAGGTTTTATGGACTGATGAGATGAGAGTGATTCTTGATGGACCAGATGGATGGGCCTATGGCTGGATCAGTAACGGGCACAGAGCTCCACTTCAACTCAGATGCCAGCAAGGTGGAGGAGGGATACTAGTATGGCTGGTATTATTAAAGATGAACTAGTTGGACTTTTTCAGGTTGAAGATGGACTCAAAATCAACTCCCAAACATACTGTCAGTTTTTAGAAGACACTATCTTCAAGCAGTGGTACAGGAAAAAGTCTGCATCTTTCAAGACCACCATGATTTTTATGCAGGATAATGCTCCATCGCATGCATCAAAATATTCCATTGTTTGGCTAGCCAGTAAAAGCCTTAAATAATGACATGCTACCCTTCCTCATCTGACCTAACCTGTATTGAAAACTTGTGGAACCTTCTTAAATGGGAGATTTATAGTGAAAGAAAACCTGAACAGTGTCTGGGAGACTGTGGCTCCTACTGCTCAAAATGTTGATTATCAAACATATCAAGAAACTGACAGACTTCACAAATGGAAGGCTTATGACTGTTATTGAAAAGAATGGTGGCTATATTGGTCACTGATTTTTTGAACTGTCGGAAATGTTTATTTGTAAATTTTGAGTTGTTTTTTAATTATTGTCACTTTAACATAATGAAAATAAATGTGTGAGATGGGAAATTTTTCATTTTTTTCTTTTTTAATATTTTATTAATTTTCCAAAGTTTAAAAACATAAAATAAAACTACATATATTGTTATTAATATTAAGACATCTTTTACATTTCCTTACATTTTTCAATATATGGTTACTTATTCCATTATCATTACATCTTACTCTTGTTACAAATCAATATATTTCATCTTACACTTCAATCTTTTCTATAACATATATACATATTTACATATTTCTCATTCTTTTCCTAATTTTCCACTCATCCCAGGCATCCCAGGCTCTATAATATATTGAATCTTCTTCGTCTTTTAATTTCAACATTAGCCTCTCCATCTCTATATAATCTATTATTTTCTTTATAACCATGCCCCCTGATGGTATCCTTTTCTCCTTTCAATGTTGCGCATACATTTTCATTTTTCATTTAGTTGCATAATAATTCTGCACACTAATAGTTACCCAATAATTGTGCACACTTAGATATTCTCCTGAGAAAGCCATAACCTCACTTTTACTTTTTTAAATATTCAGGTTTGAGGTTTATTAACATTTTGGATTGACTGAGAGCACTGTAGTTGTTCAATAATAAAATTAATCCTTAAAAATACAGTTTGCCTAATAATTGTGTACACACAGTGTGTGTGTGTGTATGTGTTTAATAAATAATATAATTATTTATTATTATTTATTAATGGACAATTTTTCCATTGTTCTTTGGAGTCTAACCATGGTAGAGAAGGTAGATAAACTATCTAGCTTCCATCTAAATTGTATTCTCCTGTGAACACAAGTAAAGACAGAAAATGGAATGAGAGCCAGTAAAATGCAATTGAAAGCAGACAGTTGTGGATTGTGCAGAAAGGGAAAAGGGATAAAAATGTTACCAGGTTTTTTTTTAATTCTGCAAAGACAAATTGTGCATACAATGTAGAAAAGGATCAGAAATAATATAAAACAGAAAACCTTTAGAAGGCATCCATGCAACGCCCAATGAAATATCTATTTTTGTTTAAAGGCAAAATGGTAGAGACATTCATTGGAAAAACAGAAAAGAGAAACAGAAAAAAATCAGATATGGGAATTAGTGAATTTGCTGTTTAAAGGAAAAAGTCAGAGACATACAGGGAGGGAGAAGGAAAGAGAAAATGGAGGAAAGAATAAAGATAGACAGAACTGGTATGGCAATCGATAATCTCTCTATTTTTCAACCTTTTGGCCTGATGGCCAAAGTAGTAATTTCTTGAGACTACTTCTGCAGCATTTTCCATTCTCCTTTTTTCTTTTCCTATGATAAAGGAATCTTTCTTTTCCTATGTACTCTCAATCTGATTCAAATGGCTTTCAATTTATTTTGCCTCCCTTCAATTCCTCCGGTAAACATGCTATACATGTGTGATTTAATAACCCAATTCTAAGTATTATTCTTATTTGAGAAGAAATTTTCAGTAACAACATTCTTTTCTTTCTTTTTCTGGTCATGGCATCTTATAAGAAACAGTGAAAATTGACCCTTTCTTTTTATTGTTTTTTTTTTATTTACTGTGTCCAAATACATCAATGGCAGATTGGTTAGCATTACAAAATGGTAATGTTGACAAGTAAGTTCAAGTTTTAATTATTCCTTTTTGTAGCTGATAAATTCAAAAAGTTACTTTAGATATTAAAGTGATCTGATCTCTCCTGATCAGATGGTTTCTAATAATAACAGGAGACAAGTTTGTTAAATTTATGGCAAAATAATAGAAGTTTGATTATATTTATTTGTTGACTAACATGTCTTCCCTAATATATTATATTTTTGCATGTTAAAATATGTATGGTTTTCTTGGACTTTATTTTTAATGATTGAAATCTAGTAGACCATAAGAGTGATTTTGGATCAAGAATCATTGATAATTATGTCTTGAGACAAAGTCTACCACTTTAGACAGTGGTGGGATTCCAAAAAATTTACTACCGGTTCTGTGGACATGATTTGGTGAGCATGGCAGGGGAAGAATATTGTAAAATCTCCAGGCAGAGGCCAGTTTTCTAAACTATTCAATTTTCCACTACTGGTTGTCCAGAACTGGTCAGAACCTGCTGAATACCACCTATGACTTTAGAATAGAAATAGTGTTCCAGATACATAATATGTTACAAATAAAAAGATATATATGCTATTTATTACATTTTATCCCACCTTTACTGCCTTATAGTTCTATACATTAATCTTGCTTTTTTCACATATTTGTTTCATATTCAGCTTCACTTCTTTTTGAAAAGAATCTCATTTAACAACAGTGCTGGGGATGAAATTTCCTTTGATCACAATGGAAAACTGATTACAGGACTGGAGATTGAGAACTGGGTCACATTTTCCAACCAGTCCTTCTATCGAGTGAAAGTTGGGAAGCTGGATCCCTGGGCTACTGAAGACAAGAAGTTCACTATTCATGAGGAAGCCATCAATTGGCCCTGTGATTTCAACCAAGTAGGCTCAATCTGAAATGTTTGAGATGATATCCTAAGAGTAGTTCTAAACCTAAACCTCTGGAGTTCTTCCTCCTATTATTAAATTCTAGTACCATTTTCTAGTACCATTTAGAAAACTACTTCAAAAATATTTCCCTACATTCGGCTACTACATTAGTTTGTTTGCACTTCAAATTCTTATGTAATTCAATATTTATATAAATTGTAACCATTTTAAAATAATCAAAAATATCTATACATAATACATATGTAACTTATACATTCTGTCACTTTTTGACTGTAGTTTCCCAAGTTTCTGATCTTAACATTCCTTTAAACCTAAAATATTTTGTCATAATATTTATGATAAATTCTATAAAAAATTTGCATTTATTTTTGTATTTCCAATTTAAGAAGGAATAAATTAAGGAGATCCTATAAGTGTTTTCTTTTTATTATTTTGACACCTCTTTGCCACAAGATATTAAAAATAGTAAAGAATTGAGCTAATAATAATCATATATTTTATAAGCTCTTTGGAAATTTAATGATACATTGAGATTTATCAGATTTACTCTTCATTAAATTTATCAAATGTAATAAAGACTTTATAAGATTCATTTTATTATTTAGTGATGTTAGTTAAATTTTAATTATTTAAATACATCGATGGAGTTCAATTAATTAAAGTTTGAAAAATAGATTTCCCTATCTCTATATCACTCTACTTTCTAAAAACATAATAAAATCTTAATACTACAAATTATTTTCTCATTAGCAAATTAAAGAAAAAGAATATTATCTTTCCCTTTTTAAATTTGTTAACTAAGTATTCCTATTTAAAAATCTAAGTTGTACTGATGATTTTAATTGCTCACCGTTGAGTATAAATTTGATTATTGACAATTGGCTATTGTTAATCTCCACAATTGCAGTTTTATTCAATATTTGGTATCTCTTTTCAGTATGATTTCTACTACCTTTTGAGCCATCACTTTCTTATAGATTTCTTTCTAATATTTAATTGTGTTCAGCATTACATTCTTTGTCATTTAAATAACTCTGAAAAATGTATTCCTCTTTAATTAGGCTACATTTAATTATTTCTATTATGCAACAGTAAGAGTGGATATTTTCAGTGTCTTAAAAAAACTTTTTCTTTTAGTTCCACTGAAATAATTTCAGCAGTAGGGAATAGTCAGTGTAACATATTTCCAAGTAAGGTTACATATGTAATTCACAGAATTGAAATAAGTAATTCAATTTTGAGTAGTTTGGTAATGCAACTCATGAAAAAAAACCTCAGATTCTTACAATTGAAACCTTATTCGTAAAATTTAATCATGATTTTTCAACTTTTCCCCCAAAACAAATGATTAACATTTTCTTTCATTTATTGGATAGACCATACCTGTTTCAGTGTGCACTGAGAGTTGCCTACCTGGATATTTTAAGAAAAAGCAGGACGAGAAGCCTTTTTGCTGCTATGATTGTCTCCCATGTCCCAAAGAGAAAATGTCAAGCCAGAAGGGTAAACCAAATTTCCTATTGTTCTGCAGGTCACCCAAGGCATATCCATGAACATATAAGTACTGGACATGAATTATATTTTTATCAGTTAAGAGATTTTGCCCTTGCAATGAAGAGATTTTTCAAAGAAAGACCTCCAGCAGAATTAAGAATTTAAAGGGTTTCACTGGTGTAAACTACAAATTTTTCATATGGCACCTAGGTCACTCAACACATATCATTTCCAGGGCACATTGACTAGTTTTTGCATTTATCTAAAACATTTGTATACAACTTCCAATTAAAAAAATCTTGATAAATTTTAAAAAATCCCAAGCTCTTAACAGAGTTGATTTTAAAAAATGCATATTGTCATTCAGTGATCACAATTGGAACTTGCCATTTGGCCATTAAGTGAAGCAATTATTCTTACCATGTTATTTCAGTTTTCTTTTTCTTTACAGATTTTCAATATAAGGATTGGTGACAAATTTCTTTTTTTATTACTATTGTAATGGAGGAATGGTTTTAGGAATGGTTGCTAAACAAGGCAGTCACTAAATAAGGACTAATTGTAACTCCTTTTACTCATTCTCTCATTTTTAGAATGTCTATCCCAAAGCTGGGAAAATTAACAAGAAGATACTTGATGTTTATACTTACATTCATTGGAGAAGAAGTGAATGCAAGAGCATAAATAGGCACACAATGAGAAATGTACTTTGGAAGGAAGATAGTTTGGCCAGTTAGGAAGAAAACAAAAGCCTTTAATATTGAACTGATTAAGATTTGTGAACATAAAGCAGCAGTGAGCTATGTGGATGCTTCTAATCAAGTAATTACTGTCCAGAGATGTGTTTCTTAACAATTGTTAGCACTTTTGCTGGAGCTCAGAAATAGCAGTTTCTTCAAACAAGTCTGCTCTGAGATGGGTCAGTATGGCATCAACTAATAGACTAATAGCAAACATATGTCTGGAAGATGTATGCTATAAAGGTTGTAATAGACACAGTTACTTTTTCATGACTCTCCTAACTGTGAGCAGTCACTGTCTAAAGCAGTTGCTAGATAAAGAAAGCATACTGTTTCTTTTATACTGAGATTATTGTCTCCTTAAAAAAATTACTCATGTTCACAAAATCTTTTCTATCTTATTCAGAAAGCTTCAGAATTTTTTCATGTAAGGGGAATCAGTAACACCTTTCCATTTTACCTTTAGTAAAAATTGTGTTCATGACTGTGAGCATTAATTTTGTTTTATTATACAGAAATATAAGAATTGAAGAACATTAAATATAAATTATCTGAAAGCAAGAAAATTGATATATTTATATTTAGTAATATTTTATTCAAGACTTTCTTGAAAATAGACGTAGCAGTAAAACTAACTTAAAAAATAGAAAGTTAACAGAACAATAAAGGTGGAAATGACCTTGGAGATTTAAAGCAAGAGAACTAAATAAGCAACCTGAAATAAACTCATGAAGAACTAGTATTTTCCTATATTCTCCTACATTCTTTTATGTCCCAAATATAAGAGAAAAAGTAAAATAGCAATAGCACCTAGACTTACATACCACTTCAAAGTTACAACCCTTTCTAAGCAGTTTACAGAATCAGCATATTGCCCCCAACAATCTGGCTCCCCATTTTACCAATCTCAGAAGGATGGAAGGCTGAATCAACTTTAAGCTTGGTGAGATTCAAACTGGCAAATTGCAGGCAGACTACAGTCATTAGAAATAGCCTGCAGTACTGCATTCTAATCACTGGGTCAATCTTGCTTCCAGAAATAACCTGTGTGATGATTCTAATAATAGTATGACTAATAAACAAATATTTATACATTTAAATTGTAGATATGTATGACTGTTCAAAATGCCCTGAAGATCAATATCCAAATAAGGACCAAGATTCATGTATTTCAAAGAAAATATCTTTCTTGTCCTATGAAGAAGCAATGGGAATAAGTTTACTTACTCTTGCACTTTTCTTTATTCTCTGCACAATTGTGGTACTCACAACATTTTTGAAGTACCACAATACTCCCATTGTCAAGGCCAATAACCGAAACCTCACCTACCTTCTACTCATCTCCCTCATCCTCTGTTTCCTGTGCTCACTGCAGTTTCTTGTTGCACCCAGCAACATAATATGTCTCTTCAGACAAATTAGCTTTGGTGTCATCTTCTCAGTAGCTGTGTCTTCTGTATTGGCAAAAACCATCATTGTAGTTCTGGCTTTCATGGCCACCAAGCCAGGATCAAGGATGCAGAACTGGATGGGAAGGGGACTGGCTGCCTCCATAGTTCTTTCTGGTTCCCTGATTCAAACAGGCATCTGCACAATGTGGCTGTTCACATTTCCCCCTTTCCCTGATGTTGACACCCATTCAGAAATGGAAGAAATAATTCTACAGTGTAATGAAGGCTCAGCTGTTATGTTTTACTGTGTCCTGGGATACATGGGCTTTCTGGCAACTGCCAGTTTCATGGTAGCATTTTTCTCCAGGAATCTTCCCAGCAGTTTCAATGAGGCCAAATGTCTCACATTCAGCATGCTGATCTTCTGTAGTGTGTGGCTCTCTTTTGTTCCTTCCTACTTGAGCACCAAAGGCAAATATATGGTAGCTGTGGAGGTTTTCTCCATTTTGGCTTCTAGCGCTGGATTGCTTGTCTGTGTATATTTCCCCAAATGCTACATAATTATTTTTAGGCCAGAACTAAACAATAGAGAACAATTAATAAAGAGAAAATATTAATAATTCCAACAAAAATCCTATTTCCCATAGGGTTTTAATATATCATAGAAACTTGGGTGTTAGCAAACAACTATGTGAATATGATGTGTATACATTTGTGCTGTGTCATTGTATAGACAATTGTGGCAACTTGTTCAGTTTAAAATCCAAGTGGGATAAAGGCTAAGAATAATTGCCACAGAATTTTCAAGCACTCAGCAGACAGAAAATGTTTGCAGATTTTCTCTATGCATTCAATAATTAGGATTTCATCAGCCAAAGCCTAACCCTAACCCTAACCATAATGTGAAGTTTGTGATCATAGATATACTCAAGCCTCAGTAAAATGGGAATGCAAGATGTGGAACCTAAATGCAAGTTGCATTTGCAATTCCTTTTTCACTCAGCCAACGTTTGAAACCATTGGGGTTGGCCATCAATGATTTATATTTATCTCTGATTGTTTCTCTCCACCCAATATGTTCCAGCAGATTAGGCTCTATGTCACCTCCATTAAGTATTGACATCATGTCGCATCTAGGATGCATGCATACTCTCTTGTGGTCCCTCAACATGCCTCCTAAATTGATGATGATGACCCCTTTCCTATGGTTCTTTGAAAACTTGTCCTTGCCCAAGACCTGGTGATGTTTATTTGATTAAGACCCCAAAGTTTGTTTGATGGGTTTTGATAGAGCATTGTAATTTAGGCTATCTATTGATTTAATGTCTTTGTTTTCATGGGATTTTTTTTTAGTTTTGTGCACCATCACAATCTACTTCAGATAGGCAGTTAATAATTTTAAGTACATCAATCAATAAAGCAATTAATAAAAAATATGAAATTTCTTGCTTTTCAGAAAACCTTTGCAGTGGCTTCTAAGCTCACCCAAGCCTGGGATTGAAAGGTTGACCTCCTAAGTATTTTCAATAGGATGAAGATCCAAATGCTTGGGTGGAGTTGCTTCTCAGATTTGGACCTGACTTGCAAATATTTAACACCAGTCCTGTAGCCTAGGGCTATGATGATTTCTTTACAGAGTTGGGTTTGGGTTTTCAACAAGCAATCTGATACTTAAACACAGGTCATTGTTTAGTCATCTTAGTATTGTGTGGCTGGATACTTCCCACTTGCATGGGCTCCTCAGCAGAATGTGGTGGACAGCACATTTTTTTGGTGACACCTTAAAGAAACATTTTTGGCAGAAATAGAATATGTTAAAATGGCAGTGATCATATGAAGAAGTAAACATAGGTAACCCTAGAGCTGATTTTAAAGGTTAACTTCCTGTTTTATTAATTAATATATTGCTATTTAAACTAAGATTATGGTTTAGGTTGGTTTTTTTCCCATTCTAGCCTCATAATGAAGAATAAATTAAGAGCACCAAGAAGAAAACATCTAAATATATCACAGGGTAGACATTCCATCTTACATTAGATGCTCTCAGATGGTAAGCTATTCCAAAGAAATGAGCTTTAAAATATATGAGTAATTTGTTAGATTAGATAAATGGCAGTCCAAATGAAGGAGTCCTAATGATACTAAATGAAAACAAATCTTAGAAAATAACCATGACAAATAACGTATGTATAATTGCAATGGTTTTATTGATAGACATATTTTCAATGAGAATTGACTACTTTAAAATGTGATTATGTAAGAATAATTGATCATCATAATGTATCTGCCTTATATGATCACAGAATAGATTCAAATATCATATTTTTATAATAACATTGATGAGTTCCCCACAATATTTGTAAATTAATGAACTCAGCAGACCTTAGGAGAGGTCCTGAAATCACCCATAAATGATGACAGAGCCATGGAGGAATGGATAGAGATGCTGGCAATGGAAGAGGGTGGAGCACCCTGACGCACTTAGAGAACCCAACCTAGAGTGGAAGCATGGATGTGTTTGTATGTTTGGAGATGGATTTTTGCTGCTCTCCACTCAGAGTAAGAGGGGGTAAGTGTGCTCTCTCTATTGCAGGCCAGTGAGAAAGACCAACACTTGAGTAGAGTGTGTGGCAGGTGTTGGAGGGTGGACCCTCTGGTGTCAGTGAAAACATGACTTGAAGAGTCTTGTGGGCTCTCTTTCTTCTCTTTCATCTCCCTTGTGGTCTTAGATGAGGGACTAGCCTGCAATATTGCATTCTAACCACTGCGCCACCATGGCTCTTACATGAATAACATGAATGTTTTAGCTGGAATGCTACAGGCAGTCCTTGATTTATGAACATAATTGACCCCAAATCATAAGTCATTGCAATCTTAAGTGGGAATGCTTTGTTCAACATCCGCAATACTAGCAATTCCAATTCTGATCATTAATCAATTGCATGAATCATTAGCAAATGGAATCCTAACTTGGGGCTACCTTAGAGTGGTGGTGGAAGGAAAGACTCTGGAAGGCCTACTGCAACCCACAGAATGGTATGCTAACACAACGACACAGAGGATAGGTAAAGAAATCACAGCCTTCCTTGTAACCTTCAATAGGCCCAGCTTGACACAACAATATAGCCAAAAGAGGTCATACACTGGGGAACACCAAATATGTGGGAAACTTCAAGAGCATGGTATGAAGCTGCCTCATCCAATAAAAGACCAAATGCTGAAGAAGCCATGGTCACCCCAACCCAGCCTTGCTCCAGGACAGGAAGATAGGAATTAGACAGACTACTGGGATGGGAAAATCATTAAAGTTGCTCCAATCTGATCTTTTCCTCATGCACAACAATGCCAATTGAACTGCCCCCATCAATGGCCATGCGCCAGCTGGTGGGTTTCCCTATCATGGAATTGTTTACTAGAGCATTTTCCAGTCAGCTACTGATTGAGTTGAACTTAGTGCCCTTCCTACATCACTGGGGGACCTAGGCCCTGTCTGTCTGTAGGGATAGTGGTAGAACATCATCTGCCTCAAACTTACCAACTTCAAAAGGAAGAAAACATTCAGTGGAGTCTATATGGTAGGGAAGTCAACTTGTTTTTGATATTTTTTTAAAAATTGAGAGAAATATACACATAACACAGAGATTTATTTCCATATCTTAAGAGCCATGGTGGCACAGTGGGTAGAATGAAGTACTGCAGGCTACTTCAGCTGACTGCCAGATATCTGCAGTTCAGCAGGTCACTGGCTCAAGGTTGACTCAGCCTTCCAGCCTTCCAAGGTTGGTAAACTGAGAACACCCATAGTTGGTGAAAATATGCTGACTCTGTAAACTGCTTAGAGAGGGCTAGCTCCCAGTTCTCCAGGTACCCACACTGTACTCTCATCTCAGTTTGTTGCTGTCTTTGGTAGAGCTTCAAGGTTCTTTCTTTGTTTCTGGTGGAGAGTTTGTTTCTGGTGGAGTCTTTTCTGGCTGGTGGCAGATGGAGGTGCCCAAATGGCCACACAGTTGATCAGTGTGGTGGTGCCATCCTCGGCCATCCTCTATAATGTAGTCCTGTTATGGCTACCACTTGGGCAGGATTTCAGAGGGCACCCCCAGCATAGTTATGTGCATAGACTAGGTCTCCCATAGTAAAAGACCAGAGTTGGCTGGTCGAGTTGGTGGGTTCCTTCCAAAATAGTTGGTGTATAGTCTGCCAGGTCAGTTCTTAGGTGGTGACTGACCAGACTCTGGTTAGTCATGGTGCTTGGTGTGACATGCTGGACTAATAGGTATTTGGCTATATGAGTCTATCAGTGTCCCAGGCCCATTCATGCCAGCATCTCTTTTGCTGACCACACCATTCTCTCAATCTGCCAGTTGCTAGCAAGATAGAATGGTGCAATCAGGGCATGATGGATGCCATGAGCCACCAGGAATAATTCAAAATAGTTGGGCATGAGCTGTGGCCCATTGTCTGACACCAAGATGTCTAGTAATCCATGGGTCACAAATAGTTTTTGTAGTGCCTTAATGACAGTGTCTAAAGTGGTTGATGGGATTAATACCACCTCCAGCCATTTAGAATATGTGTCAACCACCCTGAATGTCTGGAATGGCCCAGAAAAATCAACATAGACCCTTGACCAGGGTGTTTTGGGCACTTCCCACTCATGCACTGGAGCAGAGAATGGTGCTGGTCTTGTCTCTTGACACTGCTTGGTAAAGGCGACCCATTCAGTAATGGCTTTATCCAGGTTGGGCCACTAAACATAATTGTGGGCAAGCACTTATATTCTGACAATACATGGGTGGCCTATATGCAAGGCTTCCAGAACTGGTCGTCGCAGTTTCTGTGGGACTATTACTCTATTTCCCCACAGTAAACAGCCCCTCTGAGCTGACATTTCATGTTACTGGGCCTGGAAAGGCAGGAACTCTGCTCTGATGGGCCCCTTTTGCCATCTCCTCCATACCCAGTTCACCACTTGGGTGATGACCTGGTCTTTGGTGGACTGTTTGATGATCTTGCTTGCTGTAATGGGACCAGATAGCAGTTCCTCAATTAGGAGGACAGGGGCAACTGGGACCGGGTCCTTACGATGGAAGTGGGCATCTGCTAAGGGCATCAGCATGGCTGGGAGACTTACCCAGTCGGTGTATGAGTCAGTAGCTCTATGCTGCCAAGAAAACTGTCCAGCGCATCATGCAAAGGGGCAAAATGTTTGCCATTTTTCTGTCCCCAGAGAGTATTCTAGCAGCGACTTTTGATTTGACCACAGCCAAAGCTTCCTTGTCCAGTTGACTGTAATTTATTTCAGCTGCTGACAAAGTCCTTGAGTAGAATGTGATTGGAGCCTCCTCTCAATTCGGGACTTGGTGGCTTAAGACCACTCCTATGCCAAATGTGAAGACATCGCAGGTGAGAACTAATGGGAGATTCTCATTGTATTGTACTAAGATGCTGTTGGATGACAGAAGGCCTTTGACAGTGAAGATTGCAGCAGTTTCTTTTCAGCCCCAGGATCACAGTGTCTTTTTATCTAACAATCTGTGAAGAGGTTCAGATGCTGACACCTTGTGCAACAAGAATACACTGTAAAAATTTAAGAGCCCCAAAAAGGCTTGAAGTTCAGTTTTGTTTCTTGGTGTAGGAACTTCCTGTATAGTTTGGACCTTTGCCTTTGTAGGGTTCACACCTTGTAAAAGGTGCTCCATTTGGCTCTAGAACAGTCCTGGTGCCACGCTCACTCCAAATTGCGGCCGGCAGTATTTAAAGGCTCCCCAATGAATGACCATTGTCTGTGATTCAGCTGTGGCAACATCAACCAGCTGTTGTTGATAAGCTTGGGCAAGGTCCAGCTTTGCAAAGACTATTCCTTCACCTAGAGAGTGCAATAGAAGTGGTATTAACTGGCACCAGGTGTCATGCCCCTGTCAGAGTCTGAATCTGAGGAGGAAGATGAATAGCGGACAGGGAGTGGGAGCATGGCTCTATTGGCTGTGGAGGAGGCTGGGGAAGGGCAAAGCCCATCTGGGCAGAGCAGGAGAGAAATAAAACAAGAGAAAAGGAATTCAGAGGAAGACCCAGGCCCACACCCTCTTCATCCTAGGGCATGCAGGGAAGAACAAAGAAGAGAGCAACATGGGTTGCATGGCTTATGAGGGAGGAAAGGGCCTGATTCCCTTCAGTAGACACACCTGGGAATGAAAGTTTAAAAGAACTGAATGCTGACTGCAGCAGCTGCTGGGAGCAAACATGACTTTATCTTATATTGACTTCGCTTATTTGTGTTCCTGGTGTCTTCCCAACCATATGAGTTTTGCTGTGCCTTCACATCTGGAATTCTTGCTCCTACATTGCCACACTAATTATCACATTTTGGCTTGAATGTACTTATAGTTACATTTTTTGTTGACCATGGTTTGGACTTGATTCTCTGCAGTGAAAGGCTGTTCCTGGGAGAGTTTTTCTCCTGCCAGAAGGTAACCTGGACTCTGGGGGCAAAGTTGGAGCTAATAAAGGGACTCTTATTGATTATCTGACTGTGTTGCCTTTGTATCATGTCATCACACCAGATATGCATTTTTTTGCATTACCTTGTTCAAAGTGCATTTATAGTACGCACAAATGCCAACTGAGCTGTCTGGCTTGACAGGAGTCACAATTGGAGTCTCCCATTTTGCATGGTCGACTGGTTCCAAGATTCCTTGAGCAATCAGTTTGTCTAATTGTTTATCCACCTTGGAACATAGAGCAAATAGGACCCTGTGTAGCTTCATTTGTATAGGGGCAACCTGAAAGCTGTCAAAGTTGAAGGAGATGGGCATCCCCATATACTTGCCCAGGTCTCCTTCAAAGACATCAGTGAATTCCCGGATCAGGGCCTTGATATGGAGTTAATGCCAGTAACTCCCAGGCCCAGAGAGGAAAACCAGTCCAGTCCCAAAAGACTTGGTTGAGAACTATCTATCACAATCAGCCGCTGGGCCTTGAGTGAGACTTGGAAGGTTTCACTTCCAATAACAGGAATGCTGTTGCTCTGATTGTCTCGTAGGTGAAAGTGATTGTGCTTTAGCTGGCTTTTAGAGAGTCTCAGCACCAGCTTCTTAATTGTGCTCCAGGAGACAATGATCATGGATAACCCAGTATCCACTTCCATGTGACAAGGGGAACCCTTGATCATCACAGTGACATAGATTTTTTTTTTTTGAATAGGTGATTGCCTAATGACAGTTTCTGCCCAGCGCATGCCTTTGGAGATGGGAAAACATTCTTTTTCTTGTCTCTGTTGCTTTGTTGTGCCCTTCTGGGGTAGATTTGGCTGCTAGTTTGGGTGGCATGACAGATTCTGGCTAAATGTCCTTTTTTGTCACATCGTTGGCAGATGGCGTTTTAAAATTTGCATGCTACTCTTGAGTAGTTGCCTCCACAACCCACATGTTGTTTGTTTCCTCTCAGTAGCCGTACTTTGTTTCTTTGCTGATTTGAGCCAATAGACATCCTAATCATCGTCATCAGTTGCTTCCCCATGATCCAAATTGTGGTGGTGGACAGCAACTACTTTGCATGAGGAAGAGGGCTATTTGATTTCTGAATCTCAGCTATTGATTGGTTTGACGTTTCAGCAGCTTGTGCCTCATCTAGTACCATCTGTAGGTTGAGATTTGGTTTTGCAAGTAGATGCCTCTGTAATTTAACATCCCTTACTCCACAAACTATTCTGTCCAATAGAACATCGTCTATGCCTCTGAAATCACAATACAATGTGACTTTCCTAAGGGCAGTGACATGTTGGTTCACTGTTTTACCTCTGCTTGGTTACGGTGATGGAGAGCATGTCAGTGAGCAATTCATGATGGTTTGGGCATGTAGTGAGTTCTCAGCTTGCTCTGTAGTGTATCCCACAGTACTGTTTGAATGACCGCCGGAGTGAGGAGAGCCCTGGTCATCTCAAAAATGTCCTGGCCACAGTAGCTGATGAACAATGCTCTCTTTCTGTTTTCTGAGATTCCAGTGAAACCATTCACTTCAAGGAAGCATTTGAAGCACATGATGTATGAGTCCCATGTTTCAGAGGCTGGGTTGTAAGGAGTAAATGGCATTAGTGCAGTCATTATTTAGACCGATGCAAGTCCGGACAATGTGGGGCTGATGCATTCATGGTCAGTGACTGGCAGGTTGTCTCCAGTGCTCAACTCTCAAGTGGGACTGCTCATTTCGGTCTCAATTTCCATTTGATTCCATCCTCATCAACAGTGTTAGATTCGGGTGCGAATGGAAGAGAATCAGAGTGATCTTCAGTAAAAGCTCTTTATTGAGTATATGTGAACGACAAACAGTGTGGCTGACAGCACTCCTTTTATAGGAAGCTGTTAGCTAGGCAACCAATCAGTTTAAAGTATTTTCCCACTTCAATAATGCACCTGAATGAAGACTTCAGTTTCTAGCTTCAGCTAGCTTCAATTACAATATGTAATAAAAACAACAATATGCAGCCCAACCAAATTGTTATTTCTGTTTAAAGACAAAGTTGGTGGGAGGATATTCAGTGTGAGAAAGGAAGGGAAGAGAGAAGGGAAGAGAGAAAGAAGGGGAAAAAAAACCCTAAAACTGACAGATCAATTTTCAATTTCTGTTTTTTAATCACTTGGTCTAGATTAACAGGTTGACTACTTCCTCAGAATACGTCTGCAGCATTTCCAAAAGTCTATGTTCTCCTCTGTGTTCTCAATCTGATTTAAGTTCTCAGCTATTTTTGCCTCCCTTACCTTCCCTTTCCTTCATTATTTACTTAGAAATACATGAATTAATGGATTTTTTAGCATTATGGAAAAATGCTGACATTTTGAAAAGTTATTTCAGCCCTGCATAATTTTTTCTTTCTATAGCTGCTTAATTTGAAAGGTTATTTTAGATATTAAAATGATTTGGTTTCCCTGTTCAGATATATTTCTAAAAAACAATAGAATAGAAGATTATTAAAGTTCTTGTAAAATTAATATAAGCTGATTATTTCTGGCATATTAACATATATTTGATAGGATTCTTATTAATTATTGAAAGTCATAGTGTAACAGTGATTTTGATTTAAGGAACACAGATAACTGGGGAGGGGCACTAAACCATTAGAGTAGAGACAATTTGTCACATATTTAAATGTTCCAAATAAAAAGACTGCTATGTATCACATAGTTTTATACATTAAGTATACTTTCTTATTGTATTTTTTTCACATTTAGCTTCATTTCTTTTGGAAAAGAGTTTCATTTAACAAGAGCGTTGGGGATTAAATTTGCTTTGATGAAAATAGTGAACTGATTACAGAACTGGATATGGAGAACTGGGTCACATTCCCCAATCAGTCCTTTCATCGAATTAAAATAGGGGAGCTGGATCCTTTGGTTGCCAAAGACCAAAAATTCACCATTCATGAGGAAGACATCACCTGTTCCATGAGTTTTAATAAGGCAGGTTCTGATAGCAGTTGATTTTGTTTAAATGGTTTAGAATAATAGAATAACAGCATTGGAAGGGATCTTGGAGATCTTCAGTCCAACCTCAAGGAAAGGGTTAGTCCAAATATCCTCAAATCCTACACCATTTCAGATAAATGGTTGTCCAATTTCTTCTTAAAAATCTCCAAAGAGATCCAGAAATATCCAAAGGTTAATTCAACATAATTTAACAGAGAAATAATATTAAATGCTAGGAGGAATGTTCAGTAAAGGAAAAATTCAAAATTTCTGAAAATCGGGAATAGCTGATTGATTAGTTAAATTAGTATTGTTTTTTTAAACGTATGTTGTTGTCAAGCTTAAAAAGACAGGGAAATGTGTAAAGTACTGTATTTACACCAATATTATTACAAAGCTTGAAAGCCAGTTTGTTGTGGTGGTTAAGCCACGAGCTATAGTCCTATCTAAGTCATAAAGCCAACTGGGTGACTTTGGACCAATCACTGTGTCAGCCTTCAATATTTTCTTCCTTTGCTTTGCATCTTTCGACTGTCATAGGTAATGGGGGAGGAGGGGGGACATGGTTATGGGAAGCAAGCTGGAGGTGTTCCAAAACAGAACTGTATAAGTTGGGTGGGGGGAATTCTTGCTTAGGCTTCTATCCTATGCTATGTGCAGCCGCAACTCTTTATCAAAATATGTCAAGGTCAACGGACAGAGGCCTCATCACTACCTGGAGATGCCCACATGATGCTATACACAACTTTTAATTGGATGAGCCAATTGAACTATTTTATTTATTTTATTTATTTATTTATTTTTATTTGTCAATTGCTTACAAGATAATAGGTATAAGTAAAATATAGTTATGAATACATGGATACATATAAGAAAAATAAAATATAAAAGAAACAATAGGACAGGGACAGTAGGCACGTTAGTGCACTTATGCACGTCCCCTACAGACCTCTTAGGAAAGGGGTGAGGTCAATAGTAGACAGTCTAAGGTTAAAGTTTTTGGGGTTTGGGGAAGAAACCACAGAGTCAGGTAGAGTATTCCAGACATTGACCACTCTGTTGCTGAAGTCGTATTTCCTGCAATCAAGTTTGGTGCAATTAACCTTGAGTTTGTATCTATTGTTTGCTCTTGTGTTGTTATGGTTGAAGTATTCATTGATAGGTAGGACATTGCAATGTATGATTTTATATACTGTACTTAGATCGGACCAAAGGCGGCATAGTTCAAGGTTTTCTAGGTCTAGAATTTCGAGTCTGGTGACATAAGGTATTCTGCAACGAGTAGAGGAGTGAAGAACTCTTCTTGTAAAATATTTCTGGACTTTCTCAACTGTGTTAATATCAGATACGTAATGTGGGTTCCAGACTGATGAGCTGTATTCAAGTATTGGTCTAGCAAATGTTTTGTATGCTCTAGTTATTAGTGTAATATTACCAGACAAAAAGCTACGTAAGATTAGGTTAAAAACTCTTAGCGCCTTTTTGGCTATGTAGTTACAGTGGGCTCTAGCACTTAGGTGATTTGAGATGAGTACTCCAAGATCCTTTACAGAGTTTGGGTCATCAATAAGGTCTTGACTATTCAGCCTGTATTTTATTTTCTGATTTTTTTTGCCAATATGTAGGACAGAGCATTTATTTATTGAGATCTGAAGTTGCCATTTGTTCGACCATTCTGATATGTAGTCAAGGTCCTTTTAAAGGGTAACGGTATTTTCTGTGGTGTTGAATAGCTTTACATCATCAGCGAAGAGAACGCAGTTGCTCTTGATATGATCACATCGGTCATTTATGTAGAGTATGAAAAGAGTTGGTCCTAGAACACTGCCTTGGGGAACACCACTGTTGACAGGTATAGAATTTGATAGGACTCTCCCAATTTTGACCATTTGTTGTCTGTTTGACAGGAATGCTTCTACCCAGTTATGCAGGTGTCCAGAGATACCATAAGATTTAGTTTTAGGAGTAGTTTGTCATGTACCACTGAATCAAAGGCTTTGCAGAAGTCTATGTAGATTGCATCTATTGCTTTTATTTTATTTTATTTTATTTTATTGGGGGTGGGAACATTGCCATCACTTTGTATATGTGATTTACGTGCTCATTTTCTCAGATTCAGAATTCTTTTGTTACTATCAGTAAAACTGTCCAGTAAAAGATATCTTTTCTCTAACTAATGGAGTCTAAGTATTTCTTTCTTGGATTTTGAATGGAGCACCATCTGACACACTGTTGCTGAGTCCTAAGAAGAAGGTAAGAGTAAAATTATTCCAAAATATTGCCAAGAAGACTTCAGAGACTGGTCTAGGCCATTGATGGGAATAAGAATTCAAAATTCTCTCTGGGTTCATCACAGGACACAAAACTGAAAGACATTGGTTTACATTTGTTGATGACTTTTGGAGGGCTCAGGGTGGGAGGTAGTGCAGCCATTAGAATAGAATAGAACAGAACAGAATAGAATAGAATTCTTTATTGGCCAAGTGTGATTGGACACACAAGGAATTTGTCTTGGTGTAAATACTCTCAGTATACACAAAAGAAAAGATACATTTGTCAAGAGTTGAGAATCATAAGGTACAACACTTAATGATAGTCATAAGGTACAATAAGCAATCAAATCATACTAGGAAATAATCAATATAAATCGTAAATATACAAGTAACAAAGTTACAGTCATACAGTTACAAGTGAGAGGAGTGATGAGAAGATTAATAATAATTGTAGTGCAGATTTTGTAATAGTTGAACAGTGTTGAGGGAATTATTTGTTTAGCAGAGTGATGGCTTTTGGGAAAAAAATCTGTTCTTGTGTCTCCTGGACCTTTCAATAGCTTTCAATATCAGCAGCCATGATTTAATTCAGAAGCTGGGAATAGGAAGCACCAAGTTATTGTGGTTTTCTTCCTTGGCCATTTCTAGTCAGTGTTGGTTGGAGAGGAGCAATTGTGGCATAGTGGGTAGAATGCAGTACTGCAGGCTACTTTTGCTGGCTGCTGGCTGTCTGCAGTTTGGCAGTTCAAATCTCTCCAGGCTCAAGGTTGACTCAACCTTCCATCCTTCCAGGGTCAGTAAAATGAGGACCCATATTGTTGGGGGCAATATGTTGACTGTAAACTGTAAACCTCTCTAATGACACTGTGAAGCAGTATATAAGTCTAAATGCTAAATGCTATTTCTATTCTGATCAGAAACATAGAAATACATTTGAGTTTTTCTTAAGTATTACCATTAGGTACTATTAATTTTTTTCCTTAATGAAATGCTAATCTGAGGCAACAATTAAACAAACAAAAACCCTTCTTCAAATTAAAAGAAGAGAAACTCAAGGACTATGGACATCGCAGTTTAGAATTCCTGTTTTAAGATCCTCTTTTTATAAACATTGACATTATTTTATATTTTCCTCAAGTGCCTCATTTAGAAAAATACTATTCTTTGTAAGATTTCATTGTAGCTACAAAGGCAGCTGCAACCTTTCTTGCAAAAAAGATGGGGAAAGGTGTAAGGTTCAAGCTTTTGTATTCTCTTAATTTATTTGGGGGCGGTGATGGTGATGGAAAAGATTTTGGTCTGAAAATTTTGGTATGACTCTCTCTCCCATCTCCCCCATATGATGACATTGGTTTATTATTACAACCTTATTTCTTTAATAATTTGAATGTTACAATTTTATCTTCCTCTTTGTAATTATCAAAAAGACTATTATTAATTTTACTGTACCTCAAAGCCCTGAGTGACAAATTATTATATTGGAAGAATGAGGACTAAGTGCTAAAGGATAAATAAATAATCAGAATGCACTTTTAGAGCCATTTGCATTCTAAGATTCATCATAGAATGGGAGTCATGTGAGGAACAGAGATTCAATTCAACCTCATCCAATTTTGGGGATTCTTAAGAATTTTATGGCAATGAGAGAAACATTGTCAAATTGGGTTAAATATTTATTATGATAATATTGAACCTTCTCCTACTGCTATTGCCACAAATGATTTGCAACACTCAACCAATAAAATGCAACATTCAGGATCCTATCCCAATTGGGCACAAATATTTCCAACCAGGTGAACTAATCATTGGTGGCATGACTTCATTTGTCTTCATATCTAGAGATATAGGAAATTTTGAGAAAGATCCACATCATTCCCTTATGGGTGAATCTCTGTAAGTCATTTTCTTCCTACAATCAATATTAATCTAGATAAAATTATTAAGTACTTGTTCTTTGTAATAGAATTTACTACAGTGACTAAAAATAATCCTTTAGATCAAATTTTTAATTGAATTATATTTTTCAATTGATACATTTTTCTTGTACTTAAAGGACATCAAGAATTTATATTCCTTAGATCATTTTTAAAATTCAGACTAATTTTTCAGATTTCATAGCTAGTAAATTCAGACAAGAACACCCACCTACCAGTCCCTTTTCTTGGGATGGGAATTATGATATCAGATATTAAAATGGACTGTGCAGAAGACATGAAATTGCACTGAATCACAGGAATAATAATGTTCAGTCAGACATTCAACATATTTTCTTCCAGGACCTTTCTTCCAGGAATAATATTTTGATAAACTGAAAGATTTTTATGGGGAGTAGGGGAAACCAGACAGAAGAACCATTGCTCTTGTCCTTTTATTGATAAAATTCTTATTTTGCCATTCTTAGGCCATTTTCTTATTTCCTTTCCAATTTCTCCATTTTGGCAGAGATGACCATGAATATCACTTATTTTTACAGATATTTTTAGAGAAGAAAAACTATTGACTTGTAGTTAAATTGTAGTATTCTTTCATTCAAAAGTTTTGAATTACACATAAAAAATATAAATGTACAGTATATGCATTACTTGTTTATGGTTTCATAAAATTCATTGTTGCTTCCAGTCTTTTAAACATATTTTGTTGAATTTAGACCATTCTGTCATTTTTTGAAGTTTTTTAAATTAAAATGAAACCACTTCTAATGTAAGAAAAGGTGACTACTTCAGTGCTTTTCTCAGGTGCATGAAGCTAATGACTATGTTACATTCTTGGCAATTATGCTGGTCAGCTTCACATGAAAAGGATTGCTTAAAAATAGGAGAGAGAAAAAAAATTTATTATTTACCCTTAAAAATAATTACACAATATTTATATGGGTAAGAGTACATATTGTACATCAATTAACATGAAACAGTGAGTATTACCTTCTAAATGATTATTTTGAGGGAGCTTAGTCTTTAATCATTTAACACAAAAGAGATTAGTTTGTTAACTCCATTTTTTAATGGAATTAGTTTCATTGTCATTTATAGATGCAGAATTCCATCTGCTTCAGCATATAATTCTTGTTACAGAATCTTGACTAAATATTATCAGCATATCTTAACCATGGTATTTGCTGTGAAGAAAATTAATGAAGACAGCCAGCTCTTACCTAATATCACTTTGGGCTTCATAATCCATGATAGATATGCTGGATATCACGCCAAAATGGAACTTTTTCCTAGTCAGAACAAATATGTTCCCAATTACAAGTGTGGCATCCTGAACAAACTCGTATCAGTTATTGGGAATATTAATCCAGGAATCTTTAATGATATGGCAACTATTTTAGACACTTATAAAGTTCCACAGGTAAGATGGATGACTTTATCTTTCTAGATGTGATTATAAGACCTCAAAATATAATTAGCTTTCATGTATATTTCTCCAATGAGCATATTTAAGGAAATGCATTTAATATAGCATACATTTTTTTAAAAAAATCAGAATTTGGTGCTACTATTGAGTTTCAAAGATTAATTATTATCATTAAATGTTATCTATTATATAATATTTCTGCTTATGATTATTTATATTTTATGTCAGTGTTACATTCTAGCTAGATTCTAGCTTTCATTCAGGTGTTCAAGAAGGCATAAATAAGGCTTTCTCCTCTTACAGTAGTCCTCACTTACCAACCACAAATGGGACTGGAAATCTCATTGCTAAGGACCATAATCAGTAATTGAAATATATAGCGCACACAAAAGGCAATCATAAAAATATGTGCTACAGCAAACACTAGCTGCAAAGTTGTTTTCTTTTCAGTAATTGCAAGTTAAATCAATTATGAAATGAAAGAATAGGTAAACAAGAACCAGAAAATATTTCTCTAAAACCACCATATAGATAGGTTAGAGTAAGAAAGTGAAACTGGTGCAATTACTTTCAGCTAAGGGTTAAAAGGTATTTGTATAGTAAATCTTAATAAACCATATATTTTAGTAAAAGGAAAAGATATCCTTGCATTTAGAGCCATACTGAATCATTACAGCAAATCAATATGAACAGAATCAGAAGCTCCATTACCATTTACAATACAGCAGAAAAATACTCCCAGTTCATGAAAGCTTTTCTAGATGTTTTGTCACTTTCCCCCAATGTCTCATCTTAACAAATGCTTGAAGAGGAATTGACAAACTGTTACTTGAGATACAGTGTAACAACTGGTGAATTTAAAATTCTGAACCAATAAGCATATAACAGAATAACAGAATTAGAAAGAGACTTTGGAGGTCTTCTAGTTCAAACCCCTGCTCAAGCAGGAAGCCCTATGCCATTTCAGACAATCTCTTCTTAAAAACTTCCAAAATTCACAACTTCACAATTTCTCCTTAGTTCTATGTTGCTTCTCTCCTTGATTGGTTTCCTTCCATTGCTTCTTGTCCTGCCTTCAAATGCTTTAGAGAATAGGTTGACTCATTCTTCTTTGTGGCAACCCGTTAGATATAGGAACACTGCTATTATTCAACAGTAGTTCTTTTCATTAAACTCAACATACCTAATTCAAGTTGTGGTGAGTAAAGCTGGATGCAGTATTCCAAATGTGGTCTTACCAAGTAATTATAAAATGGTATTATCAATACACAAGATCTTGATTCTATCTTTCTGTTAATGCAATCTAGAACTGTGTCAGCATTTATGGCACTGTAGAATACTGCTGACTCATATGTAAATGATTGTCCAGTAGGATTCCAAGATCCCTCTCACAATTACTACTATTGAGCAAGGTACTACCTACTATACCTATGTATTTTGGGGTTTTACCTAAATGTAGAGCCTTACTTTTTCATCATTGAATTTCATTTTGTTAAATAGCACCCAATGTTCAAGTCTGTCAAGATTCTTCTGTATTTTAAGTCTATCTTCTGGAGTGTTGGCTATTCCTGCCAATACTCCAGCTTGGTGTCATCTGCAAATTTGATGAGTTCCCCATATAATGCCTCATCCAAATCATTGATGAAGATATTGAGGATGATTGGGCCTAAGACAGAACCTTTGAGTACCCCCCCCCCGCATACTTCCCTCCCTGTAGATGCAGTTCCATTGAGGACTACACATTGAGTGTGGTTGGGCAGCCAATTACAAATCCATTTTTCTATCTTATCAAGCAGCAAATTGTGGTCTACTTTATCAAATGCCTTACTGAAGTATAAGTAAATTATATCCACAGCATCTTAGTCCACAAATTTTGTTACTTTGTCAAAGAATGCAATAAGATTTGTCTGGCATGATCTTTTTTTGACAAAATTGTGTTGGCTTTTGGTTATGACTTTGCTTGTCTCTAGGTATTCACTGATTTGTTGCTTGATTATCTTTTCCAGAATCTTCCCAGGTATTGAGGTTAGACTGATAGGTCTGTACTTTCCTGGATCTTTTTTTTTTTCAACTTTTTAAAAGATGGGAACTACATCAACTCTTTCTCAGTCCTCTGATAGTTCCCCAGTGCTAAAGGATCTTTGAAAGATATAGTCTGAAAGATATAGTTCATTGGTTCAGGAGTCATGTCTGTCAGTTTCTTCAGAAATTTGGGTTATGATCCATCTGGTCCTAGTGATTTGAACTCATCTAGGGTGGACAAGTGCTCTCTTACCATTTTCTTGGCTGTTTTAAAATAGCAGTTCATAAAACTTAAAACAATAAAAATCTAAAACATTGTAAAACAATATTTAAATTTAAAAGATTTTAGAAAAGCATTTGTAAACCATATTTACAGTAAAGTATATTAATGTACCAAAGAGTGGTATATGGTATACGTACACACACATACATTTTATAATGTAGTAAAATAGAGATATGAAATTAGTTATAAATATAAAAACAGATAAAAATTGCAGCAGATAAAATACAGACTAAAAAAGGTAGTGTGTTCTCTGTCACTGCAAAAGGGCAATCTCAGCATCACTTGCACCACCAAGGATGGAGTTGTGCAATTATCATCAACATAATCCTGTGATTTCTTTCAGCAATTTGATATAAATGTTAAAAGGGAACAAAGAGAGTCCCAAGCCCAACGATTCCCATAGAGGATGGCCATAGGCTGGATTTCCTGCCCTCTACCAACACTGATTGAAACTGGCTATGGAGAAAGGAACTGAACCAATGTAATACCAGTCCCACATCCACAGCCAGCCCCAAAGAATACTATACTCAATGGTATTGAAAGCCACTATGATTCAAAAGTCCTGATGGCACAGTGATTAGAATGCACTATTTCAGATTAACTCTGTCCATAATCTAGAGTTTGATCCTAATGGATTTGAGGTTGACACAGTCTTCCATTCTTCTGAGGTTGGTAAAATGAGGTTCCAGGTTGTTAGAGGCAATATGCTGATATTGTACACTTCTCAGAAAGTGCTGAGCAGCACCATGAAGTATTATATAAGCCTAACATGAGAAGTGATAGTGCAGCTCTATACTACAATTAATAAAGCCACACTTGGAACACTGCCTCCAATTCTGGTCACCACAAGACCCCGCCCCAAAAAAGGATGCTGAGGCCCTAGAAAAGGTGCAGAGAAGAGCAGTAAAGATGATAAGGGGTCTGGAGGCTAAAATCACACAATGAACAGCTAAGGAAGTAGGTATGATTAGCCTAATGAAGAGAAGGCTTAGGGATGATATGATATCTGTAACTTGAAAGGTTGTAACAGGCCCAAATTATTTTTCAAAACACTAGAAGGCTGGACAAGAAGCAATGGGGTGGAAGGTAGTGTGAGAGAGAGAGATCCAGTCTGAAACTAAGGAGAAATTTTCTGAGAATGAGCACAATTAATCACTGGAAAAGCCTACCTCCTGGAGTTTGGGAGTTCCATTTCTGGTGATTTTCAAGAAAATATTGAACAACCATTTGTCTGAGTTGGATAAGGACTTGTGCCCTAGGCTGGGGTTGAATTAGAAGAGCTCCAAGGTCCCCTCCAACCCTATGATTCTGTGTTCTATAAAAGGAACCGAGAAGACCCCTATCCTGCAGAGATGTATTACTTATCATATGCACCAAACCAGAAGTCACCATCCTGAAATATAGAATAGAATAGAATAGCATAGAATATGTTGTTTATGTTTATGTTTATTAGATTTTTATACTGCCCCCTCTCCCAAAAAAGGGACTCAGGGCGGTGTACAGCCAGCTGAAACAGAAACAGTATAAAGTTATAAAATTAAAAACAATTTAAAATGTTTAAATTGGAGGCTGACTATAAAATTAACATGTATAAAAACTGATAAAAAGTTTAAAAATACCAAATTTAAAACCCCACAAATCATTACTGGGCCAGGCCGGCCTGTTGGCCGGAAGGTCTGAATGTTGGTGATGGCCCGTATCTCCGGGGGCAAGTCGTTCCAAAGGGAGGGAACCCCCGCAGAGAAGGCCCGCACCCTCGGGGCCGCCAACCGGCAACGCCCAGCCGGCAGAACCCCAAGGAGGCCAACCCTGTGGGAGCGCACTGGGCAGCGGGAGGCTGTTGGTGGCAGCAGGCGGTGCCGTAAGTACCCAGGTCCTGAGCCATGGAGCACTTTAAAGACAATCACTACCACCTTGAATCGGATCTGGAAGGCCACAGGAAGCCAATGCAGCATGCACAGGAGCAGTGTAACATGGGAGCTCTGAGGAGCTCCCAAGATCACCCGCGCAGCCGCATTCTGGACCAACTGCAGTCTCCGGACACTCTTCAAGGGGAGCCCCATGTAGAAAGCATTGCAGTAGTCCAAGCGGGAGATGACAAGGGTGGAAGTGACCGTGTAAAGTGCGTCCAGATCCAGAAAGGGCCACAACTGGTAAATCAGACGAATCTGACAAAAGGCCGTAATGTGATCTTCTAAAGATAGCTGTACATCCAGGAGGACACCCAGATTGTGAGCCCCTTCCATGGGGGGCAAAATTTCTCCCCCCATGGCCAGCGACGGAATAAGTTGGCTGTATCTGGGAGCAGGAAACCACAGCCACTCGGTTTTGGTTGGGTTGAGACAAAGCCTGTTAAGACCCATCCAACTCCGCACAGCCTCCAGGCACCAGGTCATCACTTCGACAGCTTTATTGGTCGAGTGTGATTGGACACACAAAGAATTTGTCTTGGTGTAAATATACATAAAGAAAAGATACATTCTTTAAAAATCAAGAATCATAACATACAACACTTAATGATAGTCATAAGGTACAATCAACAATCAAATCATATTAGGAAACAGTCAATATAAATCATAAGGATACAAGGGACAAAAGTTACAGTCCTACAATCACAAGTGTGAGGGGATGGGTGATAAGGAGTGATGAGAAGATTAGCAGTAATAGTAGTGAAGACTTTGTAATAGTTGAACAGTGTTGAGGGAATTATTTGTTTAGCACAGTGATGACTTTCAGGAAAAAAGTGTTCTTGTGTCTAGTTGTACTGGTGTGCAGTGCTCTATAGTGTCATTTTGAGGGAAGGAGTTGAAACAGTTTATGTCCGGGATGTGAGGGGTCTGTAAATATTTTCACAGCCCTCTTTTTGACTCGTGGAGTATACAGGTCCTCGATAGAAGGCAGGTGGGTAGTAATTGTTTTTTCTGTAGTCCTAATTATCCTCTGAAGTCTGTGTCTGTCCTGTTGGGTTGCAGAACCAAACCAGACAGTTATAGAGGTGCAGATGATAGACTCAATAATTCCTCTGTAGAACTGTATCAGCAGCTCTTTGGCCAGTTTGAGCTTTCTGAGTTGGCGCAGAAAGAACATTCATTGTTGTGCTTTTTTGATGACGTTTTTGATGTTAGGTGTCCATTTTAGGTCATGTGATATAGTAGAATATTCCACTATTCATGAGGGACAAGGATTTCATAAGCACATAGCTGTATTGACAATTCCAAGGATATTTTCCACTTCCTCATGTCCAATAGGAAAAAGCTGCTCCAAGATAAGAGGATAAGTCTAATCCCTGGTTTTCTCTAATGAACATGTTCTATATTTTGACTGCAACTCTATTCTCTCTTTCCTGAAGAAGAAGCAGATGATCTTGAACAGGTCTACTGGGTGCAGACCCAATACGTGTGGAGAAATACTGGCATTTTGTTGCTTGTATTTCCTTAATAAGGTGGGCTTTAATAGCAGCTCTGATCTATCTTTGGTGGGATTCATTCTTTGTTTTCCTCCATTTACTTTCTAGCAAATGCTGTCATTTTCAACACTCTCAAGTCCTCCATGAATCAGGGGACTATAAGGGGTGATCAGCCAGAACAATGTAGTAGTATCCCAGGCTCTTCTTAATTTAGGCTGCCCAGAATGATGTAGCAGTATCCCAGGCTCTTTATGAAACCATACTCAGGGGATAGGAATTCAGATAATCATAGAATTATAAATCTGGATGGGAATAGATAGATCATCAATTACAATCATAGCCTCTTCAGTATCCTGTCTACAGAAATTGTGAAAACATATGCTGATATATTTTGGAACTATTAACTGAGACATGAGATGGATTTTTCTTTTTGGATCATATATATCTACTTGTTTTTATTGCCATAGTTCCCAACTGTCTCTTCCCGTTATGAAAGCCATTTTTATTACCGTATGGTTCCAAGTGAAGAACTTTATTACAGGGCAATTATTCAACTACTTGTGCACTTCAGATGGACCTGGGTTGGGGTACTGGGATCAACATCTGACAATCTAATGTATTCAGAGTTTTATGTCCATGGCATCTGCATTGCTTTCTTTGAAAAATTCAAACCACTTTACATCAACAATTTTATTGATAATCTGAAATGGCTTGTGGAAACCTTTCACCTTCTTGTTAAAAGCAAAGCTAATGCTATAATACTCGATGATGAGAATCTTTTAAATGTAAGATGGTTGTTACGCTTACCTGAAATGGAAATAGTTTCTATAAACCTGAAAGGTAAGGTATGGATCATGGCTTCCCAAATGGGTCTTGCATCATTCTTTTACCAAAAAAGCTGGGATGTCCAAATCCTTCATGGTACTCTGACCTTTGCAACTTACTCAAGTGAAATTATAGGATTCCAACATTTTCTCCAGACAAGAAACCATTTCTCCTCAAAAGAGGATGGTTTTGTGAAAAATGTGTGGGAACAAGCATTTGGCTGTGTGTTTCCAAATCCATCGGAGAATAAGGAAACGGAGGATGTCTGTACAGGGAAGGAAAAACTGCAGAGCCTTCCTGGGCCTTTTTTTGAAATGAGGATGACCAGTCATAGTTACAGTATATATAATGCAGTGTATGCTGTGGCACATGCTCTACATGCCATGACATTTGGCCAACAACATAGCAGAAAGCTGAATGGAAGAAAACTCAATCTTCAGAATCTCCAGCCATGGCAGGTAATTTGATGAATAATCAATTATGTTGGACTGGGATATAAATTGAACTGACTCTCTAGCAACTCACAGCCTCCTGACTCTCAAGCAGTCAGATTTAGGTGGAAAATTAGTACTAACTAATTTTACTTTTATCTTTTTCTTACCTTTTGATTGGTTTGTATAATCTTAATTAACTTTTTTCATGCTTCCTGGTTCACTTACTCTCTAGTTTAGTATAGGGATATATGCTTTACATCTCCCCCACCCCTGCCCTGGACAATCAACGTATACAGAATTATGTGCTGTAACAAGCTTTATTCCTTTCAAAGCTACTTACTTAAGTTAACTCTCCCTTTTAATAAATACTCTCAGAACCATTTCAATCATGGGGATATAGGTCAAAATATTGAATATAATTTGAAGGTTTTAATCTGTGTGGAAGCTAGAAGAAGTAAAAAAAAAATCATCTTTCAAGTTGGAAATGCTTCTGAAACCATAAGGCATTACTTTACTTCTAAATAAAGAAAGACTCATGACTAGTGTGAGTTCCAACCATTTTAGTGAGAATCATTAAATGTAGCTTAAAGCCATCTTAATGGACTGTTTGAAGTAGATTGTGTAGAGAATAAGGCCAGAGAAGCAAAAAGTATGCTGGCACCAGATTTGTTTCATTGTGTTTCTCAGACAGATTCTGTATAATTTCTAGAAGCTGTTCTCAAGTAAGACAATTTAGCAAAAAGACTCAGAAGGAAACTTTGTGCAGTCAACCAAGTGACTCTGGATGATGAGGGAGGGAGGGAGGTGGGCTGATTAGCAGTCTCTTATCTTTCAATCTCTGTCAGAAGACCAAAGTAGTCACTTGCTCATAATATATCTGCAGGATTTTACAGAATCTATGTTCTCTTATGTGCTCTCTGTTTTATAGAATCTATGTTCTCTTATGTGCTTTCTGATTTAAATTCCTGTTATTTTGCCTCCCTTCAATTCTCCTTCCAATCATTCCACATATTCTAGAAAAATTCAATAACTTAATTTTTTTAGTTTTAGAGAAAGATCATTTTTATATTTTGAAAAATCAGTTCAACCTGTTCAGGCAATTTCTTTCTGTAGAAAATTTAAATTAAATATATTTAATTTTAATTTTTTTAAAGATATTAAAATAATCTGGTACTCTCTGATCAGCTTATTTTTAACAACAGCAGAGGAGAAATTTCAAAGGTTCTTGCAAATATAATGCAAGCTTGATTATTTGTTAAAAACAACTAACTAAATAAGTTATATTTTTGTATATTAATATTTGTATGATTTTCTGGGGCTCAATTAATTTTTAAAAAAAATTAATAGTCTATAAAAGAAAGACTTCGGATAAAGGACCACACAAAACAATTCTGGAGAGGAATACTAGCAGCTTAGAGTAGAAACAGTCTGCCACATATTGAAATGGTTCAACAAAAAAGACTAATATGATATACATTAAGCATGCTTTTTGACCATTTTTTCAGCTTCATTTCTTATTGGAAAGAGTCTCATTTAACAACAGTGTTGGAGATGAAATTTCCTTTGATGAGAATAGAGAATTGATTACAAAATTGGATATGGAGAACTGGGTCACATTCTCCAATCAGTCCTTCCATCGAGTGAAAGTTGGGAAGCTGGATCCCTGGGCTGCAGAAGACAAAATGTTCACTGTTCATGAGGAAGCCATCACTTGGCCCAGCACTTTCAACCAAGTAGGTTCTGAATGTAATTGATTTTGTTTAAAGGATTGGAAATGATATCCAAAGAGTAGCTTGATACCATTTAACATAAAATTAGTATGAAATATTGGGAAGAATTGTATAGCAAGGTAAAAATTCAAAATTTTTGAAAATCAATAATAACCAATAAAATTATTTAAATTAGTATTGTTTTTCCAAGCTTAAAAAGCTTAAAAACAAGCTTTTGTTTAAAAGCTTAAAAAGACATGAAAAATATGTAAATTATTTACACCAATATCATTTTAAAGTTTGAAGGCTAGTGAAGAGCAGTGGTCAAACTACAACTCTATAGTCACATCTTCGACATGAAGCCTACTGGTGACTTTGGGCCAATCATTATTGCTGAGCCCTAACAAGAAGGCAAAGGGTCAACCATTCCAAAATGTTACCAAGAAGACTTCAGGGACTAGTCTAGGCCATTGTTGAGAATATAAATTCAGAATTCACTCTGACATCATGCCAGGACATAGTTCCATAACAGTAGGGGTGGGATTCGACCGGTTTGGATCAATTCAGGCAAACCCCTTGTTCTTGTGTTCAGCTTGCTCAGAACTGGTCTGCTGTGATGAGGAAGTAGGCCCACCCGCCTCCCCACTGCTCTTTCCTATGCTTTATGGGTTTATTTAGAGCACAGCTAATTCGCACAGCAGAGCAGTTTGCTGCATCTCAGCTGTTTTCTTCACAGAGACTGCAATTGAAAGTAAGTATGGGCTTGCCTTTTTAAAAAGCACAGTTGTTATAGCAGTGGAATCCCACACCTGCATAACACCAACCTTTGGATGGTGCAGGAGGGTGGCCGTGCAACTATTCTGGCCTTCCTGGACCTCTCAGATATTTTCAATATCATCAATCATGATATCATTCAGGGGTTGGAAGTGCAAGGCACTGTGTTATGTGGCTCTCTTCCATGGCCCTTTCTAGTAAATGTTAGTAGGAGACTAGATTCCTAAGCCCTGCAATGTAGGGTGGGTCAGAACTCAAGCCTTTCACCCACCTATTTTTAACATCTACATGTAACTGCCAAAGCAGTGAGCAGTGTTCATCAGTCAGTATGGAGTTTGTTATCATCAATGTACTGATAATATCCTAACCCTAACACACATACTCAGACCAGATGATTCTTCATGTTTGACTCTGATTGTGGTAGCACTTCCTAGGCTGAAGTGATACAGTTTGAGAGTCATCCTGGACTCATAGCTCCTACTCAAAAGGGTCTTTGCACAGATTCATCTGCTGTATCACTTATACATTTCCTGAATTGGGAAGCCTTGCTCACAATCACTCATGCCTTGTTCTTCTCCTGTCTGAATAACTGCAATGTACTCTACATGGGATTGCCACTGAAACTTCAACTGGCCAAGAGTGCCAATGTGCATATAGTAATGGAGGGTGGGGGGGGGGTAGGTTTGTTCATGTAATATTTCAGTTGTGATAGCTGTAGTGCTTCCAGTTTCTTTCTGGGTCCAAGTTTAGTATTAAATCATGCTAGTTAAAATTTACTTATTTAAATTCATCAACAGGGTTAAATATAAATTATTTAAATATTGAAGGAGTTATTTCCTATTTCTGCCTCTCTATCAATTATTTTAAATCTTAAAACATAACATTATTACAAATAAATTATTCATTAGGACATTAAGGAAGAAGAGTCTAATTATTTATTTTGTGGTTAATAACACAGAATTCCTACCTGAAAATCTGGGTTGTGAAAATAGTTTTCATTGCTCATAATTGCCTAATTGCCTATAAATTTATTGGTTGACTATTTTACTCTCCACATTTGAAGCTTCGCACATATCATATCTTTTCAATATGTCTTTTACCACTAAAATCATCACCTTCTTACATATCTCTTTCAAATATTTTCACTATACCCTAGATTGTTGTATTAGATTCTTATTTACATAATTTTGAAATAATATTTTATTCTTTAATTTTATTTAAAATTTCTATATTATTGAACAATAAAAGTTTCTGTGTCTTTAAAAAAATTCTACAGTTTTGCTGAGTCCCACTGAAACACTTTCACACTGGGGAGTGATTTGATCATAATATATAGTATATATCATTTTAAAAGAAACAAAGTTAACTATATAATTGGTAGAACTTTAAGAAAATCAATCCAGAGTAGTTTTCCTGATGAGGTAGATGAAAAAATAAATCCAAATTATTACATTAGTTTCTTTATTTGTACAATAGTGGTCAACCATGATTTTTGCATTCCCCCCCAAAAAAAAAACCATGATTGAATGCTAACATTTTCCTTTTTTTATTTATTGGGCAGACCCTACCCATTTCCATGTGTACTGAGAGCTGCCTCCCTGGTTATTTTAGGAAAAAACAGGAAGGGAAGCCATTTTGCTGCTATGACTGCCTTCGATGTCCCAAAGAGAAAATGTCAAGTCAGAATGGTAAGAATTAATGTTAATCAAACTGATATTTTCTTAATCAAATTGCTTGATAGTTCTGCAGGAAAACCCAAGAAAAGTCAGAAAATGAAGATGTAGGTACAGGAACTGAATTATATTACATTTTCATTTAGTGGTCAGACATTAAGTGAAGCTCATTCTCAGTGAAATCATTACTTGCTTATGAATGTATTTCACTTTTCATTTTCTCTGCAGGTCTTTAAAAATCTTAAATGTGAAAAATGATCACAAAGTTACATTTTCATTACTATCATAACTGTAATTGATTGTTAAACAAGGCAGTCACTAAATGAGAACTACCTTTAGTGCTTTTCCTGCATTCCCCCACTCTTTGGAATACTCGTTTCAGAGCTGGGATAATTAGCAAGAGGATAATTAGCCATTGTATTTACATTCATTAGAAAGAAGTGATTGAAGGGGATTGCAGGCATACAATGGAGAAACACTTTGAGAAAAAGACAGCAGTGTTGATTGTTTGACTAGCATACTGATACCTGTGAGAACTGAGTCACAAATTGGTTATGGTCTTGTCAATGTCTGGCAGCAAAGTGTACCAGAATGAGGGTTCCAATACACTAATTCAGGGAATGTCTCTACTCTGCAATGGGAGAAAGAAAAAATGGGTCAGACACTGGATAATACCCATCAAAGGATGTGATGGCAAACATATGTGAAAATGTTGTAAAGAGAAAAAATATTTTTTATATTAACAATATATCATGCTAACTTTCACAAAATCTGTTCCACTGTTCAGAAAACTTCAAAACTTCTGCTTGTATGAAGAATAGGGAACACCTTTCCTACTTTTCCTTGAGAAATATAAAAAGTGAAGAATATTGAACTTAAATAATCTTATAGATAATCCTACAACATTTATTTTTATTATTTTAAATAATACTTTCCAGGAGCTCTTGCTGAAGATCAATGTAGCAATAAAAAGAAAATTAGCACAAGTAATGAAATGAAGTAGTAACATTCCTTACTTAATACAGAAATCCCATATTCTCCTGTGTTCCTTTAGCTACCAAATAAAAGAATCAGATCAAAGAAGTCAGAGAGACTGTTGCTCCAGGGGGAAAAAAAACAATATACATGATACCAAGTGTAGCATAACTGTACAATGTGTATAAATTTATCTGTTTAAATTCTAGACATGAATGACTGTCTGAAATGCCCACAAGATCAATACCCAAATAAGGATCAAGATTCATGTATTCCAAGGAAAATATCTTTCTTATCCTATAAAGAACCAATGGGACTAAGTTTAATTATTTTGATATTTTTCTTTTCTCTCTGCACAATTGTGGTGCTCATAACATTTTTGAAATATCACCATACTCCCATTGTTAAAGCCAATAACCGAAATCTTACCTACATCCTACTCATCTTCCTCCTCCTCTCCTTCCTTTGCTCACTGCAGTTTCTTTTTGTGCCTAGCAATATAATATGTCTCCTCCGACAAATTAGCTTTGGTATCATCTTCTCAGTGGCTGTGTCTTCTGTGCTGGCAAAAACCATCACTGTGGTTCTGGCATTCATGGCCACCAAACCAGGATCAAGGATGAAGAATTGGGTGGGAAGAAGATTGGCCACCTCCATTGTTCTTTCTGGTTCCTTGATTCAAACAGGCATATGCACAGTGTGGCTCTTCACATTTCCCCCTTTCCCTGATGTTGACATCCATTCAGAAATTGAGGTGATTGTATTGCAGTGCAACGAAGGCTCAGCTACCATGTTTTACTGTGTTCTGGGATATATGGGCTTTCTGGCTGCTGCCAGTTTCATGGTAGCATTTTTATCCAGGAATCTTCCCAGCAGTTTCAATGAGGCCAAATGTCTCACGTTTAGCATGCTGATTTTCTGCTGTGTGTGGCTCTCTTTTGTTCCCTCTTATCTGAGCACCAAAGGAAAGTACATGGTGGCTGTGGAGATCTTCTCCATTTTGGCATCTAGTGCTGGATTGCTAGTCTGCATATATTTCCCTAAATGTTATATAATTATTATTAAGCCAGAGTTAAACAACAAGGAACATTTAATAAAGAGAAAAAATTAATAATACAGACAAAATCTTATTTTCATATTTTGCTCTTTTAGTATATGTGGGAACCTGGAAGTTAGGAAACATCTTTGTGAATATGATGTGTATAGATTAGGTTGTATCATTTTACATAAAATTATAGCCACTTGTTAAGTTTAAATTCTAAGTGAGCTAAGAATAATAACCACAGACTCTGGTGGTGGTTCAGTTTTCAACCAATCTGCAGGCAGAGAAGCCCCTGCAAGCAGGGGTGGGATCCGACAGGGTTAACTACCAGTTCGGTCATTTACAAGATTCAGTCATTTACGAAGTGCTTCCCTGCGCCCATCTGTAAATCGTCATCAGCATGCTGTGTGCAGAGAAGCAGCCTTTCAAAAAGACCTCTTTTCCTGCTTTTCTAACTGCAGCTGTGCCTCGCAGGGCAGCTGAAGTTGAAAAAAATCAGGAAATAAAGGTCAGGTAAGAGCCTGGGTGGGCAGGTGGGCAAAAACATCAGCAGACATAGAACCGGTTCTATGTCTGCTGGTCTTCAGAGCTACCAGTTCTACAGAGGTGGACAAAACCGGTAGAAACCCAACCCTACCTGAAAAGTTTCTCAATGCATTCAATGCTTAGGATTTCAATTTAACATAATACATACCATAATGGTTGACATATGATAAACAGCATAATTGACCAAAGCTTACCATAGACCACATGATGTGAGATTTGTGTTCTTGGAAATACTCAAACCTCACCAAAATGAGAATTTGAGAAATGAAACCTAGATGGAACTCTTCCAGAGTGGTGACCAAGTTGCATTTGTAGTTCCTTTTCTACTTAGGGCAAAGATGTAGACTGCAGGGGCTGATTATCAATTATTTCAACAACCAGTAGTAGTCAAATAGCATAGAGCCTAGATAATTGAGAGACTATTTGACTTCAATTACTTCTGTCCACCCAATATATTCCAGTTGAATTAGTATATTACATGTCTCCTCCATTAAATATTGCTATTGTGTGGGACTTGAGATATATACTTTCTATCTTGTTGTACCACAACATGCTTCCTAAGTTAATGATGGCATCTTCTCTCCTAGGGTTCTTTGAAAACTTGGTCTTGTCCAAGATTTTGGGTTGATATTTGTTATTTGAGTAACATTCTGTTTTTGTTTAGTGGATTTTGTCAGAGCATTGTTAGAACATTGTAATTCAGGCTGTCTATGGATTTAATGTCCTTGTTTTTATGTCTTTTTGATTTTTGCACTATCAAGTGTCTACTGAAGATTAACCAATAATTTTAAATTAATTAATTAATAAACAAATTATTAAATATTGAGAGTTTCATTTTTCTTCAGGAAACCTTTGCAGTGGCTTCTAAGTTCATCCAGGCTGAGTTTGAAAAATTGATGTCAGGAAATCAGGAGTCCAGACAGTTCAAATGAACATATATTTTTTTCATATGCGAAAGCTCTCTACAATAATTTGAACTACTAATGGTCAAAGTAATTTGGTGGTGATTTAGACTTAGATTTCTTGTGGACATGAAAGGACTGAAGACTGTTGATGATATTGGGCATCTCCTACATAGACCTGAAGAGAGGAATCAAAGCAGGCAAGACTAGGCCACCCAACCAAGATCCCACAGTCAGCCCAAAAGCCTTAAAAGGTCCAGGTGATGTCTCCTCTAGCAGTCATGAATTTATTGTTGTGTGAACCCACCTCAAGGTCATTATACTTTCAACAACCAGGAGGGAGAAGGATCTAATTGACAGGTAATTTGTGCAAACAGCAACAAGGACCCCTCAACTTCATCAGGTCCAACAGGATCAAACTATTTACTGCCTGATTATCTCAAATGGATCTGCTTGGATTCCAACTGATCCATTCAACTTTGTATATTGGATGTTGCATGAAGTCCTATGCACAATTCTGAAAATAATCATCCAAGGTTTCCTTCCCCAGAGAAACTGTGTGACTCTGAACAGGCCACTAGGTGACAGGCTATAGATGCAACAAGAGTGGAGAAAATACTTTGTTTCAGCACTTACTGCTATAAAGTAAATCTTAGCTGTAGTTCTGAAATCCAACGTCCTGTTGGATTTATCTGTCATTTTCCTCCCGCAGCAGTCTCTTGGCCCTTTTCAATACTTGAACTATATACATATATATTTTGTGCATACAATACAAAGTGTTCTGAAATTTTTTGGTGGGTGAGCAGTAAAGATGGCCTGGCTTTTGAAGGCAGCAGGATTTTCTCCATCTTTGACATGGGTAACTGCAGCTCATCTTAAAAAAAATCATTGTTATAGAATGAAACATTTATATATTCCACCCTTTCTATTTCATGAAAAAATTAAAGGTTGCAATTTTCTCTTCCATTTATAATTATCAAAAAGATTATTATTAACTTTGTTTCCTCAAAGGCCTGCATGATGAATTATTATACTTGGAAGAATAGGGAATGTTGGGAGACAATGATATATTCTAATAATAGGTGAAACAATTTATATTATCTCTCAGAACCATCTCTGTGTTAACATTCATTACAGAATGAAAGTCATGTGACAAAGATTCAATTCAAGTTTAGACATGTTTAAGAATTTCATGGTAATGAGAGAAGACTTATTGAACTGGGAATATTAAGATGATGTTGAATCTTCTACTGCTATTGCCTTGTCTTACTGCTATGGCTTGCAAGACTCAACCAATAACATGCAACATCCAAGATCCTAATCCCAATTGATCACAAATATTTCCAGTCTGGTGACTTAATGATTGGTGGCATGACTTCTTTTGTCTTCATAACTAGAGATGAAAGAAACTTTGAGAAAGATCCCCATCATTCTACTGTGGGTCAATCTCTGTAAGACATTTTTCTTTCCTTAATCTATATCCATCTAGATAAAATATTTAGTACACCTCTTCTATATGCCCTAATTAGTTATTGGAATTAAAATAAGCTTTTCCAGATAAAATTTAAATGAGATCAAATTTTCTTGCTTAAAAATTATTTTCTTGTAGTGTTGTGAAGGAAACCAACAGCTAGACCTATGTTCTTGAAATCATTTTTTAGAAAGATTTAATTTCAGATGCACTGAAGTTACTCATGGCAAAAATGGAGAAATTCCTGCTGCCTTCAAAAGCGAGGCCATCTTTACTGCCTCCCCCCCAAAAATTGAGAACATTTTGTACCATATGCACAGAATGCATATGTACACACACGCACACACACAAATCACATCTCATAGCTTTTGACAAGATAGCAACCTCTCCCATCCCAGCTCACACTGCCTTGCCTTGCAAGGGAATTGCAGCATAAAACTTTAAAGTTGTTTCTTCAGAAGATGTGACATAGTTTGAGCCAAAAGAATACTAATGTTCAGTCAGAGATACAGCATTTTTTAATCTCACAGGCCCTCCCTGTGGGAACGCACAGGTCTGTTGGAGATCACCGGCAGAACGCGGTCCTGCAGGTAGCCTGGCCCAATGCCATGGATCGCTTTAAAGGTCAAAACTAGAACCTTAAAGCGAACCCGGAAAGCCACCGGCAACCAATGCAGCTCGCGCAGGAGAGGCGTCACATGGGAGCTTCGTGACGCCCCCATAATCACCCGCGCGGCCGCATTTTGCACCAGTTGGAGTCTCCGGGTGCTCCCCACAGGGAGCCCCATGTAGAGAGTGTTACAGTAATCTAGGCGAGAGGTGACAAGGGCATGAGTGACTGTGCGCAGAGCGTCCCGATCCAGGAAGGGCCGCAATTGGTAAAATCAACTATCAGCTGAAGAAAGTTTAGTTAGGAAAGTGGGTAATAATTAATCATTAAGCAATCATGACAGGATTTTCACCAAGCTCTTTTTACACTTCGTCCAGAATTTTAGATGAAGGTTGTTGTGAGAAATGAAGAAAGAAAGAATCCATATTTGAAAAGTATTCAGATAATGAATTGTGATGAATAGTATATTTCAGTAAAAGAAAAGGCTATTCTTGAATTTAAGCAAAAATGAATGATATTCTACCCAATCATAATTTCATAATTGTCTTTTGCCTAGAAATTATGTAAAAATTTATGGTTACATATTTCAAAATGTTAATTTAGAAATGATATATATATTTCTTTTCCTTTATTTTTTCTATGTACCTATCTAATGTTTTCCATAGTTCCCAACTGATGCCTGTTCAAATGAAAGCCCATTCTACTATAGCATGCTTCCAGGTGAAGAACTTCATTACAATGGGATTGTTCGACTACTCTTGCACTTTAGATGGACTTGGGTTGGTGTACTTGTTTATGGACTTGGTGGAAGAACATTTCAGTACCTAATCTTCTCAATATTTTCACTTCATGGTATCTGCATTGACTTCTTAGAAGAATTGAGAGCAAATCATATAAACACATTTTTGACAACTTGAAATCACTCACTGAAACATTTCATTTTCTTGTTAAAAGGAAAACCAATGTTGTCATAATCAATAATAACCTCCTTTTATATTTTAGATGGTTATTACCTTACCTGAAATAGAAATGGTTTCTATAAAACCAAAAGATAAGGTATGGATCATGGCTTCCCAAATGGGTTTTGCATCATTCTTTTATCAGAAGAGCTGGAATATCCAATTCATCCATGGTGCTCTGAGCTTCACAGCTTATTCAAATGAAATTGAAGGATTCCAGCATTTTCTTCAAACAAGAAACCATTTTTCCACAAAAGGAGACAATTTTATCAAAAGTGTGTGGAAGCAGGCATTTGGCTGTGTGTTTCCAAATCTGTCTGTGAAGAACTACAGGGAAGGAGAAATTAAAGAATCTTCCTGGGACTTTTTTTGAAATGAGGATGACTAGTCACAGTTACAGTATATACAATGCAGTGTACAGTACGCTGTGGCACATGCTTTACATGCCATGAAGTTGAGCCAACACAGGGGAAATTTGAGTGGTAGAAAATTCAGTCTTCAGGATGTCCAACCATGGAGGGTAATTTTATTAAAGAACAAGTATATTGGAAATTGCACTGAATCTCCAGCATCTCACAGCCTTCTGATCCCGAAGAGTAGTTAGATGTACTGTATATTGGAAGCTAGTAAATGAGCTCCTCAACTTACAAATATTTGTTTAACATCTGTTTGTAACTATGACAGCACTGAAAACAGTGGCTTACTAATGGTTATTGCACTTACCACAGCAGTAGCATCCCAGTGGTCATATGATCATAATTAAATGTGCTAAATCTACATTATTGTAAGTCTACATTAGCAGAATCTTGCAAGTCTGAAATACAATCTGTCATTTTTAACCATTTGACACGGTTAAGTGCTTCCTAAGTTTAGTTCTTGGGCTGTTAAACAATTGTGAGTTCCACTCTCTCTTGTCGGATAGCTTTTTAGATAGACTTTTCTCTCCCTTTTCATAAAGGCTACCTATGCATTCCACAATTATGACAAAATTATAACATGTGATTCACTTAAGGACCACTTTATTTACAAATCAACCATGGCAAAAAGGATTTAGGAGTGATTTACTTAATAACTACATTGCTTAGCAATAGAACAGAGATGCTTTTCCTACCCTCTACATCAGCAATCGCCAACTGGTGGGCTGCAGCCCACTGGTGGGCCATGAGAAAATTTTGGTGGGCCACAAAGAAATCTCACTCCCAGAGCACCCTCCCCAAAGCAATTAATCCAGGCTGTGAGAAACACAAGGCTGTTCAGCCCACATGGCCCGCGAGAACCTTCCCCGACCACTCACTCCTTACCCGACAAACTTGTCTGCTAAGTTGCTATTTTTCCTTTTTGCAACCATCATCTGTTCTACTGTGCTGGGAGATTTAGATTAGCTAGGAAGCAAGAAATGGTTGGATTTCTTGTTTTCTAGCTAAGCACAGCCAAACCTCCCTAGGACTGAAGGTTTGTTTGCAAGCAAATTCAGTGCAGACTCACAGCAAGCAAATTTGAGAGACTGAGCTAGCCAATGGTAGATAGATCACTGAATGATTCTGTGAGCAACTCAATCTGTCTGCTTTGCCTGATTTTGGATAAAAGTTGCTTTTTATAAAAAATTCAATATTTACATACGTGGTGTGTTGTGAGTTAATTTTGTGAGTTTGCTTGCAAGCAAATTTTATGTGACAGACTGAGCTAGCCAATGGCAGATAGATAGATTTCTGAATGAATCTGTGACTCTGTGAGCAATTCAATCTGCCTGCCTGCATTGCCTGATTTTTGGGTAAAAGTTGCTCTTTTTAATATTTATATGAATATTTATAATATTTACATACAAGCCATGCCCTGCCAGGCACATGACCAGCAAGCCACACCCACAAATTAGGACATGTCCACAAAACAAGTTTAGATCCCTGGGATCTAAAATTATGAGCTTGGTGGTCCCTGAGGTCCAAAAGGTTGGCGACTCCTTCTCTACATCACCTATATGGGAACTATTTTCTGTAACAAGCTTTATTACTGTCAAAGTGTCAAGAGCTGCTTGCTCAAGTTAAGTCTCCCTTTTAAAAACCACACTCAGAAGCATTTCAGTCAATGGACCCAATGAGAATACAATGAGAAAGTTTTCATCTGTTTAGGATCAGGAAGAACTAGAAGTTTCTACTAATTTCTATTTGTTTTTATTTGTAAGATGAAGATAATTCTGAGGCCAATAATCACTGTCTTTGTGCTAGAAAAAGAATGCAGACTCCAATAACCTTAGACACTACAAATAACAGAGCAGAATGATCTGCTTTGGGGTAGATGATTCAATTTTTATTTATCTATGAGATTTAGATCAGTCCAATCATATTTGTATATCTTCCACCTTGTATGAGAAAAGGACTAGGCTTTCAACCTTTTTAAGAGGCAGGAATTGAAAACCTAAAAGTAGATGAAATTAGCATATAAATAAAAATAACAAAATAACAGAGTCAGAAGGGACTCTGGAGATTTTCTAGTCCAAACCCCTGCTTAAGCAGGAAACTCTATAACATTTGAGACAAATAGTTGTTCAATCCCTTCTTAAAGTCTCCAGTGTTGGAGCATCTACAACTTCTGGAGGTGACTTGTTCTACTGATTGTTTTATCTGTCAGGAAATTTCTTCTTAGTTCTAGATTGGTTTTCTTCTTGATTAGTTTCAATCCATTGTTTCTTGTCCTTCCTTCAGGTACTTTGGGGAATAGGTTGACCCCCGCTTCTTCTTGGCACCCCTTAGATGTTAGAACACTGCTATCATATTACCCCTAAGCCTTCTTTTCATTAAACTAGACACATACAATTCCAACAACCGTATTTTAGCCTCTAGTCCCCTAATCATCTTTGTTACTTTTCAATGCACTTTAGAATCTCAACATATTTTTTTACATTGTGGTGACCAAAACTGAATGCCTTACCAAGGTATTATAAAGTGGTATTAACTCTTCATGTGATTTTGATTCTATCCCTCTGTTAATGCAGCCTAGTTGGCTATTTTAGCAGCTGCTGCTCACTTCTGGTTTATATTTTAAGGGATTACCCACTATGACTCCAAGATCCTTCTTGCAGTTACTACCATTGAGCTAGTAGTTATTACTATTTAGTAATTACTACTATTGAGCTATTGAACTATTAAGTTAAATGAGAATATACCTTAACTGCAGAATAATTATTATTATTCTGTTTCTAAGCTCCCTTCCAGAAATCTTTGTAGAAATGGCAGATAGAACAGTTTTTGTACATTGTCCTCAGAAGCCTAATAATAGTAGAGAAGGTAGAGAAACTAATAGGCTTCCATCCAAACTTTATTTCTCTTCTGAAGACAATTAAGACAGAAAATGGAATTAGAGCCAAAAATATAATGAAAAGCAGACATTTATGGGTTGTGCAGAGAAGCAAAATGTACAGCATTACCAGAATTTGTAAAGTGTGCTGCAAAGAGATTGTGCATAAAATGTAGAAGATGTTGAGAAATAATGCAATTTAAGAAAAAGACTCAGAAGACATAAATGTGAAGCCCAATGAATTGGCTCTTTCTGTTGAAAGGCAAAAATAGGTGGGGGGAGTCAGGGATATTCAGTAAGAGAAAGAAACAGAAAAACAAGAGAGAGAAAGACAGAAAGAGAAAATCATATCTAGCAATTAATAGGTTTGCTGTTTGCAGGGAGGTAGTGGGAGAGATACATTGAGAGAGGGAAGAGAGAGAACAGATACAATAATTGGCAATTTGTCCACTTTTCAATCTCTTGGTCTAACATCCAGAGCAATCATTTCCTCAGACCAGAGGTGGTATTCAGCCAGTTCACACCACTTCTGGTGACCCAGTAGCAATAATTTGGTATGGGTCACAGAACTGGTAGTGACGTCTGGCTGGCCATGCCCCCAAACTGTTTCCCTGGTCCCCAGTCACTCAGTTGCCCCACCCATCTGATGCTCACTTGCTCATGCAGCTTGCCCACCTGCTGCTTGCCCTGCCCAGTCAGTCCGCCCTTCCTATGTGGCACGCTGGACCCTTTGTGGCTTGCCTAACCTGTCTTCACCCCAACTGAGCAGCCCTGATCTGCCTGCCCTGGTCACAAGTAAGCCTGCATCATGCTAGACCTTCGCCTATCCCCTGGGACCTTTCCGGGCCTCCCCTCACTACCCAGGATTTTCCGGGGGGAGGAGGCCAAGGTGGGTGTCTTTTTTGGGCCAGTCCAGAGGACAGGAGGACAGTGACAACCACAGCATGGCTATGGGATAGAGCCCCAGGAGTTCCCAGCCTCCCTTTCAGGGCACCCCCACCCACTGCCACCCCTCTCAGCCCCACCCCTGCCTTTCGGGGTGCCCCCACTGCTGCCTCCACTGCCCCCTCAGCCCCAGCCCCAGTGCAGCAGAGAAAGTGAACAGAAAGGCTTTCCGTTTGCTTTCTCCCTGCCTTTCGGGGTGTCTCCACCACTGTCTCCTCTGCCCCCTCAGCCCCAGCCCCAGGCAGCAGAGAAAGTGAATGGAAAGCCTTTCCATTTGCTTTCTCCCTGTCTTTCAGGGTGCCCCCACCTGCCCCCGCCCCCACCGCACATGTGCTTCAAAAGAGAGGGCGGATGGATGTTCTGGGGCTGCTGCTTTCTTCATTGTCACACCACTCGCTGCTCTGGAGTTTGCCCAATAAGTTCTTCCCAGAAAAGGCGTGTGTGTGTGTGTGTGTGTGTGTGTGTGTGACAGAGAGAGAGAGAGAGAGAGAGTCAAGGAAGGAAAAGAAGGAAGAAAGAAAGGGAGGAAGGAAGGACAAGAAGGAAAGAGCAAGAAAGGAAGTAAGAGCATGAAAGAAAGAAAGGAAGTGGAAAAAAGAAGAGAAAGAGAAAGAAAAATAGGAAGAAAAAAAGAAAGAGGAAGGGAGAGAAAGAGAGAAAGAAAGAAAAAGCAAGAAAAAAAGAGGAAGGAGGAGAAAAAGAGAGAGAGAAAGAAAAAAAGAAGGAAGAAGGGGAGATGGAAAATTCAGTGCTATTATTTTTAATTATTCCATTATTTATCATATATTAATATTTTACACTGTCCCCTTACCTAGAGTGATTTTATTGCCTTTCTTTTCCCAAGTATTTTTCAGGGTTTACATGTCAATGGTCCAGAGCATGAATACAGGTGCATTTAACAGAGTTGAAAGGGACTATGGAGGTCTTCTAGTCCAACCTCCTGCCCAGGCAGGAAAACTGAGGGTGCCAAATTCTGAGTAGAGGTCCTGGGAAAGGTGTCAGAATAACAGAATAGCACTTAGAAGGGACCTTGGGTGGGTGGGGGGGACACTATACCATTTTAGAGAAATGGCTGTCCAATCTTTTGTTAAAAACTTCCAGTGTTGGAGCACCCAGAACATCTGGTGGCAAGCAATTCCATTGGTTAATTGTTCTCACTGTCAGGAAGCTTCTCCTTACTTTTAGGTTGCTTCTCTCTCTGTTCAGTTTCCATCCTGCTTTGGAAAATACATTGTTTGCCTACTGGTGCTTTGGAAAACACATTGCCCCGCCCCTCTTTCTGACAGCTCCCTAAAAGCCTGTTACCTATCACCCTCTTGGGCAAAGCATGTGAGCCATTTCCTCCTTTCAGTGGTCCATGAAAGTACATCTATAGTTCATAGATAATAAAGTCAACAAAAGGTGAACAATATTTTTACAGAACTATAGATACGTTGAGACTGAGTGTGACAAGGAATGGCTGGGAGGGCAGGCGAGGCACCTCTTGACATGAATGACATTGAGTTGGCCACACCCACCCAGTCACATGACCACCAAGCCACGCCCACACAGTCATTTATTTATTTATTTTATTTATTTTCAAGATTTATATACCACCTCCTCTCCTTGGAGGACTCAGGGCGGTGTACAGATATTAAAAATATGTTAATAATACAATAATTAAAATAATTAAAGAATAAATTTGGTTGTTGAATAATCGGGATGGGGCAAGGGTTTAAAAAAATAAAGACTAAGACCAATTACGATCAAATTTAAAGTAAATGAAAACCCTAGGCCAGACCGGTTTGGTGGAATAGATGAGTTTTCAACGCACGCCAGAAGGTCAAAAGGTCAGGGATGATCCTCATCTCTGGGGGTAATTTGTTCCAGATGGAGGGTGCCCCCAAAAAGAAGGCCCGCACCCTCGGAGTCCAGCCGGTGGCACCCCGAGGAGACCCACTCTATGGGAGCGCACTGGCCGACGGGAGATTGATGGTGGCAGTAGGCGGTCACACAAATACCCAGGTCCCAAGCCATGGAGCACTTTAAAGATAGTAACTAATACCTTGAAACGTACCCGACAGACCACCGGGAGCCAATGCACCTCGTGCAAGAGTGGTGTAACATGAGAGCCCCGAGAAGCCCCCAAAACCACCTGTGCGGCCGCATTCTCCACCAGCTGGAGCCTTCGGGTGCTCTTCAAAGGGAGCCCCATGTAGAGAGCATTGGCATAGTCTAGGCAAGAGATAACGAGAATTCAAAAGGTGGTGTTTGTGCTAAAAATCCTCTAGACCTTAAAAGAGAAAAATACTGGGACAGTCCCTGTATATATTTTCTAAACAAAATAAAATATCTTCAAATACAATTCTAGACATACCCACACTTCCAGTATAAGGTATGCCACACATCATTTCATACAGTGAAATTTCAACATCTTTTTTTCAAACAAGTACACACTCACAATAGAGCTAGAGGTAAACATTTCATCCAGGGTAATTAAACTGCTAACATTAATTTCTTTAATGTATTGTTTTATAGTTCTCATTCTTCACCCCACCTGAGGAAAAAACCCAACAGGTCTATTGCCAATCCATTTCCAGTTCTTTCCTATACCCTTTTTACCACATGAAAAGTAAAATGTATACCTCTATCATTATAAATGCACTATCAATGCATATCTATATCTATCTATCTATCTATCTATCTATCTATCTATCTATCTATCTATCTATCTATCTATCTATCTATATCTGTTCCAATATTAACTTCACAGTCATTTGTGCATTCACTCTCGCACACAGAACAGCTTCCAGCCATTCAGTCAAATGATCAACAATTACCAACAGATATTTCAAAGTACTCACTACTGCCATTACAGTACAAGCAACTCACATTCTTTAAAATGGCCAAATAGCCAAATCTCTTCCTCCTATCAGGATTATATGCATTCACACAATATATATATGTTCTACTCACTTGCATAACTATCGTGTACATACTTCTACAAATATATCTTCTCTTCACACAAGCCACAAATACTTGTATTCCCTAATAAGTACCCTCATGTACCTTCTCTATTATGTCCCTCATAATAGGCTTATTAACTATATGTAATCTCTATACTCCACATCTCTAACATTATCTGTTTCTCTTCTTCATCAAGGAAACCTGGTTTTACATCCCATTCCAAAACAGGAACTAAAACCATCATCGGTATTTCTCTCATATATGCATCTATATATACATACATAAGCCTCATCTGCTAATCTATATCCCAAAATCTCTTTTTGGAAAACTTCTCTTAGCCAATAACTTCAGCCACTGCATACCCTCTGTATTTTCTAGAAGCTTCAAAGCTTGCACTAAAGCAAACATTTCACACACCTAAGCAAAATACGCAACAGATAAGCATTCTTTACTTCAAGAAGATCAATCAATATACGAATTAATACCTCGCTCTATTGGGCTATCTTCCAAATCCTCTCTTACTTTTGTCAGTTAATCTAGAACTTCAATACAATCATGTATAGTTCTATATCTTCCATTCCTGTCTCTCTCTCAAAAGGAATTCAACTTAATTTAAATTCCTGTCGGTTGAAAAAAATTCTCAACAATAAAATGCTTTAAAAATCTAACATATGTAAGCCACATATGCTTCCTGCATTAAAACACTAAAACTACTAAAGCACTATTAAATCCATCAATTGTCAACCAAAAACAGAACTGTAAGTTTCTGCTTCCCAGCTCACACTTGAGCTAGAACAAACACCTTCAGCTAAACCTCTTCCACAGGTACAAACAAATGGTAAGGTTTACTTAAACTCAGCAAAAAGTCAGCACAAGAGCTCTCTTAATTCTCAGCATAGATTATCTAACTATCCTCTCAATCCTCTCTCTGGATTGATTCTCTATACCTAATCAAATATCCTAAATCAGATCCCACAGATTACAATACCTTCCTTAAAACTCTTAGGCTCTAAGAACTCTAACAAAGCATTTACACATCTTTCTCAAGATCTTTCTTCTTTTCACCTAAGACCAACAGATCATTTACATATTGTAACACCTTTATACTCACAGGCAGTCCAAAACCCCCAAGGACCTGCTCTAAGCTTGTCCAAACAAACTAGGGCTTTCTAAGAACCCCTCTCGGTAAAACACACCATCGATAATGTCAAGTTCAATGTGTATCTGGATCAGTCTCCACTACTGGGCAAGTCCAAGCGTCTTTCAACTCTATCACACTAAAATACCTGTATTCATATGGAATTTCTCTAACACAGTATAGGGATTCTAGCATAATAATCACCAAGTGATTATATGAAACCAACCACTAGACATCAAAAATCATCAGGTTTCTCTACAGGCAATATGAATATATTGTACGGAAACATCGCAGGCTCAATTAGCCCATCCCCTAACAGGAACTCTATCACTAGCTTCAAGCCACATCTCCCTCCCAGGGAAATATCACATTGCTTCCGTCTCACTGGCTCAATATCACTAATATCACAAGTGTAATAGTCAAAACACCTCTATTCTCTTTTACTTCCCACACAATAGGATCTATAAATCTCTCCTGTTCATCAGTCAATAACTGAACAGTACACTTATCTTCAGAAAGATAAGCACAACCTAATAAGGACAAAGCATCTCATCCTAAAAGGTCCATACCTGCTTCAGGTATACACATAGCATCCAATGTTATATCAGAGTGTCCTCCTTTTAGAGACACATCTTCAACACTAGCAACATCAAAAGACTCTCCCTTAACTCTAGATACATCATACCATACATGCCAAAAAACAAATTCTGGCTACGTATTTATCAGGAAACCACAACTGTTTCCTCAAATCTTACCTTTACATCTGATGAGACACAAGTGTTAAAAGCCTTTGACCCCACCCTAATCTCCAATTAGGGTATACAGCCTCTGCTGCATTTCTCCGCTTGTCCGGGCAAATTTCTCAAAAAATGCCACAAGCAAAACACTGCTTACTTTTTTCAGCAGCTATTTCTGTTCCAGGAAAGAAATTCTATTCTCTCCCCATCTCTGGATGCTTCCATCTACTCCCAGTAGATAAATATGAATATGAAGATCCAATCTTGTGATATTATTAACTATTACACATCCAAATCCATCTGACTTATCTCTGCTGTCTCTCTCTTGCTTCATAACAGCTTCGAACACAGAAAACATATTTCACTGACAAGATTTCATTTCATCACAACTAAAAAAACCTTCCGTGGCCTGTCACAAACTACAATTTCATTAACGCTTAGTATTCTGGTATCTCTCTGAAGAAAAAAGAAAAAACACTTATTCAAACTAATTCTAATTCTATTCAAGAATTCAGCTGACAATTCATCTCTAAACTAACCCATCTAAGGAAAAAACTCTAACCAGATTCTGTCCTCTTGGCACATCAGTTGTTAATATCTTATACTAAACTGCCCTGACTATTCCAGCCAGTTTATCACCAGGTATTTCCTGCAATAGACTATACTAGTAGAGTATAGTATCTATATTCCTTCTGAAGTAAACAAATAATCCAAAATATGCTGCAACTCCACAAAAGTATAAATGCTTAAACCAGGAACAAACTTCTTATCAGAACACTTTTCAATCTCAGCATTGACAACTTATAATTCCTCAAAACAGAGGAAGTAAATACAAATCTGTAAGACTATTAGGCATTTCACACTACAAATAAAATTTCCTTGCTGTAAATTTTATAACTATTCCAAACATAAAATCTTCACAACTCTCTCTCGCAAAGTTGGCTCACATATTTCTTAAGAAAACCTCTCACTAAGAAGGGAAAAGACCCTTCCACATACTATCACAGATCTACATAAATCACTTGGGCATAATCTCTTTAACTCTTCAACTCAGCATTAAAAGAGACAATACAAAGATGCAACAGTTAACTGTTTAACACAGCTTTTAAGGCATTCAAACCAATACACATTTCAATACACACTCTAAAGTTTGAACTGTTTCAAACATATTTCAGCCATTCCAGCCATACAAAATACAATCTGTATCAAGGGAATATTACTTCAATATCAGAAGCCAAAAGCCGAACCAGCTCTCCAAAAGAGAACTCTGAAACTTTAGAAGCATCTTGTTCTCATTATAATCCCCCTTAACGCAAAATATGACAGGGAGAAAAGAGACAAGAAAAAAATAATAGTATAAACTCATACACACGTCAAACAGAAATCATCTTCAGACTCATCTAAACAATCCCATTCCAATTTAGGAAATGTTGCAACACAATTTGAAAAGTTACTAATTAAAATTCAGCTCACCTGAGACCCCCGGTGCACCAATCTTCGGCCGTTCCAAGCATCTACAACCAGATTACCAGTAAAGGTTTTAAGAGCGATTTCCTCTCCCTTGGGTGGAAGACCCAGTAACTGCCTCCACAAATCCAGCGGAGAGGCGCCATTGCAGTCCTGAAAAATCATCCGTCCAAAGGAAGAAAAAAAGTCTAACTCCTGGCTGGCTCGCCAAAATTGTTATAAGCATTCAAAAATGAAAACAACAGACTTTTGATAATCTGAGTTATAGGATGCTTTATTAGGGAAAATACTGCAGTATTGGACTCAGTTCACTCTAGAAAAGAAACATTTTCTAAGAGGAAGGAGACGCCCTCCTTTTAGTGAATACAGCTTATATAGGTTTATCAAATCACATGGTTACATAATACTTCCTTTTTCCATATATGGACGTTATACAACCTTCCAGGGAAAACTTCCAATAGTTTCAGATGTCCTGTTTTTCACATTCCAGAAAAATTATAAGGAAACATTAATATTCCTTAAGGTGACATTTATAATGTCAGAGTGCCCTAGCACAAATGTCCTCTAACCTATGCCAAAGACAAACTTCGCAATGCAACATATTTGTTTCACAAAAACATATTTCTCAACTTTTCTGTCCTTTTAAAAGGTCAGGCTACGGACACAAAATGGCTACAGTCTGGTTCTGTAGTTTCTGAAGTATAATATCCAAATTTTACTTATAACAGCTGGGTTGAGCTGAAGCCTGTTCCACCCCATCCAGTTCTGCACAGCCTCCAGGCACCGGGTCATCACTTCAACGGCTTCATTGGGATGGCCTGGGGTAGAAATGTACAGCTGAGTATCATTAGCATACTGATGAAACTCTACCCCAAAACCACAGATGATCTCACCCAGTGGCTTCATATAAATGTTGAACAGCAGGGGCAAGAGCACCAACCCCTGAGGAACCCCACAGATCAGGGGCCTTGAGGTCAATCTCTGTCCCCCTGTCAACACAAATTGCGAACGATCGAAGAGGAAGGAGGAGAACCACTGCAAAACAGTGCCCCCCCACTCCCAGTCCCCCTAGCCGACGCAATAAGATATTGTGGTTGACAATATCGAAAGCTGCTGAAAAGTCTAACAGGACCAGGACATCCCTTTGTCACGGGATCCTCCAGATATCATCTACCAACGCGACCAGTGTCGTCTCCGTGTTGTATCCGGGTCTGAAGCCTGTCATATCACTATCCCAGTCACATGGCCACCAAGCCACGTCCACCCAGTCATGTGACCCTAAGCCACACCCACCAAATAAGCCACACCCACAAAACCTGTAGTAAAGAAAAATGAAAAATTTCTAGAATCCTTCTTTTATGTGTTCTTAGTCTGATTAAAATTGTTCTCAATTTATTTAGCCTCTCTTCAGTTCCTGACCTAATCATTCTATACATCCTTGCATGATTTAATAACTTGACTCTAAGTATCACTCCAATTTAAGAAAAAATCTTCAGCAACAAGTCTTTCCTTTCCTTTTCCATTATGGCATACTATAGAAACAATGAAAATGGACCATTTCATTTTTATTGATTTGTTGAATAAAAATTCATCCAAAGTAGACTTTTTAGAATTACAGAAACATAATGTTGACTAATTAGTTCAAGCCTTGACTATTCCTTTGTGAGCTGATTTGAAAAGTTACTATAGATAATTAAGTGATCTGTTCTTCCCTGATCATAAGCATAAGCGCACCAATGTGCCTACCATCCCTGTCCTATTGTTTCTTTTTATTTTTCTTATATGTATCCATTTCATGTATCCATAACTATGTTTATACTTATACCTGTAATCTTATAAATGCTTGACAAAATAAATAAAATAAAACAAATAAAAAATAAAATAAAATCACTTTGTCTCTAATAACAAGAGACAAGTTTGTTAAGGTTACAGCAAAAATAGTGGAAGCTTGATTATATTTGTTGATGAATAATGTATTTTCCCTATTAAGTTGTATTTTTTCACATTAAAATATATTGGACTAGCTTTCTTTCTTTTTTTATTTTCATGACTGAAAATTAGTAAACCATGATTTTGAATCAAGAATAACAGATAATTGATTAAGAGAAAATCTATCACTTTAGAAAAGAAACAGTCTTCTTGTTATGTAACATATCAAGTAAAAACCTATTTTATTTATCTGTTACATTTTATCTAGCCTTTATTACTATATAGTTCTACGCATTAATCTTGTTTTTTCCCCCAAATATTTATTTTATATTCAGCTTCACTTCTTTTTGAAAAGAGTCTCATTTAACAACAGTGTTGGGGATGAAATTTTCTTTGATCAGAAAGGAAAACTGATTACAGGACTGGATATTGAGAACTGGGTCACCTTCCCCAACCAGTAGTTCCATTGAGTGAAAGTTGGGAAGCTGGATCCCTGGTCTGCTGAAGATCAAATGTTTACCATTCATGAGGAAGCCATTAGCTGGCCCCAAATTTTCAATCAAGTAGGTTCTGCATAGAGGTTATTTTATCTGAAATAAATGAGATGATGTTCTAAGAGTAGTTGAATACCCTTTAATATAGAAAGAATTTCAAATATGGTGTGGAATTGTCAATAAGTAAAGAATTCAAAATTTCTGAAAATCAGGGACATCTACTAGATTAGATAAATTGATACAGATTTTCCTAACATTTGTTGCTTAAAAAGTCAGATGAGATACAATATATATTGTTTTAAAACCTATATTTCTGTAAAGGATGAGGGCCAGTTTGATATAGTTTTTAAGCCACAAAGTTGGAATCCTACCTTAGGATAAAGTTATTAATTATAATTATTAATTATATTTAATTATTTGTTAAGAAATAATTTCAGCACTAGGGAGTGGCCTAACTGTAACATATTTCCCAGTTAAGAAGAAATAATAATTGGTAGCATTGAACAAATAATTCAATTTTAAGTAGTTTTGATGATGTGACTGATTAAAAAAAATCTCAAATTCTCAAAAGTTATTAATTATAATAAGTGCTCCAACACTGGAGGTTTTTAAGAAGAGGTTGGACATCATTTTTGTAAGAAATGGTATAGGATTTCCTACCTGAGTAGGGGTTGGATTAGAACAGCAGACGCCAAAATTTTTAGTGGGCCGCAGAGAAATCTCACCCCCAGAGCACCCCCACAAAGCAATTAATCCAGGTTGCACAGAAACACAAGGCTGCACCGCCCACATGGCCCATGGGAACCCGCCCCCTCACTCCTTACCCGGCAAGCTTGTCTGCTAAGTTGCTATTTTTCCTTTTTCCGACCATCATCTGTTCTGCTGCACTGGGAGATTTAGATTAGCTAGGAAGCAGGAAATGGTTGGATTTCTTGCTTTCTAGCTAAGCACAGCCAACCTCCCTTAGGATTGAAGGTTTGTTTACAAGCAAATTCAGTGCAGATTCATGGCAAGCAAGTTTGAGAGACTGAGCTAGCCGATGGTAGACAGATAGATCAGTGAATGATTCTGTGAGCAACTCAGTCTGCCTGCTTTGCCTGATTTTAGATAAAAGTTGCTTTTTTAAAATAAAAAAATCAATATTTATATACATGGTGTGTTGTGAGTTAATTTTGTGAGTTTGCTTGCAAGCAAATTTTATGTGTCAGACTGAGCTAGCCAATGGCAGATAGATGGATTTCTGAATGAATCTGTGATTCTGTGAGCAACTCAGTCTGCCTGCTTTGCCTGATTTTAGATAAAAGTTGCTTTTTTAAAATAAAGAAATCAATATTTATATACATGGTGTGTTGTGAGTTATTTTTGTGAGTTTGCTTGCAAGCAAATTTTATATGTCAGACTGAGACATGGCAGATAGATGGATTTCTGAATGAATCTGTGATTCTGTGAGCAACTCAATCTGCCTGCCTGCTTTGCCTGATTTTGGGTAAAAGTTGCTCTTTTTTATAAAAAATTCAATATTTATATAAATATTTATAATATTTACATACAAGCCATGCCCAGCCAGTCACATGACCACCAAGCCACACCCACAAATTAGGCCACGCTCACAGAACTAGTTAGTGGTCCCTGGGATCTAAAATTATGAGTTTGGTGGTCCCTGAGGTCCAAAAGGTTGGCGACCCCTGGACTAGAAGACCTCCAAGGTCCCTTCCAACACTATGATTCTATGAAACCACACAAAGAAAATCTAACAAGGAACTATGTTTATGCCCTCACATATTTTTTTTTTGGGGGGAGGGGGATTAGGCTAAATACTTTTGTCCATAATTTAGAAAGAAACAGGAATGTCTCCATATTTGCCATGTTTAACTTCCTGTCATCTCAAAAACCTTTTCTTCATTTTGTGATTATTGTGATTCATTCCACACTTACTATTTCATTAAAAGAATGAAATGAAATTTAAAGTTTGCAATTTTATTTTCCCCTATAATTATCAAAAAGACTATTATTAATTTTGCTGTGCTTCAACACCCTGACAAACAAAATATTATACTTGGAAGAATGATTATTAAATTATGATGGGCAATGAAATATTTCAGAATTTAGAGACAAGTAAAATAATCAGAAATAACCAGAATTATAAGATTCAATACAGAATGAAAGTTATGTGAGGAACAGAGAGAGATTCAGGTTCAAGCTTGTGCAATTTTGGAGAGTCTAATTATGTTACATAGAAATTAGACAAGCTTTGTCAAATTGGGATTAATATTTATTATGATGATATTGATTCTTCTTCTACCACTATTGCCATATACGACTTGCAAGACTCAACCAATAAAATGCAGCATCCAAAATCCTATCCCAATTGATCACAAATATTTCCAACAAGGGGAACTAATCATTGGTGGCATCATCTCTTTTGTCTTCACAACTAGAAACAAAGAAAGCTTTGAGGAAGATCCCCATCATTCTCTTGTTAGTGAATCTCTGTAAGACATAATTTCATTTCGATAACCTATATCAATCAAGATAAAATTATTTAATATATCCCTTTTATGTGTCATAATGAACTACTGTGGTTAAAAAAAACTTTTTCTAATATTGAGTGCTAGTAGATTCTGACAAGAAAGAATCCCCCACATCCCTTTGCTTGAGATAGGAACTACAGTATCAGTTTCTAAAACAAACTATATAGACAATGTGTTTGAACCACTGGTACAATATATCTCTTCAATCTATAGCATATTTTTTCTTGATAAATTAGACATGCAGTTTTCTTGCAGGGATAATATTCTTCTGAACTGATAATATTTTTCTGTACTTTTTTCCCCAGATTATTAAAAGGAACCTCCTCATGTGTAATAAAAAATAATTAATGAAATTTTATTTCCAGTTATACAATGCTAATATCTTATGTTACATGTCTGATAATGACAGTTTCACATAATTAGATTTCATTACAAATTGCAAAGAGTTTAAAAAAAATCTCTGATCATTCCTTTATTCTGCCATTTTTATAGTAAGTAATAATATAGCAATCAATTGGCGTGGTGACTATTATGTTCTAAAATCATTCTTAATGGAGATAAATCTGCTGATCAGATAACAATGAAAGAGTCTTATATTGGTTTCTAATTTTTTCCCAAGGAGAATAGCCATGTTACCCTTTTTAGATGCAGACTACCATTTGATACAGTATCTAATTCTCTTTACAGAGTCCTGACTAAATATTATCAGCATATTTTAATTCTCTTTACAGAGTCCTGACTAAATATTATCAGCATATTTTGACTATGATATTTGCTGTAAAGAAGATCAATGAAGAGTACCAACTCTTAACTAATATCACCCTGGGCTTTAGAATCTGTGATAGATATGCTGGCTATCATGCCAAAATGGAATTTTTCTCCAGTCAGAACAGATTTGTTCCAAATTACAAGTGTGGCTTCATGAACAAACTCATATCATTTGTTGGCACTATTGATCCTGGAATCTCTTTGGTAGATTTTTTTAGACACTTACAAAGTCCCACAGGTAAAATGAATTGGATTTTTCTTTTCAGATTGTGGTGGAAGGCAAGACAATAAGATTTCTGTACATAGCGTTATTTAAGAAAATATATTTATATTTATTTTATTACATAAAATAAAATATCTTTCAGTCTCAATGATTAACTATGAATGACCATTGAAAATTATACATATGGTATTGATTTGATGACAAAAACTAATATTTCTGAATTTTATATATTTATATTTTATGATATCATTAAATTGATACCTTGCTTTCATTTGCTGCTCAAGGAGGCACAGGTAGCATTTTCTTCTCTTAGAGGTAATCATCACTTATTGACTACAATTGGGATTTGCAACTTCATCATTATGTTCCAGGGCTAACTGAAACAACACATGTCCGTGCTAGAATTACAATCTCATCTCTACTTCCATCATTAAGTGAATCACCATGGGTATTAAGAAATACAACATTTCATGTCACTATTATTTGGGATTTCACATTTGTGTTTTTTATTCAGTCTGCTTGTTGTAATCTGTTTGTTAACCTTGTGAAGTAGAAATTATGTGATCTTTGGATGATATGAGGATCACAAATGTGCACTAGTTGTGAAGTTCTTGAATAATGAATATATGACTGCAGGCCACAGTGATATTCGTAAATACAAGGATGTGCAGAAAAACTGCCCTCCCCATTATAATGCCAAACAGTGGCTGAGATAGTTGATAAGTGACAAATTTAAATTTGTCTATGGCTATTATATGTATTAGTTTTAGTTAATACAGTTGGATTGACTCCATGTTATTCAGTGAGCAATCATGGTTGAAAACTAGCAACAGGGTCTTCTTGATTTTCCAGAGTTTATTCATAATATTTCTTTGAAACTGGGATCATCCTAATGGATATTTACAAAGAATATGCCATTCAATCAGGGAAAAGGTTGTTGTGAGAAAGGAACAAGGAGAAGTATTCAAATACTAAATCTTGATAAATGATACATTTTAGTAAAAGAAAAATATCTTTGAATTTGGACCATACTGAATCATTACAGGAGATGCCCTGTGAGCAGAATTAGAAGCCTCATTACACAGAAGAAAAAACTTCTTCTCCTTAGTAATTCCTCCTTGATGTCTTCTCTTTCCTCCAAATTCTCATCTGAACTTGAGCTGATCAGATAATTAAAGAGGAATTGACAGGACAGGATGGAGTATAACTGGTGGCAAGGAAGAAAGGAAGGAAGGAAGGAGGGAGGGAAGGAGGGAAGGAAGGAAGGACATAGATAAATAATAAGTTAAAGCATGGATGCAAATTAATGGGATAAATTCAAATAATCATAGGATTGTTAATTTCAAAGTGAACATAAGGATTATCCAGTCCCATAATGCAGGGAAATGAGGTAAAAACATATATTGACATATTTCAGAACTCTAAATTTAAAGTGGATACAAAGTTTCTTTTGGCAATCATATTTTCCCCACATACGTACTAGTTTTTTTAATTTATGTATCTAATTTTCATTTCCTAGTTCTCAACTGGTTCTTCTCCAAATGAAAGCCCTTTCTACTACCACATGGTTCCAGATGAAGAACTGCATTATATTGGGATTATTCAATTACTTTTGCACTTCAGATGGACTTGAGTTGGGATACTTGTTTATGGACTTGGTGGAAGAACATTTCAGCACCTAATCTTTTCATTGTTTGCTGTCCATAAAATCTGTGTTGCCTTCTTGGAGCAGTTCAGACCAATATATTTTAGTAATTCGTTAGAGGGTTTGGAATTGCTTGTTAAAACTTTTCATCTTCTTATTAATAGTAAAGCCCAAACTGTAATAATTAAAGATAATAATCTTTCAAATTTAAGGTGGCTGCTGTATCTACCTGAAATGGAAACAGTTTCTATAAAGCTGAAAAATAAGGTGTGGATAATGGCTTCCCAAATGGGTCTTGCATCATTTTTTTATCAGAAAAGCTGGGATATCCACGTCCTGCATGGTGCTTTGAGCTTTGCACCTTACTCAAATGAAGTTGCAGGATTCCAACATTTTCTTCAGACAAGAAATCATTTGTCCTCCAAAGAGGATGGTTTCCTCAAAGATGTATGGGAGCAAGCATTTGGCTGTGTGTTTCCAAGTCCATCTGTGAAGGAGGAAATGGAGGATGTCTGTACAGGACGGGAGAAACTGGAGAGCCTTCCTGGGGCCTTTTTTGAAATGAGGATGAGCAGTCACAGTTATAGTATATATAATGCAGTGTATGCTATGGCACATGCTTTATGTGCCATGAAGTTGAGCCAACGACATAGGCAAAAATTGAATGGCAAAAAGTTTGGTCTTCAGGATCTCCAGCCATGGCAGGTAATTTTATGTTGGACATCGGATATAAATTTTACTGATTATCTGGCATCTCACAAACTCCTGACCACAAAGAACTGTGATATATAGATAGAAAGTTAGTAAAGTCTTTTAAATTTCTTCTTTTTCTTTTTCTCTCCTTTTGTGGTTACTGGTAATATTAATGTACTTTCTTTGAACATCCCAGCTCACTTACTCTCTAATTCTTCCTTATAGGCTATAACTGTTGAGATATATGCTTTGCTTATTCTCCCCTTCCGCCCCCCATCACATAATCAGGAATTGCTTATTTCAAGCTTTATTTCTATTAGAGTTTCAAGAATTGCTTGATCAAGTTAAGCCTTCATTTTAAGAAACATTCTCAGAATCATTTCAGTCAATAAGAGTATAGGTCCAAAATAGTGAATATAATGGGAAACTTTCAATATGTGGGGAAAAAAAATTCTATTGGGTCTTTCCTAATAACAATACTTCTGAGGCCATAAGCCGTTGTCCTTAACAATGAAAGACCTATGCATGCAGTGTAGACAGTATAAGTGACAGAGCAGCAGAAATGTTCTGCCTTGGGGGTGGGGGCATGATTCAATCTATGAAATATAGAACAGTCCAAGACTATTTTAAAAGCCTTACCACATTGTATGACAAAAGGATCATGCTTTCAAAAAGATATATCTTTAGGAGAGTATAAAATGAGAGTCTAAGAGAATGTCAACTGAATTAGTACATGAATGAAATGCAAGAAACAAGAAGACAACTTAAAGGTCAAGATATAATGCATGGAACAGTTTTTGTCCATTATCCTCAGAAGTCCATGATAGAGAAAGTAAGGAAACTAACTAACTTTCATCCAAATTGTATTTTTCCTCTGAACACAGAAAATGGAATAAAATCCATAAAATGTAATGAAAAGCAGAATGTTGTAGATTGTGCAGAGAAGCAAAATATATGTCATCAGAATTTTTTAAGAATGTTGTAAAAACAGATTGTACATAAGATCTAGAAAATGTCAGAAATAATGCAATTTAGCAAAAAGACTCATAAGGCATTCATGCAAAGACACCCTCTCCCCAAAGGCTCTTTCTGATTAAAAAGAAAGGAGGGTAAGATATTCACTGGGAAAAGAAGAGAAAAAAAGATAGAAAGAAAAGAAATCAGTTTTGGCAATTAGCAAGTTGGCTGTTTAAAAGGAAAAAGTGGGACACATACAGGGAAAGGAGAAAGAAAGAGAAGAGAGATAACAAAGAGAGGCAAAAGATAGAGCAATTGGTAATCTCTCTATTACCAATCTCTCCATTTTTCAATCTCTTGGTCTGATGCAATAATTTCTTCAGACCACTTCTGCAGCATTTTCCATTCTACTTCTTTGTACTCCCAATCTGATTCAAAATTCTTTCAATTAATTTTGCTTCCCTTCAATTTCTTCCCTGATCATGCTGTATACCCCTGTATGATTTAATAATATTTTATAAATATTATTCTCATTTGATAAGAAATGTTCAGTTACAAAAATCTTTTCCTTCTTTTTCCCATCATGGCACTTTATAGAAACAATGAAAATGGACACTTTTTATTGAATTTTTTTATTTACTGTATCCAAATACATAATGGCAGACTTTTTAGCATTACAAAATGGTAGTGTTGACAATAAGTTCAAGCCTTGACTATTATTTTATGTAGTTGATTGGTTTTAAAAATTATTTTAAAAATTAAAATGATCTGATCTTCTCTGATCAGTTTATCTTTAATAACACCAATAACAATCTTTAATTTTGTTAGCTATTTCAAAAATAATGGAAACTTGATTTTATTTATTTGTTGAATAACATGTTTTCCCAAATAAGATACATTTTTGCATATTAAAGCATATATGGTTTTCTTGGACTTGTTAGTAGACCATAAGAATGATTTTGGATCAAGAATCACAGATAATTATGCTTGAGAGAAAGTATAGTGTTGTAGAGTGGTGGCAATCACTCAGGCAGACACCAAGGAAAAGGTTCAGCTCTAACTTTATTTTAAAAAATAAAGGGTTACCGCTACTGCCGCGCTAACACGGCAGCCAGCTGGAGCAGCAACAGCTGATGCCGTTTGACAGCTGCCTTTTATACCGGCTGTCAAATGGCATCAACCAATGGGAGAGGTCCGTGCTTTCCCGCTCAAAGCGTGGACCTGAATGGAAACTTCAGTCAAAACACAACACTCCTCCCTCCCAGAGAGGAGCATGCATAGTCCTGTAAATATGTTGGGCACCTGCGTACTCGTCCAGATCTTCTTGGCTCGGTTGGAAATGGCGCCGGGTTGTCGTCTTCTGCTTGCTGCATGGCTTCCATTGGAGGTGAGGCTGCTGGGACATCTGGAACTGGGTCAGGACCTTGGTCAGCTTCTTCTCCAGGTAGGCTGTTATCCCCGGTGGGCTGGAGGCTGGTTTCTCCGGGTGGTGGTGGTGCTTCTGTATTGGGACCGTCTAGATGACCTCTGGGTACAGTGCTCAAGTGGTCCACATGGTGCCGCCAGACACGCCCATCTGGTAGCTGGACTCTATAAGACTTAGGACCAGTTACTATAAGACTTAGGACCAGTTACTGCTACCACACAACCCGGCAACCACAGTGGCTGCCCAGCAAAGTTCCTGGCAAACACTTTGTCATTTACTAGGAATCTCTGTCTTGGCTGTTAGACCCAAGGGGAAGCATTGGGGCATAATTTGTGTGCAGCCTGTCAAGAGTAGTTCTCAGTCAGCGCCCCATTAACACTTCAGCTGGTGACATATTTGTGGAGGAACAGGGTGTTGTATGTTGGCTCAACAGGTATTGGGCTAGTTTAGAATGCCAATTAATGGGTCCCAATCTCTGTAGAACCTCCTTGGCAGATCTGACTGCCCTCTCAGCCAGCCCATTACTTGCAGGATGAAATGGGGCTACTAATATGTGTCTGATGCCCAGGCTTGCTAGGAAGATCTCAAATTCACAAGAGGTAAATTGGGGACCATTGTCAGATACAATGGAATCAGGAAGACCATGCGTGGCAAACATCCTGGTCAGTGCCTTGTTAACTGCTTCAGTAGTTGTGGAATGCATTAAGGTTAATTCCACCCACTTCGAAAATGAATCCACTACCACCAGGAATGTGTGCCCGTGGAACGGGCCAGCCAAGTCTATATGGATTCTGGACCATGGGCTGCCTGCTTCCTCCCAGGTCCTAGGGGTGGCTGCTGGTGGGGATGCCCTGGTGACTTGGCATGCCTGACAAGAATTGACCCAGCTAGAGGTTTGGGTATCCATGCCCGGCCACCATACGTAGCTGCGGGCGAGGGCCTTCATCCTCACTATCCCTGGGTGACCCTCGTGCAGCACCTTTAAGATCGAGATTTGCAACTTGGGGGGAATCACTACTCTGATTCCCCATAGTAAACAGCCTTGCAATGAGGAAAGTTCCTGTTGGCGTAGCTTGTAGGGTAGGAATTCTGATGGATAAGGGGTTGTAGGCCACCCCCTCCCTACCCAGTCAAGGACTTGGGAAATTACCTTGTCCTTGGCCGAATGGGCAGCGATGTCAGAAGCGGTGACCGGCAGCTTGAGTTCTTCAATGAGGAAAATGGCAGTCGCTGGTGCTGGGTCCTCGACTGGAACAGGCAGGGGGCAACAGCTGAGTGCATCAGCATGGCAAAGGGTTTTTCCGGAGTGGTGGACTAGAGTGTATGCAGCCAGAAAAACAGTCCATCTGGTCATCCTTGGGGATAAAATCGGGGGGGGGGGGTTGTTTAGTGCCAGATAAAATACCTAACAGTGGCTTGTGGTCTGTTATGAGTTTGAAGTGATGACCGTAGAGAAACTCATGGAATTTCTTTACTGAAGCAACTGCAGCCAAGGCCTCCTTATCAATCTGGCTATAGTTGCGTTCAGTGGAGGACAGTGTCCTTGAGAAGAAGGCTATAGGTGCTTCTGCACCGTTAGGCAGTCTGTGACTCAGAACGGCCCCTATTCCAAAGGGGGGAGCATCAGCTGCTAGAACTAGTGGTAAATCTTTGTTGAATTGAATTAATACAGCTTTGGACGTTAGTAGTGATTTGACTTCCTTGAAAGCAAGACTTTCCCTTGGTCCCCAGTGCCATGGCGATTTCTTGTCTAAGAGCCTATGAAGAGGCTCAGCAATTGAAGCTTTATGGGGCAGGAATGAAGCATAGAAATTCAGGAGTCCCAGGAAAGCTTAGAGCTCTGTTTTATTAGTAGGAGTGGGAGCATCATGAATGGCCTTGACCTTTGACTCTGTTGGGTGAATACCTTTGGCGTCAATTTTGTAACCTAAGAATTCCACTTGTGGAGTGGCTATGATGCATTTCTCTCTTTTCAATTTAAGACCTGACTGTCTGAAACACTCAAGCACACTTCTGACCCTCTGTAGCAATTGATTTTGACTGGTGGCAGATACAAGGATGTCATCGAAGTATGGCACAACACCTGGCAACCCTTGCAGAATTCTTTCCATGAGAGACTGGAAAATCCCAGGGGCAATACCAACTCCGAATTGTAGGCGTGTACATTTAAAAGCCCCTCTGTGTGTCACTATTGTTTGCAGTTCAGCAGTTTCGTCATCAACAGGGAACTGTTGATAAGCCTGGGACATATCCAATTTTGCAAAAATGGAGCCAGGCTCAAGGGAATGGAGTAGGTGTTGTACCACGGGGACTGGATAAGCGCTTACTTGTAAATATTTATTTATTGAAGATTTATAGTCAGAGCAGATTCTTAAATTTCCGTCCTTTAGAGGCGTCACTATAGGGGTCTCCCATTTTGAAAAATCTGTAGGTTGTAGTATGCCCTGTTTAATTAATTTGTCTAGTTCCTTGTCAAGTTTAGGATGAATTGCAAAAGGAACTCTGCGGGGTTTTAAACGGATTGGTACTGCTTAGGGGTCCACCTTAAAGGATATTGGGGTTCCCACGTAGCAGCCTAGGCCCTCGCTGAATATGTCAGCATATTCCCTGAAGGAGTCAACTTCTGAGCTTGCAATGGCGTGGATTCCACCTATGTGGAGGCCCAGGGCAAGGAACCAGTCTAATCCCAATAGGCTTTGGAGGGCGCCATCCACTATCACTAGAGGCAAGTGACCCTTAAAATCTTGAAAATGGACTAGAAACTTGCCTTTTCCGATGACAGGAATGGTTCTGCCTTAGTAGTCCCGCAGTGTCAGATTGCAGCCAGGGATCTTCTGTCTTGTTACTCTGGGAAGTAGTTTCTTCAAGGTGCCTCATGAGATGATGGATAGTGCAGAGCCATTGTCTACTTCCATTCTGCATGGTCTGCCTTCTATAGAAACAGTGACACTAATTTTATTAGAACTACTTCTAGGTATCTTAGCTTGATAGCATGTGCAACAATCCTCGATTTGTCTTGGAAATTGTATGGCTTTCTGAGGCCTTTGAGGCTGGTTAAAAGTCTTCCCTGTCTGACATATTCTTGCCAAATGACCCTTCTTTTGGCATCTTAAGCATATGGCATTCCTGAATCTACAGGATGCCCTGAGATGGTTGCCCCCACAGCTTAAACAGGTGGTTTGTATTAGTGGAGGTTGGCTTGCAACCTGCCTGTACTCCCTTTGATTTGAGTTGGGCTGTCTGAGGCGGTTTATCTCAGTAGTCTCTTCTAAGCCTTCCTTTGTGGAGGTTTTATCAAAATGCACTGTTGGGTTATCTAGTCTACCTGTATTTCAGCTGCTGAAAGTGCTGATAGCTCAGCAGTCTGGGATTCTTCTATGGCTTGTTTTAAGGTTAGATCCCTTTTAGCTAGTAATCGTCTTTGCAATTTGGGATCTCTAACTCCACAGACCAGCTGATCTAACAGCATATCTTCAAGGTAGTCCCTGAACCCGCAATGTAAGGCAGCTGTTCTCAGTGCTGCCATATAGTCATAATGGTTTCTCCTTCTGACTGAATGCGCCTTTTGAAGGCATGGCGTCTGACAATTCTGGAAGGCTTAGGGGAGTAATGGTTGGAGAGAATTTCTTGTAATTCCTCCCAGGGAATAGTCTTAATAGACCGTGGGGCCAGTAATGCTGTTGCGATGTCAAATACCGTGGCTCCGCAAAAAGTTAGGAAATAAGACTTTTTTTTATGGTCAGAGATATCAGTAAGGTCTATAGCATCTAAAAAGCAGTCAAACCAGTTCCTGTATGATTCCCATGTCTCTGCCGTCGGTCTGAAGGGCGGGAATGCAGGATTCGAAGTCATCTTTCTGTCAGCTGTGCTGCTTCTCCTGAGGCGATTAGAGACTGCGCTTCGCGAACAGTGACAGCAACTCTGTAGCGATTTCAGCTCTCGGCTAGTGATTTTGCTCTTTTTTTTTTTCCTTTTGCCTGGCTTGCCTTTATTTAAGATCCCACCATCATCGCCAGTGTTGTAGAGCGGCAGCAATCACTCAGGCAGACACCGAGGCAAAGGTTCAGCTCTAACTTTATTTTAAAAAATAAAGGGTTACCGCTACTGCCGCTCTAACACGGCAGCCAGCTGGAGCGGCAACAGCTGATGCCGTTTGACAGCTGCCTTTTATAGCCGGCTATCAAACGGCATCAACCAATGGGAGAGGTCCGTGCTTTCCCGCTCAAAGTGCGGACCTGAGTGGAAACTTCAGTCAATACACAACATATAGCATTTTAAAAAAGGAACAATCTTTCATTAGTGTAACATGTTTCAAGTAAAAAGATGTATATGCTAATTGTTTATCTATTACTTTTTATTTCGCCTTAATTACTTAAACTTTCTATACATTAATATTTGTTTCATATTCAGCTTCACCTCTTTTTGAAAAGAATCTCATTTAACAACAGTGCTGGGGAAGAAATTTCCTTTGACCAGAATGGAAAACTGATTACAGGACTGGAGATTGAGAACTGGGTTATCTTCCCCAACCAGTCCTTCCATTGAGTGAAAGTTGGGAAACTGGATCCCTGGGCTGCAGAAGACAAAATGTTCACCATTCATAAGGAAGCCATCAATTGGCCAATCACTTTCAACCAAATAGATTATACATATAGGTTATTTTATTTGAAAAGATTGACATGATATCCTAAAGATATCCTAAAGAATATTCTATATTATAATCTATATTTTTTAACATTAGATAAAATTTAAATACTGGAAAGATTGCGAGCAAGTGAAGGATTAAAGATTTCTGATTTCTGATGCCCAATTGGTCATATAAATTAATATAGATTATTATAGATTTTTCTAACATGCTACTTTTCAGTTTAAAAGTCAACTGAGATATATACAAGGCTAGAGTCTTCCCTTAGGACTTTGGGGCAGTCACTTTCTCTCAGTCTTAGAAAGACCAAGGTAAAATATTTCCAAAACCATTTCAAAGAAAATTTCAGGCAGTTGTTTGTGGTTAAGAGTGACTAGAAGGCACACCCTCACCCAAAGAAGTGTAATGGATATGCATATATATAATTACAGTATATAGCTTGTACACATTATATTTTACTTGTAAGATTATGCTGCTAGGATTCATTATACACATAAGTATATATAGGAAAAGTTTGTTAATTTTTAAATTTTATTTCTCCAATAAATACATATTTATTTCTCCAGTGCAATACATGTACAGTACATTAAGAACAAGTAATTCTTAAAAGATGTCCTAAGGAAATTTTGACTGAATTCAGTTTTTGAAGTAAATTAATAAATCATAGTGAACTTACTTACTTTATATTACTAATGAGAATTGAGAACTGCAAAAACCTTCACATATTCAATATTTTGAACAATGTTTCTAGGGTTATTATTGGATGTTAAAATTGCAGGAGAACAGGGTTTGTATGTCCATCTATATTGAATGATAGAGATGGTTAAACAAGTGATAAAAATAAAAATAATTAGGAAATTTTTGTAGAGTACTTTTGGAATTTGGGAGAGATATCTTTTTCAGTTAAAAAAAAAATCCCCCACACATTTGATAATAATGATTTTTTTTTCTTAGAGATCTGAGGAGGGGAAAGGCAAATGAACTTTTTGAAACAAATTATGCAAAAATGAATTTCAAATAAATTGATTACAAATATATTATTCAAATGAGTTCAAGTTTATTCCATGCTACCTCTAAATAAGTATCTGAGCTACGGATGGTCAAGGCAAATTGACAGTAAATACGAGTCAATGGAATTGAAGGAGGATTGGATTTAGCTCACTTATGGGCATGAATATTCTGTAGAATAATAAATCTGTGCTATCAATCCATCATCCCCAAAAAGTTCAGTTGAAATTATTTTCTAATTAGATATAATAAGTCTATTCTCCTATCACCATTAATCTTCTTAAGAAAGTCCAGTTCATCATTCATTGATTCCGTTAACTCCAAATCTGTAGAATCCATTTCCCGTTCTGTCTTCTCCAATATGCAACTTCCAAACTAAGTTTCTTCTCTTTAAATCTGCCAACAGCAGTTGAAATTCCAATCTATCCAATTATGAGTCTGGTTTGTCTATAGTTGTTTGTATCTGGATATCGTTTTTAGGTTGATTTAAAATCATTATTATTTTATCAAACTTTTAACCAAAATTTTTAACTTGTAGATTAAAAGGCTTTTTTATTTCCTGAAACTTCCCAAAGCGTTTTATAGATATAAAAAATTCCTAGACAGGAGAGTTATATATATATAACAAAGTAGCTGCAGAAAACATTGAGGTAATATTTCTCACAATAAAGAAATATAAAAAAGGGAAAAGGAAAATTTCCATCAAAAATTTTAAAAAATTAAAACCAGAGCTTTACAAATGTAAACCCAAACAAGTCACTTTCACTACCAGAAAATCTCTGTTAATTTACATTTATTTATTTATTTATTGAATTTCTATACCGCCCCCCTCCCAAAAAGGGACTCGGGGCAGTGCACAGCCAACTAAAAACAGACAATATATACAATTAAAAACAGATTAAGCAATTAAATCAAGGCCGAAATACAATTTAAAATATAAAACTAATACAGATTTAAAATTTAGAAATTTTTTTAAAATTTAAAAACCTAGTTAATTAAAACCCAAAAAAAACCGTTACTGGGCCAGGCCGGCCTGTTGAAAGAACAGGGTCTTTACTGTGCGCCGGAAGGTCTGAATGTCGGTAATGGCCCGTATCTCCGGGGGCAAATCATTCCACAGGGAGGGGGCCCCCACAGAGAAGGCCCGCACCCTCGGGGCCGCCAACCGGCAACAATCAGGCGGTGGAACCCCGAGGAGGCCAACCCTGTGGGAGCGTACTGGGCGGCGGGAGACTGTTGATGGCAGCAGGCGGTCCCGTAAGTACCCAGGTCCCAAGCCATGGAGCACTTTGAAAATGATCAATACCACCTTGAATCGGATCCAGAAGGCCAGAGGAAGCCAATGCAGCCCGCGGAGAAGCAGTGTTACATGGGAGCTCCGAGGGGCTCCTAAGATCACCCGCGCGGTCACATTCCGGACCAACTGCAGCCTCCGGACACTCTTCAAGGGGAGCCCCATGTAGAGAGCATTGCAATAGTCCAAGCAGGAGATGACGAGGATGGAAGTGACTGTGCAAAGTGCGTCCAGATCCAGAAAGGGCCGCAACTGGTAAATCAGACGAATCTGACAAAAGGCCCCCCCTGGCGACGGCCGTAATGTGATCTTATAAAGACAGCCATACGTCCAGGAGGACACCTAGATTGCGAGCCCTTTCCATGGGGGTTAAAATTTCTCCCCCCACGGCCAGCGACTGAACAAGCATACATACAAAGAAAATGACCAAATTCAAAATGACAGAATAAAATAGTGGAAAAAGTTTACATTAAAATGAAGCAATGATTAGAATAAATCAGCATCAAACCAGTCAGTTAACAAATAAAATGAACAAATTCAAAATTACAGAATAAAATAGTGGAAAATGATTAGAATAAATCAGCATAAAACCAGTCAGTTAACTTTGAAAAAAAAGATTGAAATAGAAAATTAAAAATGCGTAGTTCAGACCAAAATGTGCTTTAACAAATCTGAACAGCTGAAAGGAAAAATGGAGATCACTTAACAAAAGTGTCATTTAACAACAGAAATGTTGTGCTCAATTGTGGTCATAAGTTGAAGACTACCCATATTGCAAACTATTTTCTCATTAGGAAATTAAAAAGATTTTTTAAAAATCTGCATGAATACTTTCAGAATAATTTGGGTAAAGACAAGCTTAATGACAGTATGGGATGCTAGTAAAGTGGTTATGAGAGGCTATTTTATACAGTACAATTGCTTAGAGAAGAAAAAATCCCAGGGAAAGATGTAAAGGCTATTGTATGATACTAGACAGAAAGAAATTCAACTGCAAAAAACACTTATGGATCCTAAAATTTTACACCATAGTAAATTGTTATGGCAACAATTGTTAACAGTACAGAAAATAGAATTTTATACATTCTAGTACGTACTAGACTAGAGGAGGCAGCTAGGACCCTGGGAGAGCCATGGAAGGAGGAAGAGGCGGAGAAAGAGGAACAGGAAGAGGAAGAGAGGATACTATGCTGGGATTCTCTTTAGGCTGAGTAAGCTTCCACATAAGCCTTCAATTCCAAGTATATTTATTACCAGTGCAAGATCTCTGACTAACAAAATGGATGAATTAAGGCTATAGATTGCAAAGACTAAATTCATCAAGAACTGCTGTGTTTTGCTAATCACAGAAATTTGGTTTCATTCACTCATTCCGGATGCAGCTGTTGAGCTGGAAGGCTACATAGCTCACTGGCAGGACAGAAGTAGAGATTCTGGCAAGATCAAAAGGGGAGGTTTAAGCCTTTATGTGAACAAAAGCTGGTATATACAAAAACTGTAGACAGCCACTGCTCCATGGATCTGGAGTATATGACTTTTTTAAATGTAGACCCATATATCTTCCACAGGAATTTACAGTAGCATAGTTTTGATTACTGCAGTCTATATCCCACCTGATGCCAATACTACCACAATAGCTACTACAATAGCTTTGGGATTCCTGTATAACATTGTTAGCAATCAGCAGAATAAGTATCCTGATGCTGTGCGTATCGGTAGCAGGGGACTTTAATCAAGCTGATTGACCAGAACATGCTTCCTAACAACTTCAGGATTGCTTTGTGAACACAAATTGGGAAATCTTTTACCACCCTGACCTAGCTGTTCTGTGCTATATCAAACACTGAACAGATACTATCACTGTGGATAAACATATTAGGATCTATCCCAATCAGAAGTCCTGGATGACCAAGGAAGTCCAGCATCTCTTGCATAACAGGACCAAGGCCTTTAGGTCCGGTGATGGGGCAAGATACAGTGTAGCCAGAGCTAGTCTGAAAAATGGTATTCAGAAGGCCAAGACTTATAAGAGGAAGATTGAGGATAATTTTTATAGCAATAACTTGAGGCAGGTTCAGTGAGGGATTCAACAAATTACCAATCATCAATCGAGCAATGTCATTCCTGCTGAGGGGTATGCTTCATTGGCTGAGGAACTGAATCATTTCTTTGCTGACTTTGAAGTGGAGACATCAGAGACAGCTAAAATACAGCCACCAGCCAATTGTAGTCCCCATCTCATTGTGGAGGAACAGGAGGTGAGGAGTATTCTGAGGGCTGTGGACCCTAGAAAGACTGCCAGTCCTGACGGTATCTCTGGACGAGTGCTTAAAGACTGTGCTGATCAGTTGACTGCAGTCTTTACCAGGATCTTCAATCAGTCTTTATCCCAGTCCACTATTTCATTTTGTTTGAAGGCTTCCACCATTGTTCTGCTGCTAAAGAAGTTCCCTATCAATAACCTCAATAATTACAGACCAGTTGCACTCACTCTTATCATCATGAAGTGCTTTGAGAAATTAGTCTGCCAGGACTTCCAGTGGTGTTCTTGTCGACGACAGATCAGAGACCATGATCGTGCATGGCTTTGATCCATACTTACTCTGTTGGAGCGGTCCTTAAAGGACCAGATCTAGCTGACCCACCACGTAGGGATGGGGGAAGAAGGGGAGACTGCCAGCTGGCTTGGTAAACTCCTCTAGAAGACAGGGAGAAGTGGCAGTCTTTAATGGCTACCACGAAGACGGGAAGCTGCTGGGACACAAGTTTTGTGCTGGAGAGTGAAAGTGGTGAGTGGTGTGTCACTAGATAAAAGACTGAATATTCTTTTTGAAAACTCCGAAAAAGCCGGAAGAAGGAGCCCTCATTTCGAAGAGTGGTAGCGGCGAGCGAGAAATAAGAGGAAAATATAAGGTAAAGAAAAAACTGGAAATAAAAGAATTATATACAATTAGAGACTAAATTTGGTACAACATATAGAATTGGACATTAATCAGGCATTAGATAAAATGCTGGACTTATTTTGAATTGATGAAATTTAATATTAATACTACGGAAAAGTGATTTAAAATAAAAGAATTCTAAGAAGAAAGTGATATAGATCAGGAGTCTCCAACCTTGACAATTTTAAGACTTGTGGACTTCAACTCCCAGAGGAACTGGATGAGGAACTCTGGGAGTTAAAATCCACAAGTCTTAAAGTTGCCAAGGTTGGAGACCCGTGGTGGAGAGATTGGCTGTGTTGTCATTTCTTGATTGGTTGATGGAGTTGATGTTTGCAGATTGGTTGGCTTTTTCTTAAGAACATGTGTGACTGAGGTATTGGCTGTGTGTATATCCGCCTCCTGGGTCGTAATGACCTGGGTAATGGGCTGTGTGATGATCTTCTGAGTTTTAATCTTGTGACCTCCTGGGTCTTGTGCTATAATCTCCTGGGTCGTAATGACCTGGGTAATGGGCTGTGTGACGACCTTCTGAGTTCTAATCTGGTGACACCCTGGGTCTTGTATTGTAATCTCCTGGGTCGTTGGCTGTGTTGCAAGATCCTGAAGTTTTGTGGTGTAGCCTCCTGAGTTCTATGATGTGATATCCTGAGCGGGTGGCTGTGATGTGACATTGCAGGTTTTGGTTTGACTCCTAGTTTGAGGCCTGACTCTGTGTTCATGGTGTGTGTCAGTTTGCTTGGTTTGGGGTGTGTGGCAGCTGGTGATGCAGCCATGGTCTGGTTTCTGGATGGTGGTTGCCTTTCATCTATGGGATGGGTTTGGGTTTAAGTCTGGTGAGGGAAATTGGTGGTGGTGTCATGTGTTGTTTTGGGTCCAGTGTTGGTTTTCATGGTTGGGACTCATTTATTGATAAGGGCTAGTTTCCAAATGTCTAGTAGGCGGGAGGCATCATCCTTTGTTCATGTTATGGGGGTGTTTCTCTATTTCGATGGCTTCCCTGATTATTCTCTTGGAGTATTGGAGATTATTTTGGAACCAAATTAATTAATACATGAATTAATTAATTAGACCTTGGACTTTCTTATTCAATCTGCCTTTGGATTATGGATTTCCTGTCTGGCCACTCACAGAGGGTCAGATTAGGTAATCATATCCTTTCAGACCTTATTCTTAACATAGGTATACCACAGGGTTGTGTGTTGAGTCCCTTACTCTATATACTCTTCATGTGCGTGACTGCATTCCCACTCATACTAATAATACTATTACTAAATTGGCAGATATTACAACAGTGGTGGGACTCATCTCTGAGGGATGAGTCTACCTACTGAGATGAGGTGGACCAGTTGCTTTTGTGGTGTGGAGACAATTACTTGGTCCTGAACACCAATAAGACCAAGGAGCTTATAATGGACTATAGAAGGAACAGATCAGACATCCAGCCCTTGCTTATCAATGGAGACCAAGTGGAGCAAGTGGCCAGTTTTAAGTTTCTGGGTTTTACCATAAAAGAGGACTTGACTTTGGGTGCTCACATTGCAGCACTAATCAAAAGGCCCCAGCAGAGATTATACTACCTGAGACTTCTCAGAAAACAACAACTGAATGAAAAACTGCTGGTGACCTTCTACCGCTACACCATAGAGAGTATTTTAATTTATTGTACCTGGGTATGGTTTGCCAATTGCACTGTGGCAGATAGGACAGCACTCCAGTGGGTTAACTTCATTGCCCAGAAGTTCATTGGTCGCTCTCTCTCCCCCCTTTGGAAGAGTTTTATAGCTCCCGCTGCCTTAAGAAAGTTCAAAACATTCTCATCCAGGACACCCTTTTTTTGAACTATTACCATCTGGCAGGGGTTTGTGTCTACCAGATATGAATTTGTATTTTGATGCATGCTGTTTGATCTGGGCAAAAGATTGGGTGAGTCTTCAAAATAAGAGGTTACTTGAATTAGAGGGCCATGAATTAAGGTTTGGATGGCACAGCTATTTATAATAAAAGTAAAGTTAATGTTGATTTTAATAATTATTTTGTTAGACATGCCATACTAAGGGTTTGGAATAAATATAGAACAAGGCTCTCTAGGAAGCTGCCCCTTTGGTATTACCCCAGGAAGCCTTTTTTTTAAAAAAAAAAAAAAGGTGGCAAAGCCAGACTGGTTTCAAAATCAAACTGTTTGATGCATGGTAAAATTTTATCTCTCAACTCTAGTGACCCCACATTAAAACCGAGGTAAGAACTTGAACCAGAAGGTTACGTTTGGCATTGGTTTACTTATCAACAACTGAATGAAAGTTTTTAACTGGACAAAAAGTGTATGGATTTACTTTGTTGAAAATGAATTGGAAATTTCATTATGTGGCAATGATGAACATATTGCTAAGATCTACAAAATGTTATTGAAATTTAATTTGAAATTGAATTTGGAAAATGAACATGTAAAACATTGTATGATTCAGTGGGCATGGAATTTTGGATATGTTATGCTTGAAAAATGGAAAGATATGTGGATGAAGGATTTAAAATTTATATTAAATTATAATATAAAAGAAAATGTCTATAAGATGATATATTGTTGGTATTTAACACCAGATAAGTTATCTAAGATGTATAAAGGTATGTCAAATGAATGTTATAAGTAAAGAATGGACTTTTTATCATCTATGGTGGACATGCAATAAAGCAAAAGAAAAATTGGAGTATGATTCATATTTTAATACAGAAAATTTTGAAAATGGAAATAAGAATGAAACCAGAACTTTTCCTTTGGGGCCTAATGGAAAAAGAACTGCAGAAAAATGTGGAACTTTGTTATTGTATATATTGACAGCAGCAAGTCTATTGTATGCACAAAAGTGGAAGGACACTACGATTCCTATTATGGACAAATGATTGCAGAAGTTAATGGAGTTGGCTAAAATGGCAAAATTGACTACTTCGATTAAAGAAGAGAACATAAGTACTTTAGTTTCCACTTAGAGATCACTTCTGAACTTTGTGCTTGAAGTGGAAAAGAATGAAACTTTGATTTTGGATTTTACCAAGTAGATTGATAGATCTTTACAGAAATGGTTGTTTCATATTATTATGAAAAAGCAAAAAGTTGTGATTTGATGTTAATGCCTTATTTTACTGCATCAGAGAGTTAATAGTCAATGTTTCTTTTTCTTTTTTTATAAATACTGAGTAAATACTGAGATTATTTACAGCAAGACAAATTCCTTGTGTGTCCAATCACACTTGACCAATATTCTATTCTATTCTATTCTATTCTATTCTATTCTATTCTATTCTATTCTATTCTATTCTATTCTATTCTATTCTAATGCTTCCTCACTTCCCTCTTTCCTCCCTACTGCTTTTTTATTTACTTTTGTATTTTACAATATTTTATAACTCAATAAGAATGTTAAACTTAGGAAATTAAAGAAAAATAATTGAATTACTCATTATCTTTCATTTTTTAGTTTGTTTGTTAACTATTTAGAATTCATATTTAAACATCTAAGTTGTACTGATGATTTTAATCAGTGATTTTATCAGTGTATATATTTGATTATTATCAGTTCTTAATTCTGATACCTGCAGTTTTATTCAACATTTGTCATCTCTTTTCAATATATCTACTAGCTCTAGAACCATCACCTATTGTATTTATCAATCACTGTCAACTATCACCTACTTATACATATCTTTCAAATGTTTCATTGTGTTCTACAATAATTTCTGCTTTGTTTAAATAACTCTGAAAAATATATTTCTCTGTAATTACAATATATTTAATTATTTGCATTATCCAACAGTAAAATGAATTGTTTTCAATGTTCAGAAAGAAACTGATGTGTATTTTGAGTCCTATTGAAATAATTTCAGCACTTAGGGAATAATCTGAATATGTTTCTCATCTAAGAAAAACAAGGTTTCCTATATAATTGGTAGAACTGAAAAAAAGTATTCAATCTGGAATAGTTTTGGTAATATGACTGATTAAAAGAAATCACATTCTTACAATCGGAACTCTTTATTTGTATAACATTGATCAACCATGGTTTTCAACTTTTTTCCCAAAATACATGATTAGCATTTTCCTTCTTTCATTTATTGAGCAGACCATACCTGTTTCTGTGTGTACCGAGAGCTGCCTTCCTGGATATTTTAAGAAAAAGCAGGAGGAGAAGTCTTTTTACCGATTGCCTTCCATGTCCCAAAGAGAAAATGTCCAGCCAGAAGGGTAAGAAACATTCAAAACCAAATTTCCCTATTGTTTTTCAGGTCAGCCCAAGCAGATCCATGAACGTATAAATATAGGACCTGAATTATATTTTTTATCAATTAAGATATTTTTCCCTTCAATAGAGAAGTATTCCCCAACCCTTTCAAAAAAAGACCTCAGGCAGCGTTAAGAGTTTAAATGTTTTCACTGGTGTACACTGGAAAGCCTTCATATGAGTTGGGGGCCTAGGTGATCCAGAATATATCATTTCCAGGATACATTGATTTGTTTTTGGATTTATCTAAAACTTTTATATAGGACTTCCCATTAGGAATATCTTTATATTCTTTACAAAACTCCAAGCAATTAACATACTTGATTGATACATAAAATACACGTTCTTGTCATTTAATGGCCACAATTGGGACTTGTCAGTCAGTCATTAAATGAAGCAACTGTTCTTGCAATGTTATTTCAGGTTTCCTTTTCTCTATAGACCTGCAAATATAGATTGTCAATGAAAGAATTAGTGACAAAGTTTCTTTTTATTACTTTTGTAACTGGGAATGATTGCTAAATAAGGCAGTCAGTAAATAAGGTTTATCTGTACCCCTTCTCCCCATTCTCTCATTCTTTACAGTGCTTATCTCAAAGCTGAGATAATTATCAAAGAGATACTTTATATTTGTATTTGCATTCATTGGAGAGGAAGTAAATATAAGAATATACTCAGGCAACAATAAAGGAATGCACTTTGAAAGGAAGACAGTTGAACAGCTATTTGCCTAGAATAATAACTGCTGTGAGCCAGGGGCACTTGGGGGGAAAACAAAAGCCTTTAGTGTCTTAACTCAGGCCTATCAAACTGGTGGCCTGTGGCTGAATGGGTCACACACAAGCCATGCCCACCCTGTTCTGCAGAGACAAAAATATCACGATACATCACATGATGCAATCGAGTTTGACACCTGTGGTCTAACTGATTAGGAACTTGTCAGAGTAAGGTAGCAATGTGAGCCATGTAGATATTTTTAATCAACTAATTAAGATCCTGAGTTGGTTATTAGTTGCAGGAGCTCAGGAATGGGAAGCTTCTTCAAACAATGATTCTGATCTGAGAAGGGGAAAAATGGGTCAGGCATAGCATCAACTAACTGTAATGGCAAACTTATGTCTGAAAGTTTGTACAGTTACTTTTTCATCACTGCCTAACTCTGAGCAGTCACTGACCAAAGTAGTTGCTAGATGAGAAAGCATTCTGTTTCTCTTACACTGGAATTATGGTCTCCCTTAAATAATATATCACTCTAACATTTGCAAAATCTTTTCTACTGGATTAAGAACGCTTCAGAAATTTTTCATGTAAGAAGAATAAGGGATAGTTTTCTTATTTTTCCTTCAGTAAAATTGCATTCATGGATTATCGTTAGGCCAGAGCTAAACAAGAAGGAACAGTTAATAAAGAGGAAATATTAATAATACACAAACAAAATAATATTTCTATTATTTTTGTCTTTTAGTATCTTTTCTTGCAAGAAATTTGCAAGAAATCACTGATTTAAGGCAGTAGAAATTTGGAGTCTTTTTGGTTTATGAGTAAAGGCTGGTTAGTTAGCTCTTCTTCAATTAAAATTGAAATTCTGAGTAATGAAGAGGGCATATATTTTTTTAAAAAAGTAGCTTGGGTTTTAAAGAAAAAAATGACTGAGTTGAAGTTACTTGAAGAACCAAAACTGAAGTTTGTTCCTAGTTTATAGTGGGAAGGTATGAAGACACCTAAAATGGATAACATTTTATAATGCTGTTGGTTAGGAATGAGCTAAAACCTTATGGAAATCTTAAGAAACAAGAAATATTAATAATATAAACCTATACACTCCATTTCCACTATTTCACGTATGTAATATTCTTCTTTTAAATTTCCATTATTTTTAGCACTGATATTCATACTCTGTGGACTTTTTTGTCTAATATGTGTTGAACAGAAAATTCCTAGAAATGTTCTGCTTTAGAATTAGTGTAGGAAGTCCATCAATTAGCAATATAAATAATTTAATTATATTTTACAGGTCATGCACATACAAAACAACATAAAGTAACAAACAATAGAAAAAAATAAAGAGTAAAAAGAGCATAAAAATAGAACTATGAAAACATATATAGAAAAAGAAAGGAAAACACAAATATATATCAAGAATAACTTTTGAGTTCTTCTGAGGATATGATTAATGTTTACTTTAGATTCTTAGTTTAAAGCTATAATAAAATTTTTCTTCTAAACAGAAAGAGGGAAATATTATTTTTAAAATGTCTTTTTTCCCATTTTAAATTTTAACAGTCATCAAATCTATAAATCACTTTTTGACTTTTCTTCATCTCCTGCAAAAAGTTCATGAAGTGTTTCCAGTTACAGATGAATTTCTTCAGTGATTTTCTCTTGGAAGATCTATTAGCTTGGCCATTGTTGCCAGGTCTGTCATCTTTATTAACCATTCCTGTATTGCAGGTATCATAGATCTTTCTAATGTTGTGTGTATAAAAGTTGTGCTTCTGTTATCATACATAACAATAAAACACCAAATAATTTTTCAGCTGTTTTATACACAAACCCTAACCAAATGTTTTCTGGTCTAAACTGAATATTGATTTTCAAAAACGTTTTGAACTACATTACTTATCCAATATTGTTCAGTTCTTTTACAAGTCCACCAAAGATGATAAAAGTTTCCTATTTGAGTCACATTTTTAGGAATTAGTTGGGGATCCTTTATATACTTTTGCCAATTAATCTGCGGACAAATACAATCTATACATCATTTTATAGAAATTATCTTTGAAATTATAGCATAAGGTAAATTTCAGTCCTTTTATCCACATATTTTCCTACTGATTCATTGGTATGTATTCTGTGTATTCTTTGGTGATGTGTGTGTTGAGCAGAAAATTATTGGAAGCATTCTTGTTTAAAATAAGTATAGTAAATGTTCATCAATCAGTCATATTCAATCTTTTTTGAAAATAGTTGTGATAACATTTAATGAATTTCGGAGATTTTTGGGGGGATATGATTAAAGCTATATATACCACTCAAACAGTGAAGATAATCTTGAACAAGGAACTAATGGAGAAATTTAATACATCAAAAGGAATAAGACAGGGATGTCCTCTATCACAATTACTATTTATCATTGTAGCAGAGATACTACTAACACAGATTAGAAACAACCAAGAAATAAAAGGTTTGAGAATCAGAACTGAAGAATATAAAACACAAGCATTTGCCAATGACATGGCATTCATTATAGAAGATCCTCTGGAAAAAGGACATATATTATTACAGGAAATTGAAGAATTTGGCAGAGTGGAGGGACTAAAAATAAATAAGGGAAAAACAATGATCAAACAAAATATGATGGTGAAGTAGAAGGAGGATCTGGAGAAGAAATTGGGAATTCAAACAATAAAAAAATTGAAGTATCTCGGGGTATGATTGACAGCTAAATGTTGATAATTATGGGAAATTACTAAAACAAATACAAAAAGATTTGGAAAAAGATTTAGGAAACTTCAAATATAATTGCTAGGGAGAATTGCCATTATTAAGATGAACATACTACCCAAGATATTATTTCTTTTCCAAACAATTCCAATAAAATAAGGAAAAATCTTTTTTGAAGAATTAAACAAAACGATTAAAAAATTTATTTGGCAAGGGCAAAAGGCTCAGATAAAACTAAAACTCCTACAGGATAGGCTCAGATAAAACTAAAACTCCTACAGGATAGTAAGAATAAGGAGTGTTCAGACTTCCAGATTGGGATCTTTATTATCAGGCCGCAATAATAACATGGATCAAAGATGGGTAAATTTAAAGAACAAAAGAGTGCTAATATTAGAAGGACACGACCTGCAAATTGGCTGGCACATGTTCATGTGGGAAGGGAAAAATAAATCTCATTCGTATTTTCAAAGGCATCAAATTAGAGATACATTACTAGGGGTATGGAAAAAATTAAAACAAAACCATTACACAAAGATTCCAATCTGGATGTCAACCATGGAAGATATGATATATCCAAATGTTTTAGATTTGAACAAGACAGTGAGCTATAAAGAGTTATTAGATGAACCAGGGCAACTGAAATCTAAGCAGGAATTAATGTCACAATGAATACAAGTAGATTGGTGGCCATATATACAGATACAATCTAGTTACAAAAAAGATATAGAACAATATGGGATAAATTTGGATCAACAGGAATTGGATAAAATCTTACAGAGACCAGATAGAAAAATGGTTACTAAAATATACAATTATTTGTTAAAATATAAACTGGAGGAAGAAACCATAAAAGAAACAATGACAATCTGGGCCAAAAATTTTGGAAATAGCATAAATTTGGAAGATTGGGAAAACCTGTGGAAAATAAATTATAAATTAACTCTATCTGCAACTTACAAGGAAAATTTATACAAAATGTTTTATTGCTGGCATTTATCGCTAGTGAGACTCGCAAAAATGTTTCCTAATAACTCGGCAAGATGTTGGAAATGTGGATATGAGCAGGGCACCTACTATGATATGTGGTGGTCCTGCCCAAAAGCAAAAAAGTATTGGAGGAAAATTAGTAATTGACTTGGAGAAATCACTAAAGTTAAAATTAAATGGAAACCAGAAACATTTCTATTGGGAATTCTAAAACAAAAAATAGTAAAAAATATTATTTATTATACTTCACAAATTAACAGCAGCAAGGCTCACCTTTGTCCAAAATTGGAAATATGAAAATACTCCCCCTGACTTCATGATCATGAAAAAAGTTTTGGAATGTGCAGAAATGGATAGGCTATCATTGGAACTTAAGAACAAAAAGGAATCAGAATATTATGTGATTTGGAATTGTTGGTACAATTCCAAAGATAGACATGAAATTAATAAAACAAAGTCAAGTAAAAAAGTATGACACAAACTAGTAACACTATATGTAATTAGATTTGTAATATATAATTAGATGAAACTTTGTATTATATGTTTAAAGTAACAACCATGAATGAATATTTTACACAATTTGGGAGATGTCAAATTGAATGAACACTGTTTTGCTTAAATTGCAATAAGTGGAAAATAAAACCAAACTTTTATTGTATTTGTGTACATTTGTTTAATAAAGTATTTTTATAAAACTTTAAAATAAAGAAAGAAAGAAAATAGTTGTAGTTTATTTAAGAGATTCAACATATAAATAAATAAATGAATAGCAAACAAATCACAGCAGGTAACATGGAAACATGAAAATGAAAGACATGCTTAATATCTTGCTATTGAAAATTGTTTAGATAATATTAAATCTGTCAGGTCTTAGATTGGGAATATTTTAGTGGAAAAAAATGAAATATTATTCATGTATCTGTTTTAATCACAGATAGAGTATCAAAGATGATGGATAACCCAACATTGTCCAAACTGACCAGAAAGAACAGGATTTTTTTCTGATGTGATGAATCAAAGCATAATACTATATAATGGTTCTGCAAAGAAAATATCAGCCCTGGATGCAAAGGAGCACTTGTTCTCTTGGGGAAAGCACTTGGATGGTCAGCAGGTACATTTGAAGGGTTTATGGATCTTTGAAGATGTGTCTGTTGTAGGAGATTGATGGGACTCTAGGTAGCAACAAACATCTGGTAGCAAACTCTCCAGGATTATAATGTGTATACATTGTGCAAGACCATTGTGTAGACAATTATGGCCATTTGTTAACTTTAAAGTCAAAACTGACTAAACTCTTCTCGTACCATAAGAAGGCATGTCATCCCAGTTGCAGAGCATGACTTTCTAATTTTAATAGCCTTATATTCCTCAAATTAAACCATTCTTTCACCCAGATAAGTGTTGATGGTTAGTGGTATAGCTCCCAATCCGGAAGACCAAAACCTCTTCTACTTTTAACATCCTGTAGCATTTTTAATATTATTCTCATTTTTTTTCCTTGCCATACAAATTTTAATATCTTATTTTGTTCTTCAAAATATTTTTCCCCCAGTTTTATTGGAATCGTCAGAAACAGGTACAATAATCTCGGCAGAATATTCATCTTAATTGTAGTTATTCTACCCAATAAGAACACTTATAGGTTTTTCCAATTTTCCAAATCCATTTTAATTTGTGCTTTCAGTTTATCAGTTATCTTCTTTGAGAGATACACATCTTGCTGTTAATGCCCCTAAATATTTAACTTTCTTTACAATTTGAATGTTCATTGTTCTTGTAAATTCTTTCTTCTGTTTATCTGTAAAGTTTTTAACCAATATTTTCATTTTCTCTTTATTTATTTTCAAATCTGCAACTGTCTCATATTCTTCTATCTTTGTAATTAATTAGGTCCTGTTTCCTGTGGGTCTTCTAAGATAAACACTAAATCATCAGCAAAGGTCTGTAATTTATACTCCTCCTTCTTAATTCTCATACCTTTTATTTCACTGTCTTGTCTGACACTGTATAGTGTTGGTGCGGTGTCAGGAGTTTTTAATCAATGTGTGGAGTGTGAAGGATGTGTGTTTGTGTTTATTTTCATGGTCATGATGTGCACTGAAGGTGGTGTTTAATTTCATTGTATGAAGTGCAATGACAATAAACTAAACTAAACATTTCTGGCTAATACCTCTAAGGTTAATATAAATAACAGTGGGGATAAAGGACAACCTTGTCTAGTACTTTTCGTTATGTTAAAATCCTCAGTCATATCACCATTCATAATCACCTTTGCTGTTTGTTCATGATATAGGGTTTTTATCATGTTTTATCTCTCCAAAGTCCATATATTTTAATTGTAAAAACATAAAGTGCCAACTCAAATTATCAAAAGCTTTTTGTGCATCAAGAAAAATTAGTGCCATCTGCTTTCCTAAATGTGTCTCATAGTATTCCAGTGTGTTCAGAATCATCTGAATATTATTTTTGATTTGCCTCTTAAGTAGAAAGCCATTCTGGTCTGCATGTATAAAGTCTGCAATTATTAAGGCATAGATTTTATAATCTATGTTTAACAATGATATTGGTCTATAGATTTTTATTTGTAATAAGTCACAGTCTTTTTTAGATATCAATGTTATAATTGTCTTTGTCCATGTTTTAGGAACCTTTGCTTCAAATAATGCTTTGTTGTAGAGTTAGCATCAATGGACCTAACATCTCCTTTAGATGTTCATAAAATTCTGCTGGCAGGCCATCTGGTCCTGGTGTCTTGTCGGTTTTTTGTTTCTTAATTGCTTCTGTTATTCCATCATTGTTATTCTTTCATTCAACCGTATCTTCACTTCTGCCAGCATTTTGGGTAGGTTGACTTCTTCCATATATTGTTTAATTTTATCTTCTAGTATGTTTTCTTTGCTGTATATTTTTTCATAAAATTCTGTTATTATTTTTTTATTGTCTTCATTTTTGTGTTGAATAGTACCCATCTCATCTTGTAACTTTTGTATCAATTTCTATTCTTTCTCTTTTTTTTAAGTCTGAATGCCAACCATCTCCCTGACTTGTTAGCATTTTTAAAGAAGTTTTATTTGGCTACTTTAATTTTTTGTGCCAATTCCTTGTTCTCTAAAACACTTAATTCATGTTTAACTAGTTCCATTTGATTTTGCCATTTATTTTTTGTGGATCTCTCTGTAATTCCAATTCAAGTTTTTTATATTATTCTTCTAATTCCTTCTTCTCTTTATTTTTCCTGCCTATATAGGAGATTGCTAATCCCCTAAAATATACTTTGGCAATATCCCATACATTTTGGAGGGATGTTTCTCTATTTTTATTCTTTTTAAAGAACTCCATTTCCTTCTCCATTTTCTGTATAAACTCTTTATCTTCCAATGCTGACTGCTTTAATGTCCATCTTGGTTTTCTTGTTTGTCCTTTCTATTTAACTTTTATGGTCCGCCCAAATACTTGACTCCACATCTACTTCTTGTATATTCTCTTGCAGTTCTGGTGACATCCATGCCATGTCAGTTCTTGATCATGATTAATGCATATTTGAGTAGAAAGTAGATAGGTTTTTTTTCTGATTTTCAATTCTCTCCAAGCATCTTTAATTCCCAATTCCTCCGTTATTTTTTAAAAAATGTTGTTGTACATCAACAATTGCATTAAAGTCTCCCACAATACAAATGTTATCATATTCTCTTTCTGTAATTTTTTAATGTAATTGTTCATAAAAAAAATTCTTGGTTAGTATTTGGTGTATATATTACTGTTAATAGTATCAGTTTATAATTCATCATTACTTCCACTATCAAAATTCTCTTCTCTTCATCTTTATAAATTTGTTTTGACTCTAAGAATTCTTTGATAAAGAGGGCCATACCTCTTTTTTTCTGCTGTGCTAATGAGGCATATAGTTTCCCTATTTTAGAATTTTCCAATAGTTTATACTGCTCCTTTTTAATATGAACTTCCTGGAGACAAAATCAAATCTAAATTCAATCTTTTTAATTTATTGAAAAAAGTTTTCCTTTTCACTGCTCAGTTCAATCCATTAACATTGATTGACATTAAAGTAATTTCTTCTTCCATCTTTTTACTTATGAATCATTCTAGTAGTTCTAGAGGTTCTTATTTGTCTCTGTTCTTTTGTTCTAGCTTCTTCCCATTCTGCTCTTTCTTTTTGCTCCTTTTCAGTCCCTTTTAACTATTATGGTTCCTTTTTGACCGATACTTCTTATCTCTTATCATCTGTTTTCTCTCTTTTCTCTGTCTCTTCCTCCATGCCAAAGTGTTGTTCATCAAATTCAATTGCCTTATCTATTGAATCTAACCTGTATCTTTTATTCATGCCAAGTCACCAATAGGCCTTCAGGTATCAGCCACCTAAAATGTACATCATATTTGATCAGATTCCTTGCCAAAAATTGGTATTCTCTTCTTATGTCCAATTGTAATTTAAAAAATTAATCATATTCCATCAAAGCAAGTTATAATCCATCCTGATTTGGAAACTCTTTGTACTTTCCCAACTTCTAAGTTTTATAGGTCCCAGAGGAATGCAAGAAAAACAAAAGAAGGAGAAAAGAAATCCAAAGATGTTCTATTCAAAATGTTCATAGCTACAGTCTGGTTTCTTGGTTATTATCTGGTAGAGCCAGAGAACTACTAATTTTTCATAGTCATAGTTAACAATGAATTGTTCTTGAATGCACATGTAAAGTATCTCACCAGTGTTAAGCCATAATATGCCCAAATTTTATTTTGAAATTTCACCAACTCTAGTTTAGGAAATTCTAACTAAATACTCGATATGTTATGAGTTTTCCAATATAACAACTTTTCTCTGACACTTACATTTTAACAATCACAACCTTGAAAGAACAATTAAATCAAACAGACTGAGGATGATATAACATCTATTTTTTTTTCCTGGAATTTATTTATATATTTAGAAAATGTATATAGCTGCTTACTTGCACACAACAATTCCAGGTGGCTTGCAAACAATAAATCACAGTATAGGGAAAGAAAATTTGTTTACTTCAAAAAAAAGAAAATGTCAGCTCTGGCTGAACAAGAGACACAGCAAGTAATTTATTTAGTGACAGTTTTAAGAACCTTACACATTGCTGGCAGAAATATATAAGAAATTACAGTGATCATGTAGAGAAATAAAGAGAGGTAACAAAATTGACATTTTGTTCATTGATTACAACAATTATTTTTTTCCCAGGCACAATAGTTCACATTTTTCCAGGTAAAAAATAGTTTTAACTTCATTCATTTGAACATGGTTATGCTGTGGAAATTTCTATGTAAGCTGCTCTGATATATTTAGGGAACATTCTGCTCAAACATCTTCTTTTAGTTGTTGTTCAGTGGCCTCTAGGTCCTATACAGAACTGTGTTTTAATTAGAGCATAATCTCATGACGGCAGAGATTATCTTTGTTTTGAAAGAAGAGAAGTTAGAACTCATGGTCTATGGAAAAAATAAATGATGATAATAATGATGATGTTGGTGACGATAGCAACAACAACAACACTAATAATAATAGAATTATTTATTGGCCATGTGTGATAGGACACACAAGGAATTTGTTCTCAGTGTACATAAAAGAAAAGATAAATTTGTCAAGAGTCAAGAATCATAAGGTACAACACTTAATAATAGCCATAGGTTACAATAAGCAATAAAATCATATTAGGAAATAGTCAATAAAAATATTTGGATACAAACAACAGTCATACAGTCAAAAGTGGGAGGGGATGGGTGATAAGGAGTGATGAGAGCATAGTAATAGTAATGCAGACTTAGTAAATAGTTTGACAATGTTGAGGGAATTATTTGTTTAGCAGAGTGATGGCATTCAGAAAAAAATTGCTCTTGTGTCTAGTTGTTTTGGTGTGCAGTGCTCTATAATGTCGTTATAGGAAATAGGAGTTGAAACAGTTTGTGTCCAGGATGTAAGTGGTCTGTAAATCTCAACATATACTGTGTTTTCATATACTGGTTTTTCCCAAAAAGAAGATCCCGTTTTATAATTTTGTTTGGCTCCAAAATAAGCACTATGGCTCATTTTCAGGGAAACACGATTTCAGGGTGATCAGCTCGACTGGGCACCCCCTCTGCTGACACATGCACAAAAGGCTGTGAGCACATAGGGACAAACATCTGGCAGCAGCATTGTCTGGTCCCTTGGGTGCACTCTATGATTATGCAGCCCATGCAGCATAGGTCCAAGCAGCAGATGGCAGCAGAGGCTTATGGGGAAGGCATGCAATTCAGACATGCCACACAGGCCACAGGCAAGCCAAGAGATGGTGAGATGAAGTGAGTAGTTGGACAGAGGAGGCTCATCTTTGCACCTCTCAGCTTGCCTGCGGCTTGTGCAGAGCATCAGGATTATCTGCCTTAACCCTGTCCTACCTCTGCACCTCTGATTCCGTCTGCTGCTTGTGCCACTACACTACACAAACGCAAGCCTCCCATGTCTGCCCATGTGGCTCGTCTGCAGTCATGACATTCAATTTTTTTTACTATTGGTTCTATGGGCATGGCTTGGTGGGCGTGGCAGGGGAAGGATACTATAAAATCTCCAGTCAGAAGTGGTATTTGCCAGTTTTCCAAATTACTCAAAATTTCTGCTACCGGTTCTCCAGAACTGGTCAGAACTGCTGAATAGCATCTCTGCTCATCTGGATTGTGTGCCTTGCTCTGCTTCTGCCTCTTTCTGCTGCTTGGACAAGTAATCAACTCATCTGTGCTATGCCATCAACCCTTGCCACCACTGGAGATGGCCATGCCCCCTGCCGCCGGGCTGATGACAATCTTCACTAGGGGTTATTTTTGGAATAGGGCTTATATTAGGTACATGTTTAAAAATCAGGCTGTGTGGATAAGTTTTATTTTTGGGAAAAATGGTAGTTCTTGCTTTAAGGTCATGTTAGGTCCACTTAGATCCACGCCAATCAGGCTTCAGGCCCAGATACAGCACGGAGATGACACTGGTCACGTTGGTAGATGATCTCTGGAGGGCCCGTGACAAAGGTTATTCCTCTGTCCTGGTCCTGTTAGAACTCTCAGCAGCTTTCGATACTGTCGACCACAATATCTTATTGTGTCTGCTAGGGGGGCTGGGAGTGAGAGGCACTGTTTTGCAGTGGTTCTCCTCCTTCCTCTCCGACCGTTAGCAATTTGTGTTGACAGGGGGACAGAGATCGACCTCAAGGCCCCTGATCTGTGGGTTTCCCCAGGGGTCAGTGCTCTCGCCCCTGCTGTTCAACATTTAAATGAAGCTGCTGGGTGAGATCATCCGTGGCTTTGGGGTAGAGTTTCATCAGTACACTGATGATACTCAGCTGTACATTTCTACCCCAGGCCACCCCAACGAAGCCGTTGAAGTGATGACCCGGTGCCTGGAGACTGTGCAGAACTGGATGGGGCAGAACAGGCTTCAGCTCAACCCAGCTAAGACCGAATGGCTGTGCTTTCTGGCACCCCGATACAGCCAGCTAGTTCTATCGCTGACTGTGGTGGTGGGGAATTCTTACCCCCGCAGACAGGGCACGTAATCTGGGTGTCCTCCTGGATGTACGGTTGTTGTTAGAAGAACATATCGCGGCCGTCACCAGGGGGCTTTTTATCAGGTCCATAGGATCTACCAGTTGCGGCCCTTTCTGGATCAGGATGCACTCCGCACAGTCACATCCGCCCTTGTTATCTCCCGCCTAGACTATGCCAATGCTCTCTACATGTGGCTCTCCTTGAGGAGCACCCGAAGGCTCCAACTGGTGCAGAATGTAGTTTTGGGGGCTTCTCGAAGCTCTCATGTTACGTGAGCTGCATTGGCTCCCGGTTGTCTTTCGGGTGCATTTCAAGGTGTTAGTTACCATCTTTAAAGCGCTCCATGGCTTGGGACCTGGGTATTTGCGGGACCACCTACTGCTACCATCGGTCTCCCATCGGCCAGTGCATTCCCATAGAATGGGTCTCCTCGGGGTGCCGCCGGCTGGATGGCTGGCGACTCCAAGGGTGCAGGCCTTCTCCTTGGGAACACCCTCCCTCTGGAACAAATTGCCCCGGAGATGAGGATCATCCCTGACCTTCTGACCTTCCGGCACACGTTGAAAACTCATTTATTTCATCAAGCCGGTCTGGCCTAGGGTTTTCATGGGCTTTAAATTCGGTCTTAATTGGTCTTAGTCTTTACTTTGCCTCATTTCTATTATTCAACAATCCAAATTTAATCTTTAATTATTTTTAATTATTGTATTATTATCATATTTTTAATGACTGTACACCGCCCTGAGTCCTGCAGGGAGAGGGAGCGGTATATAAGTCTTGAAAATAAATAAATAAATAAATAAATAAATAAATAAATAAATAAATAAATAAATAAATAAATATTTATATAACAATATTTAGAAATATTTGCATTTGCCTTCATGGTGATATGCAATTACCTTTTAAGCCAAAAAAACTCAAAAACTTTTACTAGGATCTTATTGTAGCTGTTGAGGTAACTACAAGGGAAAAACTGCATCTTGTTGCAAAGAAGTGCAGATATATGTCTTTACATATTCTGAATTTTTTTTTGCTAAAGTTTTTGGCTGGCTTAAGTATACTACATGAATTTTGTCACATAAAACTTTCATTTATCTCCAAATCTTTTCTTTTATTATATGATGACTCATTCCACCCTTACTATTCCATTAATAATTTGAAGGTTGCAATTTTCTCTTCCCCTTATAATTATGAAAAGGACTGCTATTACTTTGCTATTCCTCAAACCCTTGGTTCCTCAATTATTACCCTTGGAAGCATGAGGACTAAATGTTGATGGACATTTAAATATTTTAGAATTTAGGGACAGATAGAACAATCAGAATGATTGTTCTGACCCATTTGAATCCAAAGATTCACTACAGAAATCTTGTGAAGAACAGAAAGAGATTCAGTTCAAGTTTGTCACGTTTTGGGGACATTTAAGATGTGTCCAATTGAGAGAAACTTTGTCAAATTGAGATTAATATTTATTACAATGATATTGATTTTTCTCCTGCTGCTATTGCCACATAGGGCTTCTAATACACAACCAATAAAATGTGGCATCCAAGAACCTATCCCGATTGTTCACAAATATTTCCAGCCAGGTGACCTAATCATTGGTGACATTATTTCTCTTGTCTTCCCAACTAGAGATGCAGAAAGGTTTGAGCAAGATCCACATCATTCTCTTATTAAGGAATCTTTGTAAGACACTATTTTCTTTCCATACTCTGTATCAATCTAGATCAAATTATGTAGTATAGTTTTTATATGTATCATTATTAGCTTTGTGATTAAAAACAATCTTTCCCAGCTATGTTTAAATAGGATGATTTTTTTTTCAGCTTATAAATGATTTCTTAGTACTTGGTAAAAGAAAACAAAAGGTAGAACCTATGTACTTTAAATCAAATTAAGCAAAGAATCCAACTAATTAATCAATATCTCATAGCCAGTAGTCTCTGACAAATAATAATCCCCCCCAAACTTCCCCCCAAACACCCTTCTCTAAGGGTGGGAATTATAGCTTCTAAATCTGATTTCTCAGAATATATGGAATGATACAGAACTGTAGAATAATTATGTACAGTCAGAGATATAGCATGGTTATTTCAGTAAATGAAGCATGCAGTCTTCTTCCAGCACTAATTTTCATATAAGCTGAAAGAGCCTTGAGGGATTGGGGGCGGGGGGGGAGGGGGTTTGAGAAAAAAAGGTACAACATGCTCCAAATGTTTTTATTTGTAAAATCCTTATTCTACCTTTATTAGTTCATTTAATTATTTTCCTTCCAACTTTTTCATTATGACCACTGCAATGAAGGCTATAAGCATCACATTATTACTATCAAATTTTCAATGACATGGCTAATAGATTCAGGCAAGATAGGTGTATCTCTCCCAGCACTCTGTCCCTTCCTTTGGGATGCAAATTACAGCATCAGCCTCTAAAACTGACTCTGAAGAAAATGTGAATTTGCATCGAACTAAATGAATAATAATATTCAATAAGAGATACAGCATAATTTATTTTAATAAATAAAACATGCAGTTTTCTTCCAGAAATATTTTAATTAATTGAAAGTACTGGGAAGGAGCAAGATAGAACTACACACTCTGAATATTCCTCATTCAGTTTTCTTAGTTCTCTTAACTAATTTCTACCCAATCTATCATTTTATACCAAAGATTATCAAGGCCATAAAAATTACATCACTATCATGAATGTTTACAAATATTTCAAGGGGGGAAAACCTACTTTGAATTTTGATTGAATTGTAATAGATTCTTTCATATTCAGAGACATTTGAATATTTCTGTAGTCTTCATATACCTTGTTTAAGTCAGACAAAATTCTAAATATATGCCATGTTTGCCACTTTTTGTAATCACATTAAAATGAAAGAACTATATGCGTAAGAAAAACTGATTTAGCCAATTTTACTTCACAACTATACAATACTAATATCCATATTACATGCTTGGTAATAATTCTGGTCAGCAGCTTCACATAATCAGAATTGTTTAACAATAGCAAAATGAAAGAAAAATCCCATTATTATTCCTCATAAAATAATCCCATAATTTTTATAATGACTAATAATATATTAATCAATTAACGTGAATCAGTGACTATTACTTTCTAACACTTCATTTTGATATGGCTTTATTCAGTTAATATGAGTCATTATCTCTTTGTAAGATATTTTTCTTCAAGGAGCATAATTTTTATGTACAGAATTTTCTTTGATACAACATCTAGTTCCCTTTACAGAGTCCTGACTAAGTTTTATCAGTATATCTTGGCCATGATATTTGCTGTTAAGAAGATCAATGAAGAGCTTCAACTCTTACCTAATATTACCTTGGGCTTCAGAATATGTGATAGGTATGGTGGCTATCATGCCAAAATGGAATTTTTCTCCAGTCAGAACAGATTCATTCCCAATTACAAATGTGGCAGTTTGAACAAACTTATATCAGTTGTTGGGACTATTGATCCAGGAATCTCTTTGGTAGATATTTTAGACACTTACAAAATTCCACAGGTAAGATGAATTGTATTTTTTTCTTAGACTGTAGTGGATGTTAATATATAATTAATTTTCATGCACATTTCTTCATGGAGCTTGTTTAAGAAAATGTGTTTAATATATCATAAAATAAAACAAACTGGAATTTAGAATGTGTTGTAGCTATTGAGTTTTAAGGATTGATGTAAAAGTTAATGAAAGTTGCTTTGTGATGAGAAAAAAACTACAATGTTTCTGAAATTTATTTATTCATATTTTAGGTGTTATTAGATTTATATCCTGCCTTTCATCCAGGTGTTCAAGGAGGCATAATTAGTGCTTTTTCCTCCTTCAGGTAGTCCTCACTTATGGATCACAACTAGGATTAGTAACTCCACTTAAGTGCCACACTCACTAATTAAAAGAATACATGACTGTGGCAGTCTTAAAACCTCAGCTTCACTTTCATTATTAAGTGAATGTGGGCATAAAGAAAGACTTAACATCACATCAAGATTAATTGTGGTTTAACTTCTATCTTCTCCATTAAATCTTCTTATTGGAATCTGGCTGTGAAGCCTTTGTAATGGAAATCATGTGATTTTTTTTGGATGCTGTGATAATTGTAAATTCATACTGGTTGTGAAGTGCTCGATCATGATTATATGAATATGGACACATTCATTAATACAGTGATCCACAGCAAAGTTGTTTTTCCCTAAAACCATCTTAATGCCAAATAGTGCCTAAATGAGACAGTGAGAGCTACGTTTAAATTCCTCAATAACTGTCAGATGAGGTAGGTTTAATTACGAAATTAACCAATGAACAATCATGCTAAGGACTTGGACTGGGGTGTTCTCACTGTTTATCCAGAGCTTATTCACAGTATTGTTTTGAAGTTAGAGGTCATCATGATCAAAGAGTATACTTATCAATACAGGAAGAAGGTTGTTGTGTAATGCGAAAAAGAAAGGAATACATATGGAAAGGTATTCAAACATTAAATCTTAGTGAACAATATATGTTTAATTAAAAGGAAACAATATCCTTTAATTTAGAACCATACTAAGTCATTACAGCAGATTCCAGGTGAGCAGAATCAGAAGCCTCATTACCATTAATAATGTTTTTTTTTCTTTTTATAACCCTGTAATCAATTAATTTTGGGTAGAATCAGGGCATTTAGATGGAGCTACATATTTACATGCTATTCCTGATGCCCACAGGGAGTTTGCAGCAAATATTTTCTTTTTGCACCCTGAGAGAAACATCTGTCACTACCTAGGATTGAACTGTCAGCCTTCTTAGTGGGAAGCAAGCATTTTCACCACTAGACTACCATGCCACTCATTGCCATTAGCAATGCAGAACAAAAATACTTTCTGACCATAATAAGTCCTCCTTGATGTCTTGTCTCTTTTCCTCGGTATCTTAATTAAACTGAATAGATACTTGAAGACAACTTACTGGATTACACTTCGATATACAGCTGACTGAGTTAACATTCTACATCCAGAAGTACATAAGGAATAGCAGTTCATATAAGTCTGAAATAGAGTAAAGCTTATTTACCCTATTTCAAAAAAATTTTTAGGAAGGGAGTTGAAAAAACATCTTTAAAATTCAAAATAAAAGGGACATTTCTTAATGTATTACACACACACACACACACATCTCATGGAATTTTGTAATTTCTTCTTATTTGCTATTGCATTATTTATTATTTCATTGTTATTATGCTTTATTTTATATATCAAGGTATTGTTGCCAGGAGTCCTTTGATCCTTGGGCAAGTTAACTGGGAGGGAGGGAGAGAAGGCAGGCAAGCAGGCGGGCGGGCGGGCGGGCGGGCAGGAAGGCAGGCAGGCAGGCAGGCAGGCAGGAAGGAAGGAAGGAAGGAAGGAAGGAAGGAATATATATAAACTGTAAGCCAAGCAAGGATTCAGATGTTAGGCTCTTTTCAGTGCTCCTGAATTTAGATAATTGTAACATTGTTGATTTTGAAGTGAACATAAAGATGCTCTAGACCCACGGTAGTAAGTAATCAAGCCAAGGTGGCATAGTTGTTAGAATACAGTATTGCGGGGTAACTCTGCCTATTTCTGGAGTTTTATCCTGACTGGCTCAAGGTTGACCCAACCTTTCTTCCTTCTGATTCTGAGTCCTCATTTTACCAAATTGGTAAAATGAGGACTCAGGTTATTGAGGGCAATATACTGATTCTGTAAACTGCTTAGAAAGTGCTGTAAAGTACTGTGAAATGGCATGTTAGTCTAAGTGCTAACTATGCTAATATTTCAGAATCTTTAATTTAAAGTGGATACATATTTCCTTTGTCAATATTATTTTCACTATATTTTTCTATTATTTCTATGTTCTTTTCTTATTTTTATTTCCATAGTTTTCAACAGCGTCTTCTCCTAATGAAAGCCCTTTCTACTATCACATGGTTCCAGGTGAAGAACTTTATTACAAGGGAATTATTCAACTGCTTTTGCACTTCAGGTGGACTTGGGTTGGTGTACTTGTTTATGAATTTGGTGGAAGAACATTTCAGCACCTAATCAGCTCAATATTTGCAGTCCATAGAATCTGTATTGCTTTCTTGGAACAATTCAAACCAGTGTATTTCACAAATTATATTGCTAGTTTGAAATTTCTACTAAAAACTTTTCATATTCTTATTAACAGCAAAGCCAAAGCTGTTATAATCAATGATAATGATCTTGCAAATTTACGATGGTTGTTATATCTACCTGAAATGGAAATGGTTTCTGTAAAGCCAAAAGGTAAAGTGTGGATCATGGCTTCCCAAATGAGTCTTGCCTCATTCTTTTATCAGAAGAGCTGGGATATCCAAGTCCTTCATGGTGCTCTGAGCTTTGCACCTTACTCAAATGAAATTGCAAGTTTCCAACATTTTCTCCAGACAAGAAACCATTTCTCAGCAAAAGAAGATGGTTTCCTGAAGGAAGTATGGGAGCATGCATTTGGTTGTGTGTTTCCAAATCCATCTGTGAATGAGGAAATGGAAGATGTCTGTACAGGGAAGGAGAAACTGGAGACTCTTCCTGGAACTTTTTTTGAAATGAGGACAATGTGTCATAGTTATAGTATATACAATGCAGTGCACACTGTGGCACATGCTTTACATGCCATGAAGTTGGGCCAACAATACAGGCGAAAGTTGAGTGGAAAAAAGTTTGGTCTTCGGGATCTCCATCCATGGCAGGTAATTTTTATGAATAATCAAATATATTGGAAATCGAATTTAAATTTCATTGATTTTCTATCATCTCACAGCCTTTTGGTCACAATGAGCAGTGAGATGTAGATGGAAAGTTAGTAATGCCTTCTAGGTTTTTCTTTATCTTTTTCTCTTTTTTGTGAAATTAATATTCTCAATAAACTTTCTTTGCACTTTTTTCCCCAGCTCACTTGTTCTTTGCCTCTCTTCCTGATAGCTGTAGCAGATTTAATTGAGTCATGATAGAGGCTTCAGACACAACCATTTGTTAGTCTGCTCCTTCATCAGTCTCCAGGAAGATTAAGATCACTTCAAAAGTCCACTAGGGTGGCAACATTTAATGTAAGGGAAAGAACATTCACATACAATGACTCTTTGTCTACTCACCTCCATAGCTTATTAAGATTAAGTGAGAAATAAAACCACCCCAGAAGACATGTACCACCGGAAGATATGTACTGAAGAAACTAATTAGATAAGCATTTTGAACCAAATGGAAAAGAAAATGACTCTATTTTCTATAATTCTGTTAGTTACAGGAACTGTTTGATCAAATTGACTGTCTCTTTTAAGTATCATCCTCAGAAGCATTTTTGTCATTAATGGTATGGGCCCAAAATAGTGAATCCTTTAATATACACAGGAGCTGGAAGAACTAGAAGTTTCTATTTGACTTTTTTTAAGATGAAAATATTTCCAAAGTTATAAGCCATTGCCTTTGTGCTTGAAAAAGAAAGAATAATGAATGCAGAGTGGAGTCAAATAATTTGGCACACACTATCATGCAGTAGAAATTATGTGCCTGTGGTTTCATGATTTGATTTTGATTCATTTGTGATATTTATTTCAATCCAAGCATCTTTGGATCTCTTCTACATTGTACGAGAAAAGAACCAGGCCTTCAAAAATATGTCTTTTCATGGGGCTATTAAATGATAGCCTAAGAGAAGACCAATTGAATTAGTATGTGAATAAAATGCAAGAGATGAAAAGGCATCTAAAAGGTTGAGATAAATGTATATAAACATAAATACTTATTGTTCTGTTTCTAAGCTCACTTTCAGAAACTTCTCTAAAAATGAGAGAGGGAAGAATGTTTGTACATTGTCTTTAGACTAACCATGGAATTAAAGATAGAGAAACTAACCAGTTGCATCCAAATTGTATTTCTTTCCTGCATACAAGGAAAGACAAGCAGAAAATAGAATGGGAAACAGTAAAATATAGTGAAGAGTAGACTATTGTGGATTGTACTGAGGAAAACAAAATCAGATCATGGAAGACTGATCTTATTGCATGATTTAACAAAGTGACAGAATTAGTGGACCAGAGGAATGCTGTCGATACAATTTACTTGGACTTCAGTAAGGCATTTAATAAAATATACTATAACCTACCACTTGATAAAATAGAAACACATGGGTTAGACAGCATCACTACCAAATGGATTTCTAACTGGCTGATCAACTGCACTCAACATGTAGTCCTCAATGGAACTGTATTAACATGGAGGGAAGTATGCAGTGGGATACCCCAAGGCTCTATTTTAGGCCCAGTACTCTTCAACATTTTTATTTTATTTATTTACTTATTTGATTTGTCAATCGCTTACAAGATGATAGGTATAAGAATAAACATGAGTATGAATACAGAAAATAGGTACAGATAAATGGGGACAATAGGACAGGGACAGTAGGCATGATGGTGCACTTATACACACCTCTTACAGACCTCTTGGTATAGGGTGAGGTCAATAGTGGATAGTTTAAGGTTAAAGGAGTGGGGGTAATACATTCCAGGCATTGACCACTGTTGCTGAAGTCATATTTTCTTCAATCAAGTTTGGAGCAGTTAATATTGAGTTTGAATCTGTTGTGTGCTTTTGTATTGTTGCAGTTGAAGCTGAAGTAGTCATTGACTGGTAGGACATTGTAGCAGATAATTTTGTGTACTACGCTTAAGTCCAACCATAAGCGGCATAGTCCAAGCCCAAAATTTCAAGCCTGGTGGTGTAGGGTATTCTGTTGCAAGCAGAGGAGTGTAGTACTCTTCTTGTAAAATACTTCTGGACTCGCTCAATTGTATTTATGTTAGTGTGGATTCCAGACAGATGAGCTATATTCAAGTATTGATCTAGCAAAGGTTTTATATGCCTTAGTTAGCAATTCAATATTACCAAGGTTCTTGACAGAGTGAGGGTCATCAACAAGGTCATATCTGCCTAGCTTGTATTTGTTGTACTGATTTTTTTTTATCAATGTGTAGGACAGAGCATTTGTTGGTCAAGATTTGGAGTTGCCAATTGTTTGACCATTCAGACAAAAAATCAAGGTCATTTTGAAGGACAGCAGCATTTTTGGTGGTGTTGAATAGTTTTATATTGTCAGCGAAGAGGATGCAGTTGCTTATAAGATGATGCAGAGTATAAAGAATGTGGGTTCTAGAATGGTGCCTTGGGTGACACCACTCTTAACTGGTGCAGGGTTTGATATTTTTACTATTTGTTGCCTGTTTGACAGGAATGCTGTAATCCACTTCTGAAGGGATCCGGAAATGCCCTAAGAGTTTAGTTTTAACAGTAGTTTGTTGTATACTACTGAATCAAAGGTTTTGCAGAGGTCTATGTAAGTTGTGTCTATTGCTTTACCCTGGTCGAGTAGAGTAGTCCATGTTTTTACAGTGTAGGAGTTGCATATTGCAGGATAACCAAATTGTTTTTTGGAGAGTTGGTTGTTTGATTCTAAGTGGAGGGTAATGGATTGATTAATGACTGATTCCATGACTTTGCATATAACACAACACAGTGAGATAGGTCTGTAGGCTTTAACCAGGCTGGGGTCACCTTTTTTGAAGATAGGGATGACCATTGCTAAGGACCATAGGTTTGGTAAGGAGCTGGTTCTGAATGATGTCTCATATATTATGCTTAAGGTTCTGCTATGGCAGAGAAGAGCTTTTTTAAGAAGTATTCACACAATCCATCAGGACCAATAGATAGGGATAGTTTTAGGTTACTTAGTGCCTTTTCTATGTTATCTTTTGTAAAATCAATATGTAGTAGATCATTGCAATTAGTTGTGGTACAACTAGGAAATGTGGGGCATGAGCTGTTGCTGTTTACAAAGACAGCAGAAGAATGTGTTGAAGAGGTTGGCCTTAATGGCTTAATTGCTACAGTCTTTCCCACTTGGTCCTTTTAGGGGTGATGGTTCTTGAGTCTTTAAGTTTGGTGTATACAAAATTGTAGAAGGCATGGGTGGATTTTGTATGTAGGAGGCTTTCCTCTTGCTTGCAGTGGTAATTAGTGCATTCTGCCTGTATCTGTTGGCATAAGGTGTTGTATCAGTTTTTGAAGTTTGCTACATAGCTAGTTTTGTTTTTTTGTCATAGTGATCTTTTAAAATTAAAGTTTCCTTATTGTATGGGTAATTTCTTTTTCTTTTTTTGTCGGTTACTAATGGTACATATACTTTAATAACTCTTTCAAGTTCAAGCAAGAATACATTATAATGGTTTTCAGTAATATTACAGAAAGAGTACAGAATGTGCCAATCAAGAAATGATAGATCAGCAACTATGAGATCATAGTTAGCTTTTTTGAAGTTGTATTTTGTGGATCCATCATTATGATCCTCTTTGTGAGGGCATAAATTGAGACAGAAGTCAACCAAGCTGTGGTCACTGTTTGAAAAGGGTTCTTGTATTTGTTGGCCATAAATTGAGTTTGATCTGTTGCAGAAGATGAGGTTGAGGCAGTTGTTCAGTTTAGTGTTGTTAGTTACTAATTGATCCAGTCCTAGTATAGTGACGGCATTGTACAGGTTGCATGTATGAGTTCGGTTGTACATTCATTCATCTTCATCAATGATTTGGACAAAGGGATAGATGGGGAACTCATCAAATTTGCAGATGACACCAAGCTAGCAGGAATAGCCAACACTCCAGAAGATAGGCTTAAAATACATAAGGATCTTGACAGATTTGAACATTGGGCTCTAGCTAACAAAATGAAATTCAATGGTGAAAAAAATTAGGTTCTACATTTAGGCAAGAAAAACAAAATGAACAGGTACCATATATGTATTACCTTGCTCAATAGTAGTAACTGTGAGAGGGATCTCAGAGTCCTATTGGACAACCATTTAAATATGACCCAGCCATGTGCAGTAGCTGCCAAAAAAGCCAACACAGTTCTAGGCTGCATAAACAGAGGGATAGAATCAAGATCACAGGAAGTGTTAATACCACTTTATAATCCTTGGTAAGGCCAAACGTGGAATACTGCATCCAGTTTTGGTTGCCATGATGTAAAAAAGATGTAGAAACAGTGCAGAGAAGAGCAACAAAGATGATTAAGGGACTGGAGGCTAAAATATATGAAAAATGGCTGCAGGAACTGGGTATGTCTAGTTTGATGAAAAGAAGGACTAGGGGAGACCTGATAACAGTCTTCCAATATCTCAGAGGCTACCCCAAGAAGAGGGAGTCAAATTCTTCTCCAAAGCACCTGAGGGCAGGACAAGAAGTGATGTTTAAAAATTAATCCAGGAGAAAAGCAACTTAGAACTAAGGAGAAATTTCAGTTAAAACAATTAATCAGTGGAACAACTTGCCTACAGAAGGTGTGAACACTCCAACACTGGAAGTTTTTAAGAAGATATTGGATAACCATTTGTCTAGGGTTTCCTGTCTAGGCAGGAAGTTGGGCTAAAAGATCTCCAGGGTTCCTTCCAACTCTGTTATTCTATTCTAGTCTAACATTAGAGAAGCAAAACTATGCACTATACATATAGTAACCATGGCTTGTTTTTACATGTTGGTTTCATATTCATATTCAGCTTCACTTCTTTTTGAAAAGAGTCTCATTTAACAACAGTGCTGGGAATGAAATTTCCTTTGACCAGAATGGCAAACTTATTACAGGATTAGAGATGGAGAACTGGGTCACATTCCCCAACCAGTCCTTCCAGCGAGTGAAAGTTGGAAAGCTGGATTCCTGGGCTGCTGAAGATAAAATGTTCACCATTCATGATGAAGCCATTAGCTGGCCCAGCACTTTCAACCAAGTAGGTTCTTAATGTAAGTGATATTGTTTAAATGATTGGGATAATTTCCTAAATCTAATTCTATGTAATTTAAGATAGAAAGAGGAATTGTTTACAAGTTAATAATTCAAAATTTCTGAAAAGCAGTTATATCTAATCATTACAAAAATTAATATAGATTTTCATATCCTATGTTGCTATCAAAGTTTTTTTAAAAAACAAAGGAGGTATATAAAATATTTACACAAACATAACTGTAATGAATGAAGGCCAGTTTGGTGCAGTAGTTAAGCTGCAAATCTAGAGTCCAGCCTTAGCAACGAAGCCAAATGGGAGATTTTGGCCAGTCACTTTCTCTTGGTCCTAGGAAAAAGCCTATGGCAGGGCTGTCAAACTCACGGCCTGTGGGCCGGATGTGTCATGCTCTGGCCACGTCCCCACCCGGTTTAATGAAGGAAAAAAAGTCCTGATACCTCATGTAACGACACTGTGACAACATGAGTTTGATACTCATGGACTATGGCAAAATATTTCCAAAAATATTTGCAAGAGAACTTCAGGGACTAGACTCAGCAGCTGTTGAGATTTAGAAGGCACATTCACACACATAAATATATATATATTTTCTAGACACAATTCATTTGACTTCTAAGCTTATGCACCTATTATGCATTACAAATAAACAATATTGTCTTCTCATCTTTATGGGTGGCATTTGTCTTCCTCAATCTTGAATTATCTACCAAATATCTTGGAGCCTGAGAGTTCTACATTGTATATTAGCTGACCCCAACACTGTATTCTTTTAGAAAGATAATTGATGTTAGAAAGAGATTTGATATTGTTCTTGGGTTCTGTTGGAGCTATTCTTCCAGCTCTTGCTGGGTGTTTCTGACACCACTGGGTCACTTTGGCTTTTACTTGCACATCCTCTTCAGTTCCTTCTTTAAGCCCTGGTACTTCTACAGCCTCTCATAGTCCTATCTCCTAATGTTTCTATGTTTCTGTCCCTTAAAACTGCTATATCTACCACAACCATATTTTGATCCTGGAGATATTTGCAACACACACACACACACACACACACACACGAAATCTACCTCAGAAAATGCTGTCACTCAAAACTTAATAAGAATAAAGCAAGCTTTTAAGCTTTACCTGTTAATATGTATACTGGAGAAACAAAATTGTTTTCACATATACAGTATAAGAAATACTATTTTTTATTTCTCCAACCTTGCTTTGTTCTTAAGTTTTGAATAAATCCAATTTATGAAATAGATTGATAAATCATAGTGAACCATTCTTATTTTTTAATACCTAATAATATATTAGAGGTTCAAAATGCTTCATCTATTCAATTTTTTAATACTATTTCTAGAGTTATTATAGAATAGAAATAGAATACTTTATTGGCCAAGTGTGATTGGACACACAAGGAATTTGTCTTGGTGTAAATACTCTCAGTATACATAAAGAAGGAACATTCGTTAAGAATCAAGAATCATAATGTACAACACTTAATGATAGTCATAGGGTACAAACAACATCAAATCATACTAGGAAACAGAGAATACAAGCAACAAAGTTACAGTCACAAGTGGGAGGGGATGGGTAATAAGGAGTGATGAGAAGATTAACAGTAATAGTAGTGTACACTTTGTAAATAGTTGAACAGTGTTGAGGGAATTATTTGTTTAGCAGAGTGATGGCTTTCGGGGAAAAACTGTTCTTGTGTCTAGTTGTTCTGGTGTGCAGTGCTCTATAGAGTCGTTTTGAGGGAAGGAGTTGAAACTGTTTATGTCCAGGATCTGAGGAGTCTGTAGATGTTTTCACAGCCTTCTTTCTAGCTTGTGCATTGTTCCTCAATGGAAAACAGATTGGTAGCAATTGTTTTTTTCTGCAGTTCTAATTATCCATTGAAGTCTGTGTTTGTCTTGATTGGTTGCAGTGCCAAACCAGACCATTATAGAGGTGCAGATGATAGACTCAATAATTCTTCTGTAGAACTGTATCAGCAGCTTTTTGGGTAGCCTGAGATTTCTGAGTTGACACAGGAAGAACATTCTTTGTTATGCTTTTTTGATGATGTATTTGATGTTAGGTGTCCATTTTAAATATTGAGATATAATAGAACCAGAAACTTGAAAGTCTCTATTGTTGCTACTGTGTTGTCTAGTACTGTAAGAGGTGGTAATATGGGAACGTTTCTCTGAAGTCTACTATAATTTCTACGGTTTTGAGTGTGTTCAGTTCCATAAGTCTAGTTGTTCAACCTCCCATTTGTATGCGGATTTGTCATTGTCTTGAATGAAACAAATCACTGCAGACTTCAGTACTTTAACAGGGGATCCTTTGATATGCAGTCATTGATATATAGAGAAGAGAATTGGAGAGAGCACACAGCCCTGGAAGGGGGGGGGGGGGCTGTGCTAATTGTACAGATATCTGGTGTGATTTTGTCTAGCTTCACCTGCTGCTTTCTGCTGTTAAGAATCTTATGATCCACTTCCAAGTGTGGTCAGGCACAGCTTTAATTTATTAAGTTAAATTAAATTTATTTAGAAAAATATCTGGAATAATGGTATTGAATGCTGATCTGAAGTCTACAAAAAGGACCTATGCATAGGTCTTTAGAAATTCAAGATATTATAGGATGTAGTGCAAAGATATATTAATAGCATCATCTGCTAATCTATTTGCTCAGTAGGAAAATTGCAAAGCGTCTAACAACGGATCCAGGATTGTTTTCAGGTAGGCCAGCACCAGTCTTTCAAAGATTTTTATAAATATGGCTGTCAGAATAACTGGTCTATAGTCATTCAATTCTTTGATGAAAAGTTTCTTCAGCACTGGGATGACAGTAGAATGTTTAATATGCCTTGTTAGCAAATAATAAGAGATAATATGCCTTATTAGCAGAAAACTAACAATGAATCATCAAGATCATTTTTCCTTTAAATAACAAATTAATTCTCTGCAACCAATTATGAAAAAAAATGAATTTCAAATAAATAGAGCACAAATATATTTTCCTAAATCTTTGGCTCAAGTAGTTATTACAGATTATTAATGCTATAGCTAAAATTAGATGTTCTGCAATACCTCCAAGTCTTTGGTTCTGCATATTTCATTCCATCATTTGCTCTAGTCTAAGTTTAAGAAAAATTAACTTGTAATAATAGTTTTAATTGTTTACCATTGTCTATAAATTCGATTACTACCAGTTGACTGTAGTTACTCTCCACATCTTAACTTTCATTTAACATGGTAAAGACTGCAATGACGACACTATTAAAACCAACCTCTTTAACACATTCTTTGGCTCAGTATTTGTAAACAGCAATGGATCATGCCCAGTATTTCCTAGTCGAACCACAGACAACTACAATGATCTAATACATATTGATTTTATAGAAAACAATGTTGAAAAAGCACTACGCAATCTAAAGCCATCTCTATCTATTGGACCGAATGGAATATGTGCCTACTTTTTTAAAAAGCTATCCACTGCCATAGCAGAACCTCTAAGTATAATCTTTGAAGAATCGTTTAGGACCAGCTCCTTGCCAAAACTATGGTCAGAAGCCACAGTCATCCCCATCTTCAAAAAGGGAGACCCCAGCCTAGTTGAAAATTACAGACCAATCTTTTTATGCTGCGTCACCTGCAAAGTCATGGAATCAATTATTAACCAATCCATCATCCTCCACTTAGAAACAAACAACCTAATAAACAATTTGGTTTTAGGAAAAAACTATCCTGTAATCTGCAACTCTTACATTGCAAAAACATATGGACTACACAACTCGATCAGGGCAAAGCAATAGACGCAATCTACATAGACTTCTGTAAAGCTTTTGATTCAGTGGTACATGACAAACTACTAAAACAAAAATCTTATGATATCTCTGGACACCTCATAACTGGACAGAAGCATTCCTGTCAAACAGACAACAAATGGTCAAAATTGGGAGAGTCCTATCAAATTTATTTATTTATTTATTAAATTTCTATACCACCCCCTCTCCCAAAAAAGGGACTCGGGGTGGTGTACAGCCGACTAAAAACAAAAACAATATATACAATTAAAAACAAATTAAAAACAATTACATTAGAGGCCGAATAAACAATTTGAAAATATAAAACTAATAAAAAATTTAAAATTTAAAAATTTAAAATACCAAGTTTTAAAAACCCCAAAAATCGTTACTGGGCCAGGCCGGCCTGTTGAAAAAACAGGGTCTTTACTGCGTGCCGGAAGGTCTTAATATCGGTAATGGCCCATATCTCCGGGGGCAAATCATTCCAAAGGGAGGGAGCCCCACAGAGAAGGCCCGCACCCTCGGGGCTGCCAACCGGCAACGACCAGGCAGTGGAACCCCGAGGAGGCCAACCCTGTGGGAGCGCACTAGGCGGCGGGAGGCTGTTGATGGCAGCAGGCAGTCCCGTAAGTACCCAGGTCCCAAGCCATGGAACGCTTTAAAAACGATCAGTACCACCTTGAATCGGATCCGGAAGGCCATAGGAAGCCAATGCAGCACACAGAAGCGGTGTTACATGGGAGCTCCAAGGGGCTCCCAAGATCACCCACGTGGCCGCATTCTGGACCAGCTGCAGCCTCCGGACAAGGGGAGCCCCATGTAGAGAGTATTGCAATAGTCCAAGCGGGAGATGACGAGGGCAGAAGTGACTGTGCGAAGTGCGTCCAGATATAGAAAGGGCCGTAACTGGTAAATCAGACAAATCTGACAAAAGGCCCCCCTGGCGACGGCCGTAATGTGATCTTCTAAAGACAGCCGTACGTCCAGGAGGACACCCAGATTGCGAGCCCTTTCCATGGGGGTCAAAATTTCTCCCCCCACGGCCAGCAACGGAATAGGCTGGCTGTATCTGGGCACAGGAAACCACAGCCACTTGGTTTTGATCGGGTTGAGACGAAGCCTGTTAAGACTCATCCAACTCTGCACGGCCTCCAGGCACCAGGACATCACTTCGAGGGCTTCGTTGGGGTGGCCTGGGGTAGAGATGTACAGCTGAGTGTCATCAGCGTACTGATGGAACTCCACCCCGAAACCACGGATGATCTCACCCAGCGGCTTCACATAAATGTTGAACAGTAGGGGCGAGAGCACAGACCCCTGAGGCACCCCACATAATAGAGGCCTCGGGGTTGACTTCTACCCCCCTGTCAATACAAATTGTGAGCAGTCAGATAGGAAGGAGGAGGACCACCGTAAAGTGGTGCCTCCCACTCCCAACCCCCCCAACTGCCACAATAGGATACTGTGGTCGACAGTATCAAAAGCCGCTGAGAGATCTAACAGGACCAAGACAGAGGAACAACCCCTGTCTCGGGCCTTCCAGAGATCATCCAACAATGTGACCAATGCCGTCTCCGTGCTGTGCCCGGGCCTGAAACCCGATTGGAGGGAGTTTAGATATATCGCTTCATCTAGGTACTGAGGGAGCTGACGTGCCACCACACTGTCAACAACCTTCGCCACAAAGCGAAGGTTGGAGACCGGACAATAATTCGACAATAATACTGGATCCAGGGACGGTTTCTTGAGGAGAAGCCACACCACCGCCTCTTTCAAGGCGGCGGGTAAAAGCCCCTCTCTCAAGGAAGCATTAATAATCCCTTGGAAGCAGCCTCGTGTCACCTCCTGAGTGGCCAGGACCAGCCAGGAGGGGCATGGGTCCAATAAACAAGTGGTGGCATTAAGCCCTCCCAGGATCCTGTCCACGTCCTCCAGAGTAACAGGATCGAACTCATCCCAAATGACCTCCCCGAAATCCACCTCCGCCCCTCTTTGCCCAGTCAGAGTCCAACTTATCCCGGATCTGAGTGATTTTGTCCAGCAGAGACCTAGAAAAATCCTCAGCCCATCCCTGCAAGGGATCCTCCCATGCCCCCACCTCCGAAAGGGAGCGGGTCACCCTAAACAGGGCGGCCGGGTGATTTTCCGCAGACGAAATAAGGGCGGAGAGGTAAGACTGCCTCGCCGTCCTTATCGCCACTAAATACGCCTTAATATAGGATCGTAATAGTGTTCGGTCAGATCCAGAGTGGCTGGCCCTCCAACTTCTCTCTAGGCGTCTTTTCCGGTGCTTCATCTCCCTCAGCTCCTCGGAAAACCAAGGAGCCACTTGGGATCGGCACCAGGTCAGAGGCCGCAAGGGCACGACTCGGTCAAGGGCCCCAGCCGCCACCCTATCCCAGGTAGCCACTAAGCCCTCGACCAAGTCGTGTGTGTGAGTCTTGGGAAACGGCCCAAGCTCCATCAGGAACCTATCTTGGTCCATCAGGCGCCTGGGGCGGTACCATTTTATCGGCCCCGCCTCCCTGCAGCAGGGGGGTGCGGAATGGAAGTCGAGTCTAAGGAGCGAATGATCAGTCCATGACAGAGGTTCCACAACCACATCCCCTATACCAAGATCATTCTGCCACTGATCAAAGACAAAAACCAAATCCAGGATGTGACCCCCCAAGTGAGTAGGATCCCGAATTAATTGGGTCAGGCCCATGGCTGTCATGGAAGCCATGAACTCCTGAGCAATCCCCGAGGCTCTGCCGGCAGAAGGCAGGTTGAAATCCCCCATGACCATAAGCCTGGGGGTTTCAACCGTCAAGCCAAGGAGCTCAGGCAGGGCCAATGTCACATAGCAGGGAGCCAGGTATGCGATCAACAGGGCCACCTGTACCCTGGGACCAAACTTCATTCTATACCTGTCAACAGGTATAGCATGTTCTAGGACCAACTCTTTTCATACTCTACATAAATGACCTCTGTGATCATATCAAGAGCAACTGCATACTCTTCACTGATGATGTAAAGCTATTCAACACCACACACAATACTGCTACCCATCAAAAAGACCTTGACTACGTATCAGAATGGTCAAACAAATGGCAACTTCGTATCTCAATAAATAAATGCTCTGTCCTACATATTGGCAAAAAAAATCAGAAAATAAAATACAGGCTCAAGTCAAGACCTTGTTGATGACCCAAACTCTGTAAAGGATCTTGGAGTACTCATCTCAAATGACCTAAGTGCTAGAGCCCACTGTAAATATATAGCCAAAAAGGTGTTAAGAGTTGTTAACCTAATCTTACATAGCTTTTTCTCTGGTAATATTACACTAATAGCTAGAGAATACAAAACATTTGCTAGACCAATACTCGAATATAGCTCATCAGTCTGGAACCCACATTACGTATCTGATCTTAACACAGTTGAGGAAATCCAGAAATATTTTACAAGAAGAGTTCTTCACTCCTCTACTCATTGCAGAATACCATATACCACCAGACTCGAAATTCTAGACCTTGAAAACCTAGAACTACGCCGCCTTCGGTCCGATCTAATTATAGTATATAAAATCATACATTGCAATGTCCTACCTATCAATGAATACTTCAGCTTCAACCATAACAACACAAGAGCAAACAATAGATACAAACTCAAGGTTAATCGCACCAAACTTGATTGCAGGAAATATGACTTCAGCAACAGAGTGGTCAATGTCTGGAATATTCTACCTGACTCTGTGGTTTCTTCCCCAAACCCCAAAACTTTAACCTTAGACTGTCTACCGTTGACCTCACCCCTTTCCCAAGAGGTCTGTAGGGGGCGTGCATAAGTGCACCAACGTGCCTACCGTCCCTGTCCTTTTGTTTCTTTTATTTTTCTTATATGTATCCATGTATTCATAACTATGTTTTACTTATACCTATTATCTTGTAAGCAATTGACAAACCAAATAAAATAAATAAAATAAAAAATAAATAAATAAATAAACATTTGTCATGTCTTTTCATTAGATGTCTTTTAGCTCTAGAACCATCACTTTACAAATATCCCTTTCAAGTGCTTCATTGTATTTTGCATTAAGTTTTGTCATGTAAAAATAACTCTGAAAAATTGTTTATTCATCTTTATTTTTTGCATTATATAATAACATGTTGTTTTATATTATAAGTGTTTCCAGTATCTTGAAAAGTGATTAGCATTTTTTGAGTTCCACTGAAAAGATTCACCCCTGAGAAATGGCCCCAGTATATTTCCTAGTATAGAAGAAACAATATTACCTATATACTTGGTAGAATTGGAAAAAAAAAAGAATTCACTCAAGTAGTTTTAATAATGAGATTGAAGAGTAAAAAAATTCAAATCCTTAAATTCGCATTCTCTATTTTCAGAACTTGAGTCAGTCATGATTTTTCAATTTTTTCCACAACTACATGAATTAATGCTTTTCTTTTTTCATATATTGGGCAGACCATACCTGATTCTGTTTGTACTGAGAGTTGTCTTCCTGGTTATTTCAAGAAAAAGCAGGAGGAGAAGCCATTTTGCTGCTATGATTGCCTTCCATGTCCCAAAGAGAAAATGTCAAGCCAGAAGGGTAAGAGATAATATGAACCAAATTGATTTGTAATTCTGCACGTCATCCAAAGCAGATCCATAAATATAAGTATGAGTTCTGAATTATAGTTTACAATTAATAGGTTTTCCCTTTGCATAAAGAAAAATTCCACAACCAATTGAAAGGAAGGCTTCAGGTAGAGTTAAGAGTTTAAAACTGGCTGGCCTGAACTGCACAGTCTTCATGTCAGTTGGGTACCTAAATGACACAGCAAATATAGTAATAGCACTTAGATTTGGCAGTGCTTTACAGCCCTCTCTAAGCAGTTTACAGAATCAGCATATTGCCCCCCACCAATCTGGGTCCTCTTTTTACTGACTTGGGGAAGATAGAAGGCTGAGTCAACCTTGAGCCTGGTGAGATTTGAACTGCCAAATTGCAGGCCTCTAGCAGTCAGAAGAAATAGCCAGCAGTACTACATTCTAACCATTGCACTACCGCAGCTCAATATATCATTTGTAAGGCACATTAACTTATTTTGGGGGTTATCTAAAACTTTTTAATACTATTTTTATTTATCTAAAAAAATCTTCACAGAATCCCAAACAATTAATTGAGATGATAACAAATTGTGATTCTCATTTAGTGGCCACATGTGGTAAAATCACTGTCTAAAGGAAGGAGGAGAATAAAAAAGGCATTCCAGCATGGAGTCACTCTGTGGGAAGAAACAACAGATGCCAGGCTACTGAAGCCTTTATCTGCAGTTTCCCAAGGAAATTCAGTCATTTTGGCGAGATTCTTATAAATAGATGACTAGCAATAAAGAAACAGCTTTGCTCTGTTCCCTGAGTTGTACTGGTTCCTTGTGTCTGACATCACAGTTGACCCTGCCACTCTGTCATTAAGAGATGGAGTCGCTAAGTGAGACTGCAACTGTGCTTATAACGTTATTTCAGTTTTTCTTTTCCCTATATATCTGAAAGGGTGTTAAATGCAGGGATTGGTCACAAAGTTTAATTACTATTGTAACTGTGAATGATTTGCCAAAGAAGGCAAGTACTAGACAAGAACTACGTATTGCATATTTTCCCCATTTCCCCCACTCTTTGGAATACCAGAGCTGCAATTATGAGCAAGAGGAAAATTGATGTTTATATTTATATTAATTGGAAAGGAAAGGATTGCAAGAAAAGTAAGCACTCACAATGTAAAACGCATTGTAAAATGAAGACAATAGTGCTGGCTATTTGCCTGTCACATAGGTTGATGTGAGCCAGAGGCCACATAGGAAGCAACCAAATGCCTTTAGTGTAAAATCTGATTAGGGTTTTTTCAGTGACACCTAGCAATGTGAGCTACCTAGATATTTCTAATCAACTATTTAAGGCCACAGAGCTCAATTTCTTAACTTCTAATTAGCATTTTTCAGGGAAGTGCTCATTGTAGAGAAAAACAACTCAAGAAGGGGTAGTTTCTTCTGGCAATCTCCCTGTTCTGCTATGAGGGGAAGGAAAAAAAGGCACAAGATAATATATAAATGGCAAATACATGACTGAGAAAGAAATTCACAAAGTTTGTAAAAGTGGGGTTTGGACACAATGTTACCTTTTCATCACAATTCTAACTGTATGAGAACCATCTATAAAACATTCTGTTTCCCTTATATTGGGTTGTGGTCTTACTTTGTTAACGTTTCATTCTAACTTTAACACAATCTCTTCCACTTCTTTCAGAAATCTTAAAGAAATATTTAATGTAAGGAGAATAGAGAACAACATTCCTCTTTTTCTTTCAGCAAAACTTGTATTAATGGATGTGAGAATTAATTTTGCCTATTTAAAAATGTTTGATGTGCTTTTTAAAATACAAAATATAATATTTTAAGTATACTACATGAGTAAAATTAAATAAAAATTATCAGGTAGAAAGACAGTCATAATTATATATACATACACACATACAGATATATATATATATCTTCAACAAGATCCGCTAGAAAACTTTTTAATATATATTTGTGTGTGTGTGTGTGTATGTGTATATATTAAAAAATTTTCTAGAGGATCTTGTTGGAGATAAAACAATAAGCATTTAACAATAAAACTAAAAAAAAATAAAGTCAAACAACGTGAAGCGCAAATAAATGAGAAATATGAAATGAAGTCATAACATTTTCTTCCTTAGGAAAGAATGTCCATGTTTTCTTATGTTCATTATGTCCCTAGTACAACAGACGAAAGTCAAATGGATAATGTAAGAGTCCATGTAATGTAATCTTGCCTCCAGAAGTAAAATATAAATTAATACTAAAATAGTATGATTATCAAAAGTATATACATGTAGTAAACATTTATATTTAAATTATAGACATGGATGACTGTTCCAAATGCCCAGAAAATCAATATCCAAATAAGAAACAAGATTCATGTATTCTGAAGAAAGTATCTTTTTTGTCCTATGAAGAACCAATTGGAATAAGTTTAACCATTCTGGTATTTTTGTTTTCTCTGATCACAATTTTGGTGCTGGCAACATTTTTAAAATACCACAACACTCCTATTGTCAAGGCCAATAACCGAAATCTCACCTATGTTCTTCTCGTCTCCCTCTTCTTCTGCTTCCTTTGTTCACTGCAGTTCTTTGTTGCTCCTGGAAATGTAATATGCCTCCTTCGACAAATTAGTTTTAGCATCATCTTCTCAGTGGCTGTGTCTTCTGTGCTGGCAAAAACCATCATTGTGGTTCTAGCTTTCATAGCCACCAAACCAGGATTCAGGATGAGGAACTGGGTGGGAAAAAGACTAGCCACATCAATTGTTTTTTCTGGTTTCCTGGTTCAAGCAGGCATCTGTACAGTGTGGCTGATCACATTTCCTCCTTTCCCTGACATTGACACCAATTCAGAAATTGAGGAGATCATACTGCAGTGCAATGAAGGATCAGCTATCATGTTCTACTGTGTCTTGGGCTACATGGGCTTTCTGGCAGCTGCAAGTTTCACAGTAGCTTTTTTGTCCAGGAATCTTCCTAGCAGTTTCAATGAGGCCAAATGTCTCACTTTTAGCATGTTGATCTTCTGCAGTGTGTGGATCTCTTTTGTTCCATCCTACTTGAGCACCAAAGGCAAATACATGGTGGCTGTGGAGGTTTTCTCCATTTTGGCCTCAAGTGCTGGGTTGTTGGTCTGTATATATTTTCCCAAATGTTACACAATAATTTTTAAGCCAGAACTCAACAACAAAGAACAATTAATAAAGAAAAGATATTAATAATACACACAAACTGTCCTATTTCTATGATTTCTCTCTCCTACAATATCCAGTCTTTCCCCAAGCTTTAAATATTATTAATGTGTTTATTTATGCATTTAGATATTTATTATTTTATTCATTACTTTATTTATTTATTCATTTGTTCAAGTGTGATTAAATATACAAGGAATTTGTCTCTGGTGCAGAAGAACTTAATGTATGTGCAAAACATGATCACCATCATCATCAGCATCATCATCGATTCCAATAAGACAGGGGAGTAAAGAAGATAGTAAGAAGGATAAATAATGATACTATAGCTATAATACATGAATAAATATACATAGACAATAGAGAGCCCTTTGAGAATTAGGGGTACAGCCGATTTATGGGACAACTGTTCCTGTGCCTAGTTGTTTTGGCATGCAATGCTCTATTGCAAAGTCCCCCAAAATTTCCAGTTTGATAGCCATGAGTGAGGGGGAATATGGCATGATTTTGTGAGAGAGGCGGGGTGTATGTATGCATGAGCACCCATTCCTTGCACTAGTGAGATCATGAGCACCTGCAATACTCATGTGAGTGGGACATGAGTGCCTGTGATGCTCAGTGGGGTTGTGAGCACCTATGATGCTCACATGAGTAGGGATGTGAGTACCCATAACATTTGTGCAAATGAGGCCGCGAGCACCCACATTGTGAATAGGTAGTGGACTGGTAGTGGGCTGTAGCCCATAGGTTGGGGACCTCTACTCTGTAGCACCCACCCAAGGATTTATGTCCATGATATGATGGGTTTGTAGATTATCATTATTTCTCTTTTTTAGTATCTTATTTTTTTGTTCTCCACATTTTAAATCATTGACTTTGGGGGAGAGGGAGGGCATAATTTTTAGGAGTGTTTTTTTCTTAAAGACTGGTAATTGTTGCATTAAAATTGAAAATCTGAAACATGAGGAGGGAATGGGTCTATGTAAGGATGTAGTACAGTTTTTGAAAAAAAACTGATTTTATTCAAGTTCCCTACAAAAATCAATGCTGAATCCTAGAAATAAAATGTTCCTAGTATAAACACAAAGGTTTGTATATCCATTATTTCTCTTGGATAGTGTTTCTTCTTTGAAATTTCCATAATTTTCAAATATTGATATTTATATTCTATAGATTATTTTATGATGTATGTATTGAAGAAAAAAATACTGCAAGTATTCTATCTTAAAATAAATGTAACAGTGTGGGGATGGAAGCCAGATTATTTCCCTCCTCCAGACTTTCTGAATTTGGGCTAATTCTATTGTTATGTGCAAGTATGCCAGCCATGATGCTGGCTGCTTCCCCCCCTAAAGATTGCCTGCAGTGGGTTGGTGGAGCTTGAGGCATCCCAGAGTGAGGGGCAGGGCCTTCCCTTCCAAGACTTTTAGGAAGTGGCTGCCAGTGTGTGTGTGTGTGTGTGTGTGTGTGTGTGTGTGTGTGTGTGACAAATGATGGTAGAGGGTCAGCTAATGATAAATGGCCTTGATTGATCAGCTGTGGTGGGGATCCATGGTGAAATGGGTTCAACCATATGCCTACTATTAAATGTCCTAAACCTCTTTGTACATGCTAAAGTGTATCTCTCCATTGTACTGATGGAGTGGATTAGTGGTGGGATTCATTTTTTTTACTACTGGTTCAGTGGGTGTGACTTAGCGGGAATGGCAGGGGAGGGATACTGTAAAATTTCCAGTGGTATTTGCCAGTTCTCTGAACTACATAAAGTTTCTGCTATCGGTTCTCCAGAACTGACCAGAACCTGCTGAATACCACCTCTGGAGTGGATGCAAGCCATGTTCCATCTCTTCAATGTTGTCATGCAACAGGCAGCACACCTTCTGGGTAGCAGCCATACCTTTTGGGATGCCCTTCTCCAGTCCTATAAGCAGGGATAGGATTCAATTTTTTAACAGGGGTAGGATTCAATTTTTTAACAACCAGTTCTGTGGGCATGGCTTAGTTGGTGGGCATGGCTTGGTGGTAATGTGACTGGATGGATATGGCTTGGTGGTCATGTTATTGGCTGGGCATGGCCAACTCAATATCACTCACATCGAGGCACCATCTCCTCGCCTGGCCTCTCATGACTGTGGGGATGCTGCAACAGTCGTAAGTGTGAAAAAAGGTTATAAGTCACGTTTTTCAGTGCCATTGTAACTTTGAATGGTCACTCCACACAAGCAAAGTACTAGCAAAGGAGAGGAAAAAAACTCCAGAGAAGTTCCAGAGACAAGAAGTCTAGTCCTGCCAAGAATGCAATAAGGGTTAACGAGAGGCAGTTTCTGTAAGCAACACCAGAATGTTTCCTTCCTGCCTTCCTTACAGGATTAGGCCAGTAATTTCTTCTAACAACCGGTTCTCCGAACTGCTTAGAATGTTAACAACCGATTCTAGCGAATAGATGTGAACTGATAGAATCCCATCCCTGCCTAGAAGTCAGGGCCTTCCAAACAGCCAGATGATCTGGCTTTTCCTACAAGCCTTGGAATATTACTAATACATATCGATTTTACAGAAGACAATATTGAAAAAGCACTGCACAATCTAAAACCATCTCTATCTATTGGACTGGACGGAATATGTGTCTACTTCTTTAAAAAGCTATCCACTGCTAGAGCCGAAATCTAAGCATAATTTTTAAAAAATCTTTCAGGACCAGCTCCTTGCCAAAACTATGGTCACAAGCCACAGTCATCCCCATCTTCAAAAAGGGAGACCCCAGCCTAGTTGAAAATTACAGACCAATCTCTTTATGCTGCGTCACTGTAAAGTCATGGAATCGATTATTAACCAATCCATCATCATCCACTTAGAAACAAACAACCTACTCTCTAATAAACAATTTAGTTTCAGGAAAAAACTGCCATGTAATCTGCAACTCTTACACTGCAAAAACCTATGGACTATACAACTCAATCAGGGCAAAGCAAAAGACACAATCTACATAGACTTCTGTAAAGCCTTTGATTCAGTGGTATACGACAAACTACTCCTAAAATTAAAAACTTATGGTATCTCTGGACACTTGCATAACTGCATTCCTGTCAAACAGACAACAAATGGTCAAAATTGGGAGTCTCCTATCAAATTCTGTACCTGTCAACAGTGGTGTCCCCCAAGGCAGTGTTCTAGCATCAACTCTTTTCATACTCTACATAAATGACCTCTGTGATCATATTAAGAGCAACTGCGTTCTCTTTGCTGATGATGTAAAGCTATTCAACACCACAAACAATACTGCTACCCTTCAAAAAGACCTTGACTATGTATCAGAATGGTCAAACAAATGGAAACTTCAAATCTCAACAAATAAATGCTCTATCCTACATATTGGCAAAAAAAAATCAGAAAATAAAATACAGGCTGAATAGTAAGACCTTGTTGATGATCCAAACTCTGTCAAGAATCTTGGAGTACTCATCTCAAATGACCTAAGTGCTAGAGCCCACTGTAAATATATAGCCAAAAAGGCGTTAAGAGTTGTTAACCTAATCTTACATAGCTTTTTCTCTGGTAATATTACACTAATAGCTAGAGAATACAAAACATTTGCTAGACCAATACTCGAATACAGCTCATCAGTCTGGAACCCACATTACATATTTGATATTAACACAGTTGAAAAAGTCCAGTAATATTTCACAAGAAGAGTTCTCCACTCCTCTACTCATTGCAGAATACCTTATGCCACCAGATTCGAAATTCTAGACCTAGAAAATCTAGAACTATGCCGCCTTCGGTCCGATCTAAGTATAGTATATAAAATCATACATTGCAATGTCCTATCTGTCAATGAATACTTCAGCTTCAACCAAAACAACACAGGAGCAAACAATAGATACAAACTCAAGGTTAATCGCATCAAACTTGATTGCAGGAAATACGACATCAGCAACAGAGTGGTCAATGTCTGGAATATTCTACCTGACTCTGTGGTTTCTTCCCCAAACCCCAAAACTTTAACCTTAGACTGTCTACTGTTGACCTCACCCCTTTCCCAAGAGGTCTGTAGGGGGCGTGCATAAGTGCACCAACGTGCCTACCGTCCCTGTCCTTTTGTTTCTTTTATTTTTCTTATATGTATCCATGTATTCATAACTATGTTTTTACTTATACATATTATCTTGTAAGCAATTGACAAACCAAATAAAATAAATAAAATAAATAAAATTCTTCTGACTCAAATGGGGTAGGGAGCTTTCTTTCATTTTTTCATCTATCCTGCAAAGCCTCTTGCCTTGTTTCTTACTTTTAAAACAGGAAGTCTCTCAGCTTTAATTGCAATTCAGTCTTTTTCTGGCCTTTTGGGCCCATAACCTTTTGAGAGTTTTGCAGCATTAATTCAGCACCAGGAAAATAAATGCAGATGGCTGATGCTTCATTTAACATCTTTATAAACATAATAAGTAGATTTGACAAACCAGTTGTAGATTTTTCCAACATGGAGCAAACTCAGACAGAAACATGTTGCAAATGCAGAGCTTCAGCAGCAACTCAAGAGCTCAGAAACAAACATTAGTTTCACTTTAGTTCAGCAGGCAAGCATTATACATAGCAGAGGAGAGAAGCAGTTTCATTTTCAATAGACAGACTCAACATAGCTTCAGAGCTGCAGAGCTTAATATAGAGTCACACCTAAGCTATTTCTAGTTTCACTTTCCAGCCTAGGCTAATTCTAGTTTCAGTTTCCAAAACTGACTTGGCTGACTTAGTTGCTATGCCTATTCATTGGCTGACCTTGCTACCATGCTCTATTCCAGTTCATGAATATACTTTGACACATATGTACAGGATATCACGTTAGATGCAATTTCATAACTTACATAGCATGCTAATTAATGTTTTTGAAAAAATAGCATGATATTAAATCCTCAGGTTTCCATCTTTTGCTAAAATGTTAAAATAAGGTCAGCACTACTTGATTTCATGCATGTGGTCATTGAAAGATTATGATCAACATAACTCAACTCCTAAAATGTGGACACAACAGATACCCAACATTTATTTGTAAGTGAACTTAGGAACAATGAATCAAATCTATATTTGTCCAGCTACATGTGTGTGCATATGCATTTGTGTGCACACACATCTTTTTAAGAATATTTTGGTTGCACTTGTTTTTAATTGGGGTTGGAGCTGGAATGGAAGTGTTGCAACCATCATTTGACTCCTTGTTTTCTCTATGGCCTTTGATACTATCAACCAACATATCCTTCTGAATTGGCTGCTGGAGTTGGGAGCTGGGATCAGAATTTACTGTGGTTCTTGTTTTTCTTTCATGCTTGATTCCAGTTAATGGAGGGAGAAATCATTCCCAAAACACCTTTATCTGCAGCACTAGAGGGTTTGATATGCTCTTTTTCCTTGTTTATTAATCACATGAATCCATTGAGTGAGTTTATTCACCAGTTTGGATTTTGGTATTATCAATTATAAATTTTATACTCTTATAATGTTGGAACCCTTAACCAATCAAGTGAGACTCTTGAGGTCCTGATTCAAAGCCATGGGACTATTGGCCTTTCTGGGTAGGAACTGTCTCTGACTCAAGGCTAATGAGGCTCTAACAAATCATGGTTGTGAACATTGGACCTATTGTCCTACCAGAATTGAAGACTTTCCATCCGTATTTTTGGATGACGCTCTTCTTATTTATGAATGATGTACAAATTGGGATCCTCTTGAACTCAAAACTTCTGTTTAAATAGGTGGTAGTAACTGTGATCAAGGGTACAGTTTGTCCTCATTCCATCTGATGTGACAATCACATCCATCTGATGTGACCCCACAGATGGCTATTCATGCCCTTAAGGTGTCAAGGTATCCTGGAACTATCCTGAGATATATAAGAAGTCTGGCACCATCAACTACTGTTACTAATCTATGAGTTTACCATCAGCAAATAAACAATGGAATTGCTAATGCTGTGTTCAGAATTGAGAAGTACATCCTTAATTCCACAGAGAAATGGAAACATAAAGGCTGCACTTTTCTTCCCCTTCCTTTATAATTATCAAAAAGATTATTATTAAGTTTGCTGCTTCTCAAAGCTCTGATCAGCACCGTGTTTACTTGGAAGAATGAGCAGTAAGGGCTGATGAATGATTTATATCTTTCATGTGTTTTAAAAAAGTTGTTCTCAGACTTTAGGAGCAAGCAAGTTCACTATCAGAATGATATGTCCAAAATGATTCAGAATAGAATGGAAATGATTCAAAACAGAGATGGATTAATTTAAGCTTGCCTATTCTTGGAGACTTGTAAGCATTACATGACAGAAACCTTGTCAACTTGGTCATGATGAAACTGATTCTTCTCTTATTATTGCCATATATAACTTGCAAGGCTCAATCAATAACATGCAGAATCCGAGACCCTATCCCAATTGTTCACAAATATTTTCAAGCAGGTGACCTCATTATTGGTGGCATTACTTCATTTGTCTTCATAAGTAAAGATGTAAAAAGTTTTGAGGAACTTCCCAAACATTCTGCTGTTGGTGAACCACTGTAAGACATTATTATTTTCTTTATTGATATTATAGGCCTAGTTTATCAACCTGCTTTGTAAATCATATGTAATTCCAAAATGGAACATATAATTGTCAAAATCTTAACAAAATAATATTGTTCTACTCATGCATGTCTTCAATGTACCTCTAAAGGAAACTTATAGTAAGATTATATGATATTTAAGTAAAGAGTAGAGAATCAAAATAATTATTCAGTCCTTAGTGGTTAACAGATTTTACACACTTCTGAGGATTATAAGATCATCTTCTAAAACTGACTCTTAAAGAAAGAAAAGTTATATTTAATCATTGAAATAGTACCACTAAGTCAGAGATGCAGCATATTTATCCTCAATAAATAAAACACTTAATAAATAAATCTGCCTGTTTGAATATGTATTGAAGATTCTTGGAGAGAATAAGTAGATGTCCTGGGACTAATTTAATTTGCATTTTTTTAAAAAGAAATTTTGATTTCACCATTATATGAAGTTCTTACAGCTATATTTAAAAAATATTGCATTAAACCTACATTTTGCTACTATTGTTTTTAGGGTCAAAAATCTTTGGATTTTGCTTAAAATTTAAGCTTTGCGAATAATCCACGATTTTTCAATGGCTTATTAAGATATAAACAGCTACAATTTACATACTCAGCAAACATGGTACTGTTAAAATTATATTTTGTTGGTTTTGAAATAGAACATAGAGAGGTAAAGGAACTCAAAATCAAAATCTATGCCATTTTTTAACCATCTCTTCAGTTAAAATGAAATCTTTTATAGCCAAAGAAAAAGGGATTGAATTCCATAGCTTAATATTTAATTAAGTTTAATGTCCATTTTACATGCAAAATAATGCTTTACTCAGTTCAAAATTGTTTAACAAACACATTCATAAAAAAACTAGTAATGATTTCACAAAAACTGAATGATAACCACTTTATCAGTTAACATTATTCTTACAGAGCTTAGTTTGACTGCTTTTTTTAAATGCAGGATTTTACTTAATACAGCATCTAATTCCCATTGCAGAATCCTGATCAAGTATTATCAACATATTTTGACTATGATATTTGCTGTGAAGAAGATCAATGAAAATCTCCAACTCTTACCAAACATTACCATGGGCTTCAGAATCTATGATAGTTATGGTGTGGAGTACACATATCATGCCACAATGGAACCTTTTTCCCAGTCAGAAACTATTCATTCCTAACTACAAGTGTGGCATCCTGAACAAACTTGTATCAGTTATTGGGACTCTTGATCCTTCAATTTCTTTTGATATGGAAGATATTTTAGGCACTTTCAAAGTTCCACAGGTAAGATGCATTAATGATAAATTGTCTTTGCTTTGTTTTTTCAGATAGAGGGCATTGTAAGCCATTTATTTAATTTCCTATACATTTCTATATGAAGTATATTTAAGAAAATGTATTTATTAAAGCATAAAGCAATGTGAATTCATTTTCAGAAATTGATATAATGATAGGTCAGTTTTAAAAAATAATCATTAGTAATGTTAAACATGGGATGCGGTGGCTCAGTGGCTAAGATACTGAGCTTGTTGATCAGAAAGGTGGGCAGTTCAGCAGCTCGTATCCCTAGCATCGCATAATAGAGTGAATTCCTGTTACTTGTCTCAACTTCTTCTAGCCTAGTAGTTCAAAGGCATATAAAAATGCAAGTAGTAAAATAGGGACCGTTTTGGTGGAAAGGTAACAGCGTTCTATGTACCTTGGGCATTTAGTCATGCTGGGCACATAACCACGGAGAAGTCTTTGGACAGTTCTGGCTTTTCAGCTTTGTAACAGAGATGAGCATCACCCTCTAGAGTCAGAAACGACTAGCACATATGTGGTAAAGGAGAACCTTTACCAGAGATGGTATTCAGCAGGTTCTGACCAGTTCTGGAGAATCAGCAGCAGAAATTTTGAGTAGTTTGGAGAACTGGCAAATGGGACTTCTGACTGGAGATTTTACAGTATCCTTTTCCTGCCACACCCACCAAGCCATGCCCACAGAACCAGTAGTAAAAAAATTTGAATCCCATCATTGACCTTTCCTTTACCTTAATATTAAACATTTCCTATTGGGCAGGAGTTTTTAATTTATGTAGTTCCTCCATGCAAGTTGGTATTATACTGAGCAATACGTAATATAATGTTTCTGGAATTTATTTATTTACATTGTATTTGTTTATTAGATTTACATGCTATCTTCCATTCAGGTTTTTAAGATATCATATCCCATGCTTTCACTTCCTATATTTCTTTCCAACTACCAGATGAGGGCTGTAAAACAAAGGGAGGGCTCCAAAGTTATACACTGAACTCCTTTGGCTAAATGTTGACTTTAGTCGGGTTGTCCCACTCCTCATGCATTTCTTAAATATTGTAGTACTTCAAAGCAAGACTCATCATGGTAGAATGTTAAGAATAGTATATGTAGAAATAAGAAATAAATTTGTTGTAATATATGAATGAGAAAAGGATCCATAAATGTATTCAAGACCCAAATGAGGGAAACAATATATCTTGGAAATATTAATCCTTGAGGCTGAAGGTCTTTCTGAAAAACTCTCTGAGTTTATGGATTGGTTTCCGAATGGTCAAGTATGGTTGTGTGAAGTGAAGATCTTATGATGGATCTTATAATTAGGGAGGTTACATCAGGTAAGGGTCATTGGGAGGTGAAATGCTGGTTGGGGGGCTTGAGGGCCGGTGCTGTCTTTGGTTGGCTCTGCAGTTGATTTGGATTCTGAGTGGTTCGTAGGCTGGTTGTAAATCAAACTGTCTGTTTATGGAATTGCTTGTAGAGTGCCAGGATTTGATGAAGCATGGCAAGTAATAGTATGGCCAATGATTTTTATGTTGCTCCAATCAAACTGGTGCTGTTTGATGTCCATGTGGGTACAGATTAAGGATTTGGGATCATTTGATTGAGAAGTTTAATAAGAAATCAAAGTTACAAAAATAATATTTTCACAAGAAATTTACTGAGTTCCTCCCTCCCTCCATCTCTCTTCACTCTTTATTTCTTCTTTCCTCTTTCTTTCCTTTTTGACATATATTATTATTTTATCCTATATTGTATATTGTCCACAATCCATTGGGACTGGAGAACCTAAAATATTGTGTTAGCTAGCTAACAAAAAATGAACTTTTCAAGGCTACATCTAAAATGTCAGCGTTTAATGGAATCAAGTTTTTAATTATGGTATTCATGAAAGCACTTTTTAAAATATTTCATCCACATAGATGATATTCACTAAAGAAAATGTTCAGTGTAATCAAAATTCTTCAATAATTTGAAATATTCTAAGAAAATACATTTTAAAATTAAAAGTATACACAGTCTATAACAAGAAAACAAGATTCATAAATGTGCTATATTGTAACAGGTTATAAACCACTTTTATGGATACATTGTTTTCATTGTAGAACAAAATAAAACAAATTTTCCAAATGAACCAGAAAGAGAAAGGGAATTAATGAAGTTGTATCAAGCGCAGGTTTTGTATAATCAAATCATTATCTCATAAATACCTTATGTAAGGGGATAACATGAAGGCATACATTCAGATATTTCTGAACTATTATATTTCAGGAGAGAAGTTAGACACTTTATTTTGTCTATCTATTTCTGTCTGCAGAACAAGGAGTTTACAAATAACAATAATACGTAGGTTTATATCACACCCAAATGCTTTACAAAACTTTCTAGGTGGTTTACAATGTTACATTTTGCTTCAATCTAAGTCTTCATTTTATTAACCTTGAAAGGATGGATGGCTAAGTCAACACTTAGCCAAATCAAGATCAAACTCTAGGCTGTGTGCAGAGTTTGTCTGAAATATTGCATTCTAATCACTGTACCATCAGTACAAGGGGTTTACAAATACTCTGGTTCTACAATATATTATGAACAACTTTCAAAGACAAAATTGTTCCCATTGTTGGAACAGAAGTAATGTGCAAATAAAGGGGATAGAAATTCAGAGAATCATACAACTGAGTAGTTGGAAGAGAACTCAACCATTATTTACCCCAAACCTAGTCTCACAAATATTTTATGTGCATAAATAATGTGAAAATATTATTAAACATTTCAAAACTCTTTATTGGCAGAAGATAGATATTTCTTTTGTTAAGCACTTTCTTATCTATTTTTTTTAAAAAACGTTATAGTTCCTATATGGACCTCCTCCAAGTACTGAATGTAAAACTGAAATCCCCTTCTACTACCACATGGTTCCAGATGAAGAAATCCATTTTAGGGGGATTCTTCAGCTACTTTTGCACTTCAGATGGACCTGGGTTGTGAAAGGATATGGTGGAGCAAAATTTGAACAACTGGTTTTTTCATGGTTTTCTCTTCATGGTATATGTATTGCCTTCTTAGAACAACTCCGAACCATTTATATCAATGATGTGGATGGAGGCCTGAAACTTCTTGTGAATACATTTCAAGTTTATAGTAACAGCAAAGCTAATGTTGTGATAATCAAAGATAAATATGTTTTAGAATTAAGATGGTTGTTATATCTACTTGAAATGGAAATAGTTTGTATAAAGCCAAAAGGTAAAGTTTGGATCATTGCTTCCCAAATGGGTCTAGTATCATTCTTTTATCAGAAGAACTGGGACATCCAAGTCCTCCATGGTGCTCTGACCTTTGCAGCTTCTTCAAATGAAATTGAAGGATTCCAGCTTTTTCTTCAGGCAAGAAAGCATTTTTCATTCTTTCCTCAAGATGGTTTCATAAAAGATATGTGGGAGCATGCATTTGGCTGTGTATTTCCACACCAATCTATAAATGAGGATCCTGAGGGTATATGCACTGGGAAGGAGAAACTGGACAGCCTTCCTAGGGCATTTTTTGAAATGAGGATGACTAATCACAGTTACAATGTATATAATGCAGTATATGCTGTGTCACATGCTTTAAATGCCATGCAGGTGGTTCAGCAACCACATTGGAGAATGTTGAGTATCAGGAAACCTAATCTTCAAGATATACAGCCATGGCAGGTAACTTTTTCAGGAGTCAAATATGTTGGAAATGAGACTTCAATTGTAGATCAGAAGGGACAGTGTTCTGCAAATAGAAAGCTGTTTAGTTTAGTTTAATAATAATAATAATAATATTTATATACCGCTCCTCTTCCGAAGGACTCGGAGCGGTGCACAGCCATACAATTAAAAACATTAAATATATAAAAGTTAAAACTAAATTAAATTAAAGACCCTGGCTGAAACAATTAAAACCCCTCCCTTAAACCCTAAAATTTGATATAAAAATTAAAATACTCAAATCTAAAATCAGCCCAAGCCGGCCTGGTCAAAGAGACCAAGCCTGGTCAGGTTTTCAAGGCACGCCTGAAGGTCCCCAGGTCCGTGGCTGTACGCAACTCTGGAGGCAACCCATTCCAGAGGGCAGACGCCCCCACAGAGAAGGCCCTATTCCTCGAAGTCACCAGCCGGCACATAGATGCTGACGGGACCCGCAAGAGACCCTCTCTGTGGGAGCGCACTGGATGGTGAGAGGAAAATGGCACAATGCAGTCTTATAAATATCCTGGTCCGATGCCATGGAGCGCTTTAAAAGTTAACACTAAAATCTTAAAGTGCCCCCGAGAGGCCACTGGCAACCAATACAGCTCACGCAGGAGGGACGTCACATGAGAGAACCTTGATGCCCCCATAACCACCCACACGGCCGCATTCTGTACCAGTTGAAGCCTCCAAATGCTCCCATTCGGGAGCCCCATGTAGAGGATGTTACAGTAGTCCAGTTGGGAGGTGACCAGGACATGAGTGACCGTACGTAAGGCATCCTGATCCAGAAAGGGCCGCATCTGGCAGATCAGGCGGACCTGATAAAACGCCCCCCTGGAGATGGCCATAATGTGATCTTCCAAGGACAGCTGTACATCCAGGAGGACACCCAGATTGCGAGCTCTCTTTGAAGGGGGCAAAATCTCACTCCTAATAGCCAGCGAAGGAACTACCTGGCTATATCGGGATGCCGGAAACCACAGCCACTCAGTCTTGGAAGGGTTGAGTCGGAACCTGTTCCCGCCCATCCAGTTCCGCACGGCCTCCAGACAACAGGACATGACCTCCATGGCATTGTTGGGGTGGCTTGGGATGGAGATGTACAACTGAGTATTTACTCAGTTAAATATTTAGTTTATTGTCATTGCACCTCGTACAATGAAATCAAACACCATCTTCAGTGCATATCAGCTTTTGTCTGGGCCTCCCCTTCTTGTGATGAGCAAACTTAGTAAAGGAAGTTTACCAGGGATATAGACAGGCACCTAAAGGGTCCTTAGTACAGACTCAGAGTTAAATAGTAGAGATTACCAGAAATCTTGTATAGGAAACGTTCCAAAATTTTCTTTTGATTTTTAATCAATTGTCCAGTACTGCTCCTTCACCATCAGACATTTTATAAACTGTGCTTTATTCTAATGACTATTCCACACAACTCCACTGCACTCCACTGCATTCCACTTTCTTGCTTGGTTGCTAATAACACTTTAAAACTATTTATGTTACCCCATCTTCCTCCTACAAAGGGAGACACAATTATAACCATCTCAATCCCAAAGTAGCTTTCACCTCTGCAAACTTACCTTCCCAAGCTCTGGCCTGAAGGGCAACTGAAGAGAGAGTATCGACAATTGCTTGCAAGCAAGAAAAGGGAAGCCATGAAAAACTCTTTCAGACAGCCAGATCCAATGATTCAACCTCATTCCAGCATATCACAATGAGGTAAAGAAAAAGAAAAACCAAAAGTGAATACAGGAGAAAATAATTTTACAAAGGAAGAAGAAAAAGAGCAATAAAATAGGAAAGGCTCTGATCACTAATCACTCTGATCACTAATCTTAGTGTCTCTTAGGCCCAGCCTTTGTCTAAACCCAACGAATTATATTACAGGCAACTCAATACTTTTTTTCTTTTAGGGTTGCCATATTTGCAAAATCTCAGACAACTATTAAATAGCAGCAAAAGGCCTTTTGTGTATCTCTGTAGCTATTGCCATCAAGTGACTGGCTGGACATCCATTATAAGTGCAATAATTCTATATATTATAATATTTCTATATGTGTAATTTTATATCTGAATCTTCTCTGATCTACATATAATAATGGCTGAGCAAAATATTTATGTTGTTTCTCACAAAAATATTGCAACCTATATTATATTTATGCAAAAAATAAAACTCCCCCTTCCCAAAAAATGATGTATTTTTCAGAATTAAAATCCTCTAGATAAATTGATTTTTTAAGGGTCAGGAGGATCTATTGTTGTTGCTGCTGTTATTATTATTATATAACAATAACAATGATATACTAACTTTTGATCAATGGTGGCATATAAGCAAAGATACCTGTTTCGAACTGTCACATAATTCATTTGTATACCTTAACCATGCTCTCTCTCTTTCTTTCTCTCTCATTTCTTTATATATTTGTATATTCAATTGTTTCTAAATTTAGCTTCATTTCTTTCTGAAAAGAATTGCATTTAACAACAGTGCTGGGGATGAAATTTCTTTTGATGAGAAAGGAGAACTGGTTAAAGGATTGGATCTTGAGAACTGGATCATATTCCCAAACCAATCATTCCATCGAGTGAAAGTTGGGAAGTTGGATTCTTGGGCTGTTGAAGGCCAAATGTTCACTATTCATGAGGAAGCCATCACTTGGTCCAGCAATTTCAACCAAGTAGGTTCTGAATGTAGATGATTTCATTTGAATGACTGGAATGATATAGGTAGTCATTTTACAAACACATATTTTATTTCTCAACGTATACATATGGGGTTGAGTGCAAAGATATATGTTGAAGAGGTGTTAAATGGTATCCAATGTCTAAAGTAAAATCATAACTCATAACAAACCCCAAATTTGTTGCAGCTAATCAGATCTGGTGACTGCAAAACTCTTCATTTAATTGATTGTTCTGGTATTTTGTGTAGCATTATTAGAGACATTATTGTATTTCTTACTGAAACACTTGTGACATAGAGTGGGGGGATCATTGATACTTTCTGAGTTTTAAAGGCAATCCTTGATTTTTGACCAAAATGGAGTCCAAAATTTCCATTTCTTTTTTTATGTTTTATTAGATTTTTATTGTTAAATAAACATCAATATCAATACAGGAGCAGTGTGGCCCCTGGGTATAATTCATTTTCATACAAACATCAATAATAGTTGTTATACTAATCAAACATATATAATCCTAGTATTAATATACATGTTTTAATTGGTTAGTCAATATTTCAATATTCCATTTCTAAGCAAAGCATGTTAAGTAAGTTGCATCCCATTTTATGACCTTTTTTGCCACAAATATTAAGTGAATCACTGCAGTTGCTAAGTGGTTGTTAAGCAACTTTGGTTTTCCCCGTTAACTTTGTTTGTAGGAAGATGACTGGGAAAATTAAAAGTAATGATCATATGATCATGGAACAATGGAACTGTCATAATTATATGCCAGTAACCAAGGGTAAGATTTTTGATCACTTGACCATAGGAATGCTGCAATATTCATAAGTAGGTTAAATGGTCATTAGTTACTTTTTTCAGGGCCAGTGTAATTTCAGTTAGTAAACAAAATGGCTGGTGATCAAGAACTACCTGTTATTACTTTTATCAGATCTATAAGGGAGACCTATAAAGATTTTGGACCAAGTTCTTCCACAAAATAAAGCCTTGGATTTAAAAAAAATGAATAAAATTTTATAATTTTAATCAATTTATATAATCAATTTTGAAACTATATAATTAATAAAATAAAACAAAGATTGGAGATCGATTTTTGTGAAGAAGCAGAAGAAGAAGAAGGCAAGTAGAATTGGCATTTTATTTGCCAAATATCAAAATGCTATGATTTTTCTATCTTTTCCAAGTTTCTGAGTGAATGCTAACATTTTCTTTTTTATTTCATTTATTGGGTAGACCTTACCCATTACCCCCCTTGTAATTTCAAAAGAAAACAGGAGGCAAAGCCATTTTGCTGCTATAATTGTCATCCATGTCCCAAAGAGAAAACGTCAAGCCAGAAAGATAAGAGGCGTTATAAATCAAGTTACGTTATGATTCTACAGGAAGGTGAGTTATATTTGTTATAGTTATATTCTTTCATCTGTTGGCAGAATGTGGTCTCACCAAAAAATAATTAGAAGACCTCAGGGAAAGAATTAAGAATTTAAAATTGGTTCTGGGTTAACAACCCTCCCCAAGCAATTAATATAATTGATAAAAATAATATTGAAAGTTTCAATTTCTGTTACTTTAGTGTAAGCTTCACATTTCTAGAACTGTGCATTATTCTCTCTCTCAATATCTGTGTCAATCAATAGATGGAAAAATGTTGATGAGCTCATTCCTTAAAAACACAATGCAATTCTTAAACTAGAGAAATGTTGCTAAATCCACATAATTGAACATTAATCAATTACTAATATTAAATAGAAATCTTTAAAAGAGAATTGCCATGTTAAAATACAAACACAAAAAAAGTCAGATTGGCAATGCCAGAGCTAATCTTGCTTTTAAGAAAGGCAAATCAAAAGCCTCTGTCATAATAATATTCAAATAGAAATTTAAATATAGACACACATGCATGTTTATGTATTTAATACAACATATTTAAATTCCAGACATGGATGACTGTTCCAAATGTCCAGAAGACCAATATCCAAACAAGGACCAGGATTCATGTCTTCCAAAAAGAATATCATTCTTATCCTATGAGGAACCAATGGGAAAAGTCTAGTCATTCTGACAACTTTCTTTTTTCTTTGCACGACTTTGGCACTGGCAACATTTCTGAAATGTCATCACACTCCCATTGTTAAGGCCAATAACCGAAACCTCACTTACATTCTACTCATCTCCCTCCTCCACTGCTTCCTTTGCTCAATGCATTTCCTTGTTGCACCGGGCAATATAATATGTCTCTTCAGACAAATTAGCTTTGGCATCATCTTCTCAGTGGCTGTGTCTTCTGTGCTGGCAAAAACTATCACTAGCTCTAGCTTTCATGGCCATCAAGCCAGGATCAAAGATAAGGAACTGGGTGGGAAGAGGACTGTCCACCTCCATTGTTGTTTCTGGTTCCCTGATTCAAGTAGGCATCTGTACAGTGTGGCTATTCACATTTCCGCCTTTCCCTGACGTTGATACCCTTTCTGAAATGGAGGAAATCATTCTACAATGTAATGAAGGCTCAGCTGTTATGTTTTACTGTGTACTGGGCTATATGGGCAGCTGCCAGTTTCACAGTAGCTTTTTTCTCCAGGAATCTCCCCAGCAGTTTCAATGAGGCCAAATGCCTTACGTTCAGCATGTTGATCTTCTGCAGTGTGTGGATCTCTTTTGTTCCCTCCTATCTGAGTACCAAAGGCAAATTCATGGTGGCTGTGGAGATTTTCTCCATTTTGGCCTCCAGTGCAGGGTTGCTTGTCTGCATATATTTTCCCAAATGTTACATAATTATTTGTAGACTAGAGCTAAATAACAAGGAGCAACTTATTAAGAGAAGAAACTTATAATATATGACCTAAACTTTTCTATAATTATTTCTTTATTTTAGAAATGTTTGTTTAAAGCTGTAATAAATTTATCAGTGATTTTTTTTTACCATTCGAAAGAATTATTTTGGCAGTGTCTTTCTATTTTTCTCTGTTGATTTCTGTGTTTTATAATCCAATTGATCATTAATTATTCCATTGAAATCTCCCATCATACAAATATTAGCATTGTAGAGTTCAATTGTTTTCATATGTAATTTCCTCTAAAATTCTTCTTGGATGTCATTTGGTTGTCACTTGGTTGTCATTTGGAGCATAAATTGCGATTGAATGCGTTTTTACATTATTGTCCATTATTTCCACCATCAAAATCCTTTCATCATCATCTGTATAAATTGGTCCTGCTGGAATTATATCTTTAATAGAGCCTCTTTTTTTACATTGTGTCAATGATGTAAATAATTTCTCTAGCTTTTTTTGTTTCAATATATATTCATGTTGTTTTTTAATATGTACTTTAATACATTTTAATATGTATGCAGATTATATCTTTAATTTCTCTAATTTATGAAATACTTTTCTTCTTTTAGTAGCTAAATTAAATCCATTTATATTAATTGTAATCAATTTTCTTTCATCCATATCAAGCTTTGTAAGAGGGATTATTGCTCTAGTGGTTCTTAGTTCTCGTTGCTCTCTGGGTACACCACCTACAGTATTAGAAGATATTCTATGTAGAATAACTCAGCTTTTTCAACTGTGTCAATTCTGTGTCTTTGTTCCTGCTAGGTGAACAAGAGGCCTTCTGGTATCAGCCATCTATAATTTACTCCTCTTTAGTAACTCTTTAGTCAAAAATAAGTATTCTCTTCTCATCTCACTTTCTCTTCTTGGTACCTGTTTCAGCACCACAATTTCTTTGCCTTTGTACTTTAATGTTTTCCCCCTTGCTACCTGCAGTATCTGTGTTTTAATAATTTTCTTAGTAAATCTGATGTGAACTTCTCTTGGTAACTTATTTCTCATTGCATATCTTTTCATCCATTCCATCCATCATCTACTCTTTAGTTATCTCTAATGTTTCTGCCAGTATTTCTGTCATTATTTCAGCAAGATTTTCACCTTTTTATTCTTCTACATTTTGAAATCTCAGGTAAAATTCTGATCTATTGATTTCCCATCCTAATGGTCCACTCCTGCCCTTTTCAACTTCACTCAATCGAGTATGAACATCTCCAATTTTCTTATCTCTTTGTATATCTTCTTCTTCGATTTTCTTAAATCTGTCCTCATATTTCATCATCATCTGTTGAATATTCTCTACTTTCTCATCTGCCTTTTCAGTTCTTTGCTCAATGTTCTCCAATCTCTTTTCAATCATTTGGATTCCTTGCATAATCATCTGCAATGTCACTTCCTTCTCTTTCTCCTGTTGTAACATTGTCTGTATTAATCACTGTCCTCCAGATGGTGAAGAAGAAGCTATTGGTATTGAAGAAGCTGGGGCTGTTGTCTTTCTGCTCATCTTGTGATACTTAGCTATAAAAAAGGAGGGAGGAAAGAAAAAGAGAAAAAAGAGAGTGAAAGCAAGCTGCTGTCATTCCAAAAGATAAAAAAGAAGAAGGAAAATCTTCAGGCACTTGTATACCTTAATCCAATTGGTTCCAGTAATATGCAAAAGGAAAAGGGAAGATGTGGAAAAAAGGATAAAAAGGATTTTTTTAAAAAAAGAAAAAAAGAGGATGAGGGGAAGGAGGAAAAAAGTTTAAAAAATGATAGTCTATGTATAAAAAAAAAGGAAGCAGAAAAAAAAAATATTCTAGTTCCTGGGTTAAAAGGCTAAAATCCAGATATAAAATCCAACTAGAGGGGAAGTAAAAAAAGAAAATAAGAAATAACAAACAATTCTAACAAAAAGCAAGCCACTAAATATCCAAGGCTCTTTAGTAGATCAACTCAGACTTTCCAGTTGCAGTTTTTTCAAGGTCACTTCAATCTTCTTTCTTTCAACTTCAACTCCAGACTCCAGCTATCTATAGTTTCACAGATGAGCACCTGTATAAACAATCTACCATGCTCATCCCACTATCTTTTTCAGTGCAAAGCTCAGAGTCCTTGAGTATAACACCAATACATAAACAAATAAGAGAGAAAAGAAAACAATATACCCAAGCCTCTAGATGGCAGTGCTACTTATTTTTCTTCACTTTCACTTCCCCTCATAAATCCAAAGCCAGTAACAGAATAAAAAAGTATTTTCTTAAAAAAGGGAAAAAAATAAATAAATCTTAAATTAGAAGGAAGAATCTAAATCAAAACAGACTTTCAAGAAGTTTGTTAGAAAAATATTTTTTTTTAAAAAGACCAGTACAGTTTAAAATTGAGAAGCTTTGCCAGATTCCAAGTTCCAATTAAAAAAAAAAGGGGGGGGGGACCGTCAGTTTAACTAGCTTAATCTCGCCACTTGAACTCTTTTCTCTTCACTTTTAATTTCACTTTAAGTCTTTTAGGGTGTTTTCTCCCAAAAAACAATAAGTAAAAGTTTATCTCACCAAGCTGACACACTTTCTTCCAATCTCTTCCATTCCGGAGCTGTCCCAGTTTTAGCAGCTTGAAAGGCTGCCTCTCCGCCACCGACAAAAAGAGCTTCTCCTGGATTGTCCAGGGACTTTGCGATGTCTCTGGGATCAGCAGGACATGTCTTTATCAGTCACCATCTCTATGGGACGGTTTATGGGACAGCAGGGATATCGATGGCAATCTTGAAGCATCAAGATCGCGCATCATACTGCTGCGATACCAGCTCCGCCCTCTCCAATTTATCAGTGATTTTGAAGAGATGGAAATTTTGGGGTGAGTTTCTGACACAAGAGCAAAGCTCAATGAAATTATCGATGCAAGCCTTGTGTTCCCATGGGGCCATGTGGGCAGTGCAGCCTTGTGGTCCCATACAGCCTGGATTAATTGCTTTGGGGAGTGCTTTGGGAGTGATATTTCTCTATGGACCACCAAAATTTTCTCACAGACCACCAGGATCCTTGGCCCGCTGGTTGGCAACCACTGCTGTATACGGTTACCATCAAAACATAAAAATATTTTTAAAAGAAGGATGACTGTCATAGGTTTGGCCTGGTTTTTTAATCAAGTACATGTTCATTTCATCTCACAGACATATTCTTCAATATTTGAGGACTGTTGTCACAGTTCTGTCCCATTGTTTGTTTAATGGATAAAATTGGTGATAATATATTTAGAATTGAGACGCATATCCATAGTTCCACAGAGAAATGGAAATGTAAAGGTGACACTTTTATCCCTCTCCTTTATAATTATCAAAAAGATTATTATTAACTTTATTGCTTCTCAAAGCCCTGATCAACAATTTAGGTTTATTTGGAAGAATGAGCAGTAAGAGTTGATGGACAGTTTAAATCCTTTATATGTTTTTAGAGTATGGGGCATGCAGGATTATTGGAATGATGTTTCAGAATATTTTTATTCAAAAGTTCAGAATCAAATGGAAGTTATTTGAGGAACAGACATATTACAAGCTTGCCTATTCTTGTACTGCTTATTAATTCTACCAAGCATTGCATGGAGTTGATCAAAAACTTGTGAACTGGGCCATGATTTTTTTGATTCTCCTATTATTGCCATATACATTTTATGAGGCTCAGCCAATAATGTGTAGAAACCAAGACTCTATCCCAATTGATCACAAATATTTTGAAGCAGGTGACTTCATTATTGGTGGCATTACTTCATTCATCTTCATAAATAAAGTTGTAGAAAGCTTTGAAGAGGCTCCCAAGAAATCTGCTGTTGGTGAAACTCTGTAAGATATTATTACTAATTTATTTCTAGTAGTGTATCTATATAAAATTATTTTATAAATCTATTTCTTATTTAATTCCAATACTGCACATATAACTATTAAAATCTAAATGAAGTAGTACTACACGTTTATATGTAATATTGCTTTCTAAGGGAAAGCAATAATGAAATTCTATGTTCCTTAAAGAAAGTGGTGGAAATCAAAATAATTATTCAGTCCTTCATGATTATTAGATTCTACATTTTTCTAGGGATTACAGCATCAGTTTCTCAAACTGAATCTCCAAGCAAGTAAAATTGTATTTAGCCATTGTAATAATAATATTATGTCATAGATGCAGCATATTTTATATCAATAAATAGAACGTCAATAAATAATGTATGGCATATAATGGTATCATTCATTTTGGGGTGAGAGAAGAGAAATGCCTGTCTTTGTGAGAATATAATTAGTAACATTTTATTCTGCTTTTGTAATTTTTTTAGTAACTCTGCTTTCACAATTATATGACATTCTTACATTTAAACTAATAAAGGCATTGCACCAAATAAATTTTGCTACCATTGTTTTTATAATAGCTCTGAGTTTTGCTTAACTGACTTTAACACATTATGGGTATTTGAAATGTTTATTAAACAACTTATTATAGATAAAATTTAAAAAGTTACAACTTACTTGCTACCCGATAATGGGGTGCTATTAAGAATGTATTTTGCCAATTCTGAAAAACCTAGGTACTCTTTTAAGAAAATATAAAGGAAACCAACATCAAAATCCATGCTATTTCTTTACAATCCTTTAAATTACAATAATATCTTCTCTGCCAAAAGAAGAATGTCTATTTTAATTGTAGAGCAAATACTTTGCTCAGGATATATAATCAAAATTAGTGCACACACTCATGAAAGGCTAATAATCATTTACCTGAAAACTGAATGATAATCAAATTATCAGTTATGTCTTTGTAACAGAGCTTAGTTTTACTGCCCTTTTTAAATGTAAAATTTCATTTGATTCAGCATCTAATTTCCATTGCAGAGTCCTAATCAAGTATTATCAGCATATTTTGACCATGTTATTTGCTGTGAAGAAGATCAATGAAGACCTCCAGCTCTTACCTAATATTACCTTGGGCTTCAGAATCTATGAGACTTATGGTGGGGAATACACATATCATGCCACAATGGAACTTTTCTCCAATCAGAACCAATTCATTCCCAACTATACGTGTGGTATTCTGAACAAACTTATATCAGTTGTCGGGACTCTTGATCCTCCTGTTTCTTTTGATATGGAAGATATTTTAAGCACTTTCAAAGTTCCACAGGTAAGATGCATTGATAATGTTGTCTATACTTTGCTTTGTATTTTCAGATAGAGTGAATTATAAGTTGTTGAGATATATTTATTTTTAAATTCATTTTTCTGTGAAGTATATTTAAGAATATCTATTTATCAAAGGATAAAGCAATGTGATGCCAATTTCAGAATTTGATATAGTAGATCATTTTGAAAAAAGAACAATTAGTAAGCATTAAAAATTTCCTGCTCTGGAACCTTTGGATTTCCTCCAAAGGAATCTGCTATTGTGATGAACAAAAAAATGATGTAAGGTTTGTGGGTTGTACTTATTTGTTTTATTTTGTTGTTAGCTTTAAATGCTGCCTCCATTCCACATGTTTATGGAGTAACACATAGTTATCTCTCCTCCTGTGTTCCTCTCTAACTACCAGTTGTGGGAGGTTAGGCTGTGACATAGTATGATGTTACACACTGAGCTCTTTTGGCTAGGATAGACTTGAGCCTGGTTCTTCCCATTCCTCATCTGCCCCTTAATCAGTGCATTTCTTTGAAGCAAGACTCATTGTGGAAGAATCTGAAACATGGTATAAGGGAATTTTGGGATAAGGATAGGATTCATTCCAAAAAATGGATAATGGGCCATATATGCTGGGAAGCAATATTGCTTGGTGACATACATCCTTGTATTAGAGCCATACTTGATCAATATTTGGAATCTAGAAAAAAAATATTTCAGCAGCTTTGAGGAGACTCAAGAAAATACATTCCAATTTATATTAAGATAGAAAAAGGCCTTGGAAATTTCTCTTATCTGCAGAAAAATATCTCAGACATGATTTTCAGTTTTATAGGATAGTATGCACCATCTTCATATAAAAAGTTATTTCCATTCTTGAAAAAAAAAGAGTAATATGCAAAGAGGAAGGAAATTCAGAGAATCATTCAGCTGGGCAGATAAAAGGGAATTCAATAATAATTTGTCCCAAACTATTCTTACTCATAAGTAGTTTTACGTGTAGACATTATGGAGGCATTTTAGAACTCTTTATTTGCAGGAGATACGTATTAGTTTTGTTCATTTTTTCCCTTATAGATTCTATATGGCCCTCTTCCAAATATGAATGGTAAAACCGATATCCCCTTCTATTACCATATGGTCCCAGGTCAAGACTTCTATTTTAGGGGGATTCTTCAACTTCTTGTGCACTTCAGGTGGACTTGGGTTGGAATTCTTGTGAAAGGAGATGGCGGAGCAAAATTTGAACAACTGATTTTTTCATGGTTTTCTCTTCATGGTATCTGTATTGCTTTCTTAGAGCAGCTCAGGACAATTTATATCAGTAATGTGGATGATGGTCTGAAATGGTTTGTGGAGATATTTCATCGTTTCATTAACAGCAAAGCTAATGTTGTTATAATCAAAGATAAATATGTTTTAGAATTGAGATGGTTGTTATATCTGCCTGAAATGGAAATCGTTTCTATAAAGGCAAAGGGTACGGTGTGGATCGTGGCTTCCCAAATGGGTCTTGCATCATTCTTTTATCAGAAAAGCTGGGATATCCAAGTCCTCCATGGTGCATTGTCCTTTGCAGTTTACTCAAATGAAGTTAAAGGATTCCAGCATTTTCTACAGACAAGAAACCATTTTTCATTCTTTCCCCAAGATGGTTTTATTAAAGATGTATGGGAACATGCATTTGGCTGTGTATTCCCAGACCCATCTGAGAATGAAGATCCTGAAGGTATATGCACTGGAAATGAAAAACTGGACAGCCTCCCTGGGGCATTTTTTGAAATGAAGATGACCAGTCCCAGTTACAGCATATACAATGCAGTATATGCTGTGGCACATGCATTACATGCCATACAAGTGGATGAACAGTCATATAAAAGAAAATTGAGTGACAGGAAACCTAACCTTCAGAATGTACAGCCATGGCAGGTAATTTTGTAAGTAATCAAGTATTCTGGGAATGAAACATCAATTGTAGATCAGAAGTGACAGTTTTATGTGTGGTTAATTAGGAATTTCTCTTTCTTTATTCCTTTTTTTATTCTTTGGAGATTGCTAACCTCAAGCAATCCTGCCTTCTAAACTCTGTTCTTCTCAAAATCCTTTTCTGAGAAATTTGTTCAAGTTAGATTCCTATCCTTCTGGAACACAATCAAAGTCATTTCTGCCAAAAGCATTATCAGCCCAGGGTCATGAATTCAGGTATTTTTTGAAGAAAAGGAGGATAAATTAAGCTGAATAGGTGAGCTATGCATTACAAAGAGAAAAGAAACAACTTTCAGAAAAGCAACTGGAAAGCTTTAAGAAGTGTAGAAGGGGAAAGAGTTCTTGTTTAGTTTTTCTAGATGAAAATGCTTCTGAGGAATAAGAAGACATAAGATAGGATACAGGAATATAAACAAAAATATTCATTTTCTGGTTTTTAAATGAACCATCACCGAGTTTTAAGATGGTAGTGCTTCCATTAAAACATCAATTAGTGGAGAAGTAGGATGATGAAAAAAGAATAAAAACAAGCAGAAGACAGAAAAAGAGGGTTTTGCACAGTGTTGTTCTGTGCACAAAACTGTATAACTATGAGGTAACAAGATATAGTTACCAATTAAGTTTAGGAAACACTTCTAAGACATGCAAGAGGGATGACAGAATGATAGGCAAAGTTAGCAAAGAAAGTCTTGCCAGTAAATATGGACAGACATTGACCGTCACCTTAGTATAGGCTCAAAGGTAAATAGAAGATGTCATCTAATACAAAAAGATTAAAACTTCCTTTTGATTTTCTTATGGAAACCAATTTTCCAATATTGCTTCTCTACCATCACTCACTTGATAAATGTTATTCTAATGTCTGATCCATCTCCCTCCATTTCACTCCCATCCTTTGGGTTCAAATAGCACCCTGCTACTCTCCTTTTCACCACCAAGAGATACAATTACAACTATCTCATTCATGAACTAATTATTAACCTGTGCAAAAATTACTTTCCATGCCCTGGTTTGGAGGGTAACTACTTTACATCCATGTAACCAACATAAAGAATGCTTCTAACCTAAACAGGTTAGTAAAGAAACCTGGACAGCTAAGAAATTAGTTAAATTAATATAATTGGTTGATTATATTTTTATTTTATTTGGGGGATAACCATAACTAAAGCATTGAAGTGCAAAAGGGAGACCTAGTATCCACTATTCTATAAGCCAAGTCAGTGCTGTTCCCCTATTTTAAGTTTTATTGTGCTAATTCAACCCACCCACCATACACTGTTGATAATTAATGCTTCTCGTTGAGGCAGAAACACCAGTTCAGATACTTGTGAGATGATCTGGAAACTTTGCTACTTTCATTATTAATATTTTTATGTTGAATTGATAGTCCTGGGAAGGAACATCAATGGTAAACTTCAATCAATGACCATGCTTTCTATGTACTTTTCTTCCATTCTTTCTGCTATCTCCTCTTTTTCCTGGATTGATCTTCATTCATTATCAGTTGTATTTTCCCATATATGCCCTGCATTAAGTTCTTTATCTCTCTGTGATTCTTTTCCATTCTACCCCTAATGCCCTTTCTTTTAAAATCTCACTCATTTTCCCCTGGTGGAAAATCTTGTCTTAATTTAAAAAGTCCCACTCATATTCGAGTCCAAAGACCATACAGTATATTCCAGTCCAATGTTATTCCACAGAAAGTTCAATAATCATAATTCTTTACATCTCAGGATTATTAATCAATTCCATTTACGTAGTCCAGGCAGTTTCCCCAAATCAAAAGTCGTTTTACTTTACTTAAGAGTCTTCCTTATTCTCACAATAGAGTCTTCAGTAATCATAAAGGAAATAGTTATAGAACAGTAAGTGTTACCACAGTCCTCCAGATGATGTTGTTTATTTCTCTTATCAATTTTTTTTCCTGAACATGTAGAGGTCTGGTATATTCCGTTCACCAGTAGATGGCACTCTCAGCTTACATTTCAGGTTTATAGATTTGATTAATCCAAATTTAATTCCCTTTATGGAAGCAAAATCGGTTATTCAAGTAGATTAAAATAGATAGTTCCAGCATTTTATAATGCCTTTCCAAAACAATGTCTGCCCAATTTAAAAATCAAGTTTTCTATGTTTTAAAGGCTCTTTAGCTTTTCTCCCCTTAGTTCGTTTCTTTCAGGTCTAGGATTTTTCTCTTTATAGTTGTTCGCTACTTTGAAATATAGTTTTAAGTGTCTCTTTTCCTAAATTTTCCTCATTTTTTTCTTTAAAATTAGAGTCTAAATAAAAAAGAATCTTCTCATCCAGCTCCAATCACTATTCATCTGCACCACTCCTACACATTTCTTTGTTGCCTTGGGTGTATCAGCTTTGTGGCAGCCATGATGGCTGCCTTTTATCCTCATTGTGGTTGAGAGGGAAGAAGCCCTGGGTTAAGCAGCAGAGTTGCTGCTCTCCATGACCTTCAGGGAGCCCTTCTTTCCTTCACCATCCCCATTAGGTGGCTTTAGCTCCTTTTGGAGCCCTCCAACAGGAAGAACTCAGTGTTGGAGTATGGAGACCAGCTCCTCATATCCAATATCTCTGTCACATCAGCCGGAAGTCCCTATATAATCATTTTTTATCAATGGAGACATATAAGCAAATGAACCTGGAAGACCATTAGAACATTGCACATTAAGAAGTATCTCCCTCCTTTGTAAACTGTTTGGAGCTGTAATGTGATTCTGTATTTTAACCATACTCTTTCTCTTTACTCTTTTCTTTTTGCAAATATATTCTATTGTTCCTCTATCCAGCTACATTTATTTTTGAAAAGGATTGCATTTAACAACAACATTGGAGATGAAATTTCTTTTGATGACAAAGGAGAACTGGTTACAGGATTGGATCTTGAGAATTGGGTTACCTACCTCAATCAATCCTTCCATCGAGTGAAAGTTGGGACATTGGATCCCTTGGCTGTTGATGGCCAAATGTTCACCATTCATGAGGAAGCCATCACTTGGCCCAGCACTTTCAACCAAGTAGGTTCTGAATGTAGATGATTTCATTTGGGTGACTGGAATGATACACGCAGTTATTTTTTACCAATCATAATTTGGACCAGCAAGGATACACATTCATAAAATGAAACATAATATAATTGTGGTAACTTGCAGCATTGCTAAGGAATCCTTATTGATTTTCTTTGACAAAAACTGGTTTATGAAGTCACAGTTGATATCCATGTGACTGCAGGATAATTGCAACTTTGAAGATTAGGTAAAAGTTACTTCAGTACCATTGTAATTTTGAATAATCATTGAAGAAGAGGTCAAGTGAGGACTACCTGTGTCTAAATGACACCTCTATATCATTTAACATAGAAAACAGATAAATGTCTTATTTTTTTCAATTGATACAGATTTCCCACAACTGAGAAGAATCATAAGCAGTATAAGAATTACATATACCTGAAAAGCAGTGTTATCTAATATATTTAGAAATATTATTCAATTTCCATGGATATGTTGTGGTAAACTTGAATAAAGTCATGGGAGCTATATAAAAAGTATTTACTCATACATTATTCTAATGCAGTGTTTCCTAAACATTTCCTTTTATGGCTATGACTCCTTTCTTAGCCCAATTTACCTCTGTAAACCTCTTGAGAGTCATTGTTAGCTGACATATCATACTGTGCAAAAGAGACAATCAACAAATCAAAAAGGGAACAAAAAGACCAAATTATCTCCCCACCAGCAATCAACCTTTAAAGGGAATGAGGCAGGAACTTTTGCTTGGATTGTGCTATTAATTGAAAGATGGATGGAGAATAATTTTGACTAAAAATATGTGTCCTAAATGTTTGTTTATAATGCTATGTACTATTCACAACTTGGGTATCTGGACCAATTCAGAATGTATTTGTGTTGATATGTGCATATATTTCTTAAATTAATTCCAATTTTAAGCATGCGTGCTTTATAAAATATTGCCAACCCGGTAGTAATGTTATGATAGATATTTTAATTTTCTATTCTTATTTTTATCGTGCATAGTTGTTCATGCCCTGGTCATCTTTCCAGAGCAGAGGTGTCAAACTGGTGGCCCACAGGCCATGCTCACCCCAGTTCCATAAAAGCAAAAAATATCATGATACATCACGTGACACAATCAAATTTGACCCATGCTCTAGAATCTAGGACAACTTGATGCAGTCAACTGAGTGTGGCCAACTTGCCATGGCCAAATCACTGTGGGACAACTTGCCACAGGCAACTTGCTATGGTACAAATCACTGCAGGGTAACAGTTACACTAATATCAAATAAAGGATGGAATAGAATCACAGCAATCTGCTGTACATGGGGCTTCCCTTGAAGAATAATTGGAATCTAATTGGAAGTGGCACATAAAGTTCTGGGGCCCTCTAAAAGGACACACATAACACCACAGTTGTATGAGCTGCATTGGTTGCCAATTCAAAATGCTGATTGTTATCTTTAAAGTTCTATACAATATGGGTTATAGGTATCTAAGAAGCCATCTCAATATTATAGAATTAGTTCACCACATGAGCACCAGCAGAATGCTGTGGAGTCCATCTGCTAAGGATTTTTGGCAGGAAGGTTAAGGAGAAAAGCCTTTTCCTCTGAGGCCATGGCCATGTGGAGCACTCTATCACTAAGGATGAGAACTGTTCCCACTGTTTTTGTCTCCTGGATGGGCATCAAAACTTGGTTCCCCTGGTTTGCCTATGGCTCCAAAAGGGGCTCTTGAGGGTGGAGATGGTTAACAGGGTAAGAAGATCTCATCCTCATACCATCTGTCTCTTTTGTTCCATTTCTTATATAATTTTTAAAAAAATTAATTAGATTTATATTTATCTTTCATTTTTTGTAAGCCAACTGGAGTCACTTTATTGAGAAGATGGGTGAAATATAAATTTAATAAATAAGTAAATAAAAATTAAGCAATCATTATTTTTTAATCTTTTTTATGTATTTATTTTTATTTGTCAATTGCTTACAAGATAATAGGTATAAGTAAAAACAGTTATGAATACATGGATAGATATAAGAAAAATTATATATACATATATATATATATATATATATATATATATATATATATATATATATATATATATATATATATATAATATATGTGTGTGTGTGTGTGTAAGGTTTTTTTAAGCTGATAATTTTTAAATAATAAATAAGGGAGACTAGGATAGATCTGTTTCGAGCTAGTTAGCTCTCTTCAGCTAGCCATACCCTTACTGGGATTCGAACCAGGAAAGTATTACATGTGAGGCAGTTGTAATTGCCACTACACCACTGGCTCTATCCTGTTCAGCTGAGGCAGGGGAATAAGTATATACTTTGTGTTACCACACCCTGTTAAGCCCCAATTAAGGGAGAAAGCATACTGCTTTCTTTTCTGTCTTTCGGCTCATCACCAGAGACCATACTGACAGAAAGCTATTTGTTTCATTGTCTTTTGTATACATGTGTGTAAGGTTTTTTTAAGCTGATAATTTTTAAATAATAAATAAGGGAGACTAGGATAGATCTATTTCGAGCTAGTTAGCTCTCTTCAGCTAGCCATACCCTTACTGGGATTCGAACCAGGGAAGTATTACATGTGAGGCAGTTGTAATTGCCACTACACCACTGTCTCTATCCTGTTCAGCTGAGGCAAGGGAATAAGTATATACTTTGTGTTACAACATCCTGTTAAGCCCCAATTAAGGGAGAAAGCATACACACACACACACACACACACACACACACACACACACACACACACACACATATATATATATATATATATATATATATATATATATATATATATATATATATATATATATAAAACATTAGGTCAGGGATGGTAGGCACATTATGCATGCCCCCTACAGACCTCTTAGGAAAGGGGTGAGGTCAATAGTAGAAAGTCTAACGTTAAAGTTTTTGAGGTTTGGGGAAAAAAGACACAGTCAGGTAGAGTATTCCAGACATTGACCACTCTGTTTGTGAAGTTGTATTTCCTGCAATCAAGTTTGGTGCGATTAACCTTGGGTTTATATCTATTATTTGCTCTAGTGTTGTTATAGTTGAAGCTGAAGTATTCATTGACAGGTAGGACATTGCAATGTATGATTTTATATACTAAGATCAGATCGAAGGCGGTGTGGTTCTAGGTTTTCTAGTTTTCTAGAATTTCAAGCCTGGTGGCATAACGAATAGAGGAGTGGAGAACTCTTCTTGTAAAATATTTCTGGACTTTCTCAACTGTGTTAATAACAGATACGTAATGTGGGTTACAGATTATATAGCCTGTATTTTATTTTCTGATTTTTTTTACCAATATGCAGGACAGAGCATTTATTTGTTGAGATTTGAAGTTGCCATTTGTTTGACCATTCTGATGCATAGTCAAGGTCTTTTTGAAGGGTAGCAGTATTGTCCATGGTGTTGAATAGCTTTACATCATCAACGAAGAGAACGCAGTTGCTCTTGATATAATCACAGAGGTCATTTATGTAGAGTATGAAAAGAGTTGGTCCTAAAACACTGTCTTGGGGGATGCCACAATTGACAGATACAGAATTTGATAGGACACTCCCAATTTTGACCATTTGTTGTCTGTTTGACAGGAATGCTTCTAACCAGTTATGCAGGTGTCCAGAGATACTATAAGATTTAAGTTTTAGGAGTAGTTTGTCGTGTACCACTGAATCAAAGGCTTTACAGAAGTCTATGTAGATTGTGTCTATTGCTTTGCCCTGGTCGAGTTGTGTAGTCCATATGTTTTTGCAGTGTAAGAGTTGCAGATTACAGGATAGTTTTTCCTAAAACCAAATTGTTTATTAGAGAGTAGGTTGTTTGTTTCTAAGTGTAGGATGATGGATTGGTTAATAATTGATTCCATGACTTTACAGATGACGCAGCATAAAGAGATTGGTCTGTAATTTACAACTAGGCTGGGGTCTCCTTTTTGAAGATGGAGATGACTGTGGCTTGTGACCATAGTTTTGGCAAGGAGCTAGTCCTGAAAGATTTTTCAAAGATTATGCTTAGAGGTTCAGCTATGACAGTGGGTTTTTAAGAAGTAGGCACATATTTCTGGTCTAATAGATAGAGATGCTTTTTAGATTGCACAGTGCTTTTTCAAGAATGTCTTCTGTAAAATCGATATGTATTAGATCATTGTAGCTGTCTGTGGTTCGACTAGGAAATACTGGGAATGATCCATTGCTGTTTACAAATACTGAGTCAAAGAATGTGTTAAAGATGTTGGCTTTAATAGTGTTCTCATTGCAGTCTTTACCATTTGGTTCTTTTAGGGGTGGGATGGATCTTGAGTCTTTTAGTTTGTTGTTTATAGAATTGTAGAAAGCACGGGTGGAATTGGTGCATATAAGGTTTTCTTCTTGTTTAATGTAATAATTGGTGCATTCAGTTTTTATCTGGTGGCATAATGTTTTGTATCGGCTTTGAAGTTGGCAATGTGACCAGATTTGTTTTTCCACCAAAGTGATTTCTTTTTGGATTGAAGCTTCTTTATTGCTTTGGGTAATTTGTTTCTTCTGGTTTTGGGAGTTGTTAATGGTATATATAGTTTGATGACTCTTTTGACTTCAAGTAAAAATATGTTGCAATGGTCTTCTACAGTATTACATCCAGAGAATAGAAATTGCCAATCAAGGGATGAGAGATCGTTGTTTGTAAGATCATAGTTGCCTTTTTTGAAGTTATAATTGGGGATTCCATTATTCTGATGATTTTTGTGTGATCGTATGTTGAGACAAAAGTCAATCATGTTGTGATTACTGTTGGAAAAGGGTTCTTTAATTTGTATTCCATAAATAGAATTCAAACTATTGCAGAAGATGAGATCGAGGCAGTTGTTAAGTCTAGTGTTGTTGGTTACTAGTTGTTCTAGTCCCAGATTTGTTACTGCATTGTAGAAGGTTGCATGTGTGGGTTCAGTTGTACATTCGTTAAGGGTCTAGTTAATATGAGGTAGATTGAATCTTCTTTTCAAGTACCAGAATTAACACTAGTCTTTCCCTTCTTATTTTACTTATTGGGTAGACCTTACCTGTTTCAGTGTGTACTGAGAGCTGCCCCCCTGGAACTTTAAAAAGAAAACAGGAAGCAATGCCATTTTGCTGCTATGATTGTCATCCATGTCCCAAAGAGAAAATGTCAAGCCAGAAAGGTAAGAACCAAGTTATACTATGGCTGCACAGGAAGCTGAATTGTATTCTTTTGTTTTTTGCCAAATTATTCTGTCCTAGAATGGCAGAAGTCCTTTCAGTTGCTTTACCAACTGAAAGGAAGACTTATGGCAAATAGTTTAGTATTTAACAGATAATCAGAAAGAATCAAACAATTACAGAGTTGATTAAAATAATATTGAAACTCCTATTTCTCTCTCAATGGGATTTACCTTTTTATTTCTATAATTGTGCATTATTTGGTCTTCTATAAAATCAGTGCCACATGAGTGATAGGGAAATGAGTTAATAATATTTAGAGAAAAGCCAAATCCTTAACTCTTTTCCTTGTGACTTGCATTTATGGATATGAATACTCATTTTATTCCGCAAAAAATATACAAAATGAATAAAATTCAATGTAAACTCCTACTTTACATTATTTTCAATATTGTAGCAAACTGCATTAAGATAAGATGCAACTGTGAAACAAGATAAATGTAAAGATAAATGAACACAATTGATAGAAGATATTAGTAAGCATAAATAGAAAGCTTAAGGGATAATTGACTTGTTAAAATCTAAATACAAGATTGGAAAATCAGATACATTTTCCATTGTATGATGTAACTCCATTGTTACAGCCTCAAATCCTCACAGCTTCAATCTCAAACTGTCTACCATGGACCTCACCCCATTCCTAAGAGATCCATAAAGGGGGCATGCATAAGCACACCAGAGTGCCTACCGTCCTTGTCTTACTGTCCCCATTTATCTATATTTGCTTCCTTTGTTCATGTTTATGTCCATACCTATATTTGTTATCTTGTATATGTTTGACAAACAAACAAATAAAATAAATACATAAATAATGTCAGTGCAATAATGCTGTTAAGGGAAATATAAGATGATGATGATAATGATGATGATTTGATGATAATGATGATAATTTGATGATGATGATGATAATCATCATCATCATCATCATCCAGCTTTGCATGGACAGCACTTGAAAAACTTTGAAGGAAAATGTGATAACAACTTGACATAGGCATGGCTTAAGAGAGGAACCACCAAGAAAGATGTTTAATACTTGCTGCTCAAGAACAAGCACTACAAACTAATGCCATGAAAGCAAAGTTCCACTTAGAATCCAAACTGCTGACTTTGCAGTGACAAAGTTGAAACTGTTTCAACTTAATATGTGAGTGCAGGCTGGCATCACAGTAAGAAGATGGCGATCCTTGAACTCTAGGGAAAGCCACCAAAACTCCCACAATCCCATTTAATCGGACCTGAACCATCCCAAAGAGATGGTAAGTGAAGGGAGCACATCCTGTCAATCCCAGGGACATCACAATGTCCAAGAAAGCTCCTGAAGCCTGGCAGCAGAAAGAACTGGCCATTAAAGCCACTAGGAAGTTGTGACAGCTCTTGAAGGAAAGAAAATTGGAAGAAGAAAGTGTGTTGGCTTGGGTGAGAATTTTCTTTTTTTTTTTTTTTCTACTTAAAGATAGAAGAGTATCCTAAGCGGAAAGCTTGTTTAAAAGAAAGAAGTCAGAAAAGCAGAGAACAGCTGTGAAATAAAACACATGGCTAGCTGTTAAACTTTATTTGGATTATTTTATTTTATTCTATTTCTTTTTAAGAGAATTTTTCTTGTTTAACTGGACTGGACTTTATAACGATAATTTTTAGAAGAACTTTAACTTTGTTTTTAACCTAAAAAATCTGGATCGTTTTTCTCTTTTACTTTCACTTTTTTAAATTAAATGGTTAAATATAACTAAGCAACACTGCCATCTAAAGATCACATAAAATTGGGAAATTTCAATAGACATCAAAGATTAAATTGTTTTGACTACAAGCTGTTGAGAAGAAAAAAAGATGGAGAGTGAACACTGAAAACAGGTGTTGGTCTCACAGATTTTGTAAACACATGGAAAGTTAAATAGAAGAAAAAAGATTACTGTGATCTTGGAATATGTTTTTGACTTTGGCTTTTTGGTTTGTTGGATATTATATTGAGGCATTGGCTTAGTTTGTGACTTAAATTCTAAACAACAGCTGGCAAATTCAAAGTTTTTCCTTTTTTTCTCTGCTTAGCTTCTTTTTTTATTCTGCTGGTGCACACTTTGGGCCTTTTGGCTTTTTAACATTTGGTTTGAATTTGGAACTCTTTGTTTCTTTTCTTCTTTTTTCCTTATTCTCTTATTTTTATCATTAGCAAGTAGATTACAGTTGAATGTTTCTATTTTTTCCTTTTGTTTCTTCCTTCTTAGAAGCTGCTGGATTTGTATTTTTGATTTTTTTTTCTTTTTTCCTTTTCCTGCTGCTACATTAGATTTTTGGATTTTGTACCCTTTTTATATATTCTCCTCTTATTTATTTTTAATTTTTCTCTTAAACTTTTTTTATTTCTACTTCTTTTTTTAATACAATTGGATTAAGGTAGAGAAGAACCTGAATATTTTATTTTTGATCTTTTGCGAGTGGATTATAACCAGCCTGAGAAAGACAACTGCCATTGGATCATCGATCCCCACTTCTTCATCACTGAACCCAGCTGGTTAACAATCCATAACAACCATGTTGCAACAGGAGAGAGAAAAGGAAAAGGAGGTTTTAATGCAAGAATTAAAATTAATACTGCAAGCAATACAAGACCAAGGAAGCATACAGATGATAGAATTGGAAGGATAGAAGATAAAATGGAAAACATACAACAAATGATGATGAAAAATGAAGGAAGAATGCAAAAGATGGAAGAAAAAGTTGAACAGACAGAAGAAAGTAGGAGAAATAGATAACAGATTGACAGCAGTTGAGCACAAAAAGGGGAAAGACATATTACCCTGGGAGATGGACAAGGCTGATTTCTATTTAAGATTTCAGAATATTGAGGAAGAAAAAGGAGAAAACCTTGTAGAAATTATGAAAAAGTCATGGCAGGAGCCTTGGAAGTATCTAAAGAAAAGATGATGGATGGAATGGATGAAGTATTCTGAGTATATGCTATGAGGAATAAATTACCTAGAGAAGTCCATGTGAGATTTACCAAGAAAAAAATTAGAACAGAGATACTACAGAAAGCAAGAGATGACCCCTTGAAGTATAAGGAGAAAGAGATCAAGGTCTTAAAACAAGTACCAAGGAAAGTGAGAGATTTGAGAAGAGAATATCAATTATTGACAAAGATTTTAATCAAGAAAGAAGTGAACTATAGATGGCTGATTCCTGAAGGCTTGATGTTCATTTGGGAAGAACAAAGGCATAGGTTGGATTCAGTTGAGAAAGCAGAATTATTTTATGATGAATATTTCAGAGGGAAAGATGATGAAAGAGCAAGAGAAGAGGGACTTAAAATATGAGCGGAAATGGCTAAAGAACTAGATAAAGAAAAAAAGAGAAGAAAGGCAAGAAGGAGGAGCAGTAGGTGGTAGAGTAAAACTGAAAGAACCAAGAGAACAAAGAATAACAAGCGCAATAAACCCTACATATAAAGTATAAACAATGGAAGAAGAAAAGAAATTAATCTCCATAAACAATGGAAGAAGAAAAGAAATTAATCTCCATTAATCTCCATAAATGGACTGAATTCGGCTATTAAAAGGAAAAAGGCATTTAATAAATTAGAAAAATTAAAGATGGACATAATTTGCTTACAAGAAGTGCATATTAAAAAACAACATGTACATATTTTGAATTGTTTTAGAATCTATATACATCATTGGCACAACAAAATAAGAGAGGAGTAGTCTTATACATTAAGAATACAATGAAAGTCAAACTAATTTTTACGGATGAAGAAGGGAGAATACTGATGGTGGAAATAACAGACAACAATTCAAATATGCTCTTAATAGCAATATATGGACCAAATAACAAACAACATTAATTCTACAAGAAATTACATAATAAGATAACTGAATTGGAATACAAAAAGATATTCATTCTTGGAGATTTTAATGCTATTGTAGATACAGAATTGGACTATAAAACACAGAAAGTGAATAAAAAATAGAAAGACAGATACTGGACTAGAATACACATGTGGTTGGAAAAAATGATAAAACAACACATAGATTTGAAACCAGAGATATTTTTATTGGGAATTATGCCTCAAGGTTATAATAGAGAGATAACATATTTAATTATTAATGTATTAACAGCAGCTAGAATTGTATTTGCACAAAATTGGAAAAATGAGAAAATTCTGACAGAGGAAGAAACAATTAAGAAAATAATGGAATGTGTGGAAATGAGTAGACTAACAATGGCAATTAGAGAACAAGAGTATTACAAGATTTGGGATTTATTTTATGAATAGAAGAATAAGAAACTGAAATATGTGGTAATAATAATATATATATAATTGATCAATCCTGAATGAGTAAGAGAATGAATATAATTTAGCAAAAATGAGATATGTTTTTTAAAAATATAATTATGTTAATGATAATATAATAATTGAATAATATAATATCAACTATTATTATTATTTATTCTATTGTTTAGAATGGTTTATAAAGATAATTAAGTAAGAAATGTACAATAATATTACTGTGTGCACAACATATATGTACCCAACCGACATACTGTAAAATTGAAATATGATTTTATTTGTTGTCTTTGTTGTTAAAATAAAAAAAAATTAAAATAAAAACTTAATATGTGAGTGCAGCAAAATTGCATAAACTGACTACAAAGCTAGATATGATCGAGTTGTTAAATTAATCCACTGGTCATTATATAAAAAAATATGCCCTACCTGTATCCAAAAAGTCATAGGAACATAAAGTGGAAAAAGTTGTTGAAAATAAAAAGGTGAAGATTTTGTGGGATTTTCAGATATAGACAGATCACCATTTGGAACACAATATTCCAGATATCACAGTTGTCGAGGGTCAAAGCATACAATTTATTGATATCACTGTACCAGAGTCAAAGAAAAAAGAACTGGGAAAAAAAATCACAAAATATTGCAACCTGGCCATCAAAACTATATGGTTATGGATGAAACATGTAACAGTTATACCCATTGTCATCAGGGCACTTGGTACCATGTTCAAGAATTTTACAAAACACATCAAGAAATTGCAGTTTCCTGCAATAACACCAGTGGAACTGCAAAAAAACTGTGCTATTTGGAACACAGTAAGTCCTAAGAAAATACTTGGTTGATACCTAAGACATTGGCAGAAACCTGTATCAAGCATTAGCACCAGTCTATGTTATTTATGATGCATTTTTGAATGTTTAGTTGACTGAATTTCATGTTTAATGAATAAAAGAGATAATAATAATATTCATAGAATAATAATAAAGCCAAACACAAATTTAATTACATATATATTTCCATTTCAGACATGGATGACTGTTACAAATGCCCAGAAGGTCAATATCCAAATAAGAACCAAGATTCATGTCTTCTAAAGAGAACTTCATTCTTATCCTATAAGGAACCAATGGGAATAAGTCTAGCGATTCTGGCAATTTTCTTTTCTCTCTGCACAACTGTAGTGCTAGCAACAATTTTGAAATATCACTATACTCCCATTGTCAAGGCTAATAACCAAAACCTCACTTATATTTTACTCATCTCCCTCCTCCTCTGCTTCCTTTGCTCACTGGAGTTCCTTTTTGTACCTGGCAATATAATATGTCTTCTCCGACAAATTAGTTTTGGCATCATCTTCTCAGTAGCCGTGTCTTCTGTACTGGCAAAAACTGTTACTGTGGTTCTGGCTTTCATGGCCACCAAGCCAGGATCCAGGCTGAGGAACTGGATGGGAAGAGGATTGGCCATGTCCATTGTTCTTTCTTGTTCTCTGGTTCAAGGAGGCATCTGTACAGTGTGGCTCTTCACATTTCCCCCTTTCCCTGATATTGACTCCCATTCAGAAATTGAGGAAATTATATTGCTTTGCAATGAAGGCTCATCTACCATGTTCTACTGTGTCCTGGGCTACATGGGCTTTTTGGCATTTGCAAGTTTCACTGTTGCTTTTTTATCTCGGAAACTCCCCAGCAGTTTTAATGAGGCTAAATGTCTCACATTTAGCATGTTGATCTTCTGCAGTGTGTGGCTCTCCTTTGTTCCATCTTACCTGAGTACAAAAGGCAAATACATGGTGGCTGTGGAGGTTTTCTCTATTTTGGCCTCCAGTGCAGGTTTGCTTGTCTGCATATATTTCCCCAAATGTTACATAATCATTGTTAGGCCAGAGCTAAATAATAGGGAATATCTCATTAAGAGAAAAAGTTAATAATTTGAAACCAAACCTTTCTTTAATTATTTGTGTCTGTTAACAGCCTTTATTTAAAGCCATTGTAGGTTAGCCTTTGATTTTGGAGAGATATAGTTTGGATGAATTTTCATATGAAAACTAAGCTGGGTCAAGCAGTTAGTTTTAACTAAGTTAAAAGGTACTGAGGTATTAATAGCGCATTAACCTTGGTCTCACTGAAAAAACGTATTTGAAATATTAAGCACAGATAGCAGACATGAGAGATAATACAGCATCATTAGACTTTTAACTGTCTCTTTCTCTTATTCTCCTCCTTTCTTGTTTTCTCCTACTTATCTTGCTTCATTATTTAAAAATATAGTTATATGGCAAATTAAATAAACATTCTCTAATTTTCACTCACTTTGTTTTGTTCATTTTTTTTCTTGCCAATTAGAAACCCCATTATGCCCATATAGGATGGATCCCATTGAACATTTATAAGGCTCTTAAAACCTGGCTGTCCCCACAGGCATGTGATCTAGAAAGTTAGAAGAACTCTATCGGTAAAATGACTTTTTATTTTGGAAGGATAGCACTATCTATCTATCTATCTATCTATCTATCTATCTATCTATCTATTTATTTATTTAATTAAACTTTTATACCGCTCCATCTCCCAAAAAGGGACTCGGGGCGGTGTACAGCCTACTAAAAACATACAATAAATACCCAATAAATACAATTAAAAATAAATTAAACCAAATTGATCCGGCTGTCTATCCCAAAAATTCAGTTAAAAGTTAAAAGCTAATAAAACCCCAATTAAAATTAAGTTAAAACCAAAATACAGTTACTGGGCCAGGCCAGCCTGTTTAAAAAATAGGGTTTTCACTGCGCGCCGGAAGGTCAGAATATCCGTCATAGCCCGTATCTCCGGGGGGAGATCATTCGATAGGGAGGGGGCTCCCACAGAGAAAGCCCGAACCCTCGGGGCCGTCAACCGACAATGGCCGGGCGGCGGTACCCCAAGGAGGGCAACCCTGTGGGAGCGTACTGGGCGGCGGGAGGTTGATGATGGCAGCAGGCGGTCCCGTAAGTACCCAGGTCCCGAGCCATGGAGCACTTTAAATACTGTCAGTACCACATTGAATCGAATCCGGAAGGCCACAGGAAGCCAGTGCAGCCTGCGGAGAAGCGGTGTAACGTGGGAGCTCCGAGGAGCACCCACAATCACCCGCGCAGCTGCATTCTGGACTAACTGCAGCCTCCGGAGACTCTTCAAGGGGAGCCCCATGTAGAGAGCATTGCAATAATCCAGGCGGGAGATGACGAGGGCGGAAGTGACTGTGCGAAGTGCGCCCAGATCTAGAAAGGGCCGCAACTGGTAAATCAGACGAATCTGATAAAAAACCCCCCTGGCGACGGCTGCAATGTGTTCTTCTAAAGACAGCCGTACGTCCAGGAGGACACCCAAGTTGCGCGCCCTTTCCACGGGGGTCAAGACCTCTCCCTCCACGGCCAGCGAAGGAACCAGCTGGCTGTATCTGGGCGCAGGAAACCACAGCCACTCGGTTTTGGTCGAGTTGAGACGAAGCCTGTTACGACCCATCCAACTCCGCACGGCCTCCAGGCATCGGGACATCACTTCGACGGCTTTGTTGGGGTGGCCCGGGGTGGAGATGTACAGCTGAGTGTCGTCAGCGTACTGATGGAACTCCACCCCGAAGCCACGGATGACCTCACCCAGTGGCTTTACATAAATGTTGAACAGCAGGGGCGAGAGCACCGACCCCTGAGGAACCCCACATCGTAGGGGCCTTGGGGCCGATCTCTGCCCCCCCGTCAACACAAATTGCGAGCGGTCGGAGAGGAAGGAGGTGAACCACCGCAACACGGTGCCCCCCACCCCCAACCCCTCCAACCGCTGCAATAGGATACTGTGGTCGACAGTATCAAAAGCCGCTGAGAGATCTAACAGGACCAGGACAGAGGAACAACCCCTGTCCCGGGCCCTCCAGAGGTCATCCACCAACGCGACCAACGCCGTCTCCGTGCTGTGCCCGGGCCTGAAGCCCAATTGGAGGGGGTCGAGATAACTCGCTTCATCCAGGTACTGCGGGAACTGACGTGCCACCACACTCTCGACAACCTTCGCAACAAAGCGAAGGTTGGAGACAGGACGATAGTTAGATAACAATGCTGGGTCCAGGGACGGTTTCTTGAGGAGGGGCCGCACCACCGCCTCTTTCAAGGCGGCAGGTAACAGCCCCTCTCTCAAGGAAGCATTTATAATACCCTGGAACCAGCCTCGTGTCACCTCCCAAGTGGCCAAGACCAGCCAGGAGGGGCATGGGTCCAGCAAACAGGTGGTGGCATTCAGTCCCCCCAGTATCCTGTCCACGTCCTCCACAGTAACAGGATCGAACTCAACCCAATTGACCGCACCGATATCCACCCCCGCCCCCCCGCCTGGAGATGCCCATTTGGAGTCCAGCTCGTCCCGGATCTGAGCAATTTTGTCCTGCAGAATCCTAGAAAACTCCTCAGCCCGTCCCTGCAAGGGGTCCTCCCATGCTCCCACCTCCAGTAGGGAGCGGGTCACCCTAAACAGGGCGGCTGGGCGGTTTTCCGCGGACGCAATAAGGGTGGAGAGGTAAGATCTCCTCGCCATCCCTATCGCCACTAAATACGTCTTAATATAAGATCGTAATAGTGTTCGGTCGGACCCAGAACGGCTGGCCCTCCAACTGCTCTCTAGGCGTCTTTTCCAGCGCTTCATCTCCCTTAGCTCCTCAGAGAACCAGGGAGCCACTTGGGATCGGCACTGGGTCAGAGGCTGCAAGGGCACGACTCGGTCGAGGGTCCCAGCGGCCACCCTATCCCAGGTGGCGACCAAGCCCTCAACCGAGTCGTGTGTGTGAGCTTCGGGAAATGGCCCAAGCTCCGTCAGGAACCTATCAGGATCCATCAGGCGCCTGGGGCGGTACCATTTTAATGGTCCCGCCTCCCTGCGGTCAGGGGGTGCGGAACGGAAGTCGAGCTTCAGGAGCGAGTGATCTGACCATGACAGGGGTTCTACAACTATATCCCCCATACCCAGATCACTCTGCCACTGATCAGAGACGAAAACCAGATCCAAGGTATGACCTCCCACGTGAGTAGAGTCCTGAATTAACTGGGTCAGGCCCATGGCCGTCATGGAAGCCATGAACTCTTGAGCAATCCCCGAGGTACCGCCAGCAGATGGCAGGTTGAAATCCCCCATGACCATAAGCCTGGGGGTCCCAACCACCACGCCAGCTATGACCTCAAGGAGCTCAAGCAGGGTTGCTGCCGCATAACAGGGAGCCAGGTATGCGACCAGCAAGCCCACCTGAACCTTGGGACCGAACTTCACGAAAAGGAGCTCACACCCGGTCGTCTGAGATACAGTGGCCTCTCTCGGACACAGATCCTCCTTAATAACTACCGCAACCCCCCCTCCCCTCCCCTGGGCCCTCGGCCGATGAAAGACCCGAAACCCGGCTGGGCACATCTCCACCAGAGGGACTCCCCCCTCCTGGCCCAGCCAGGTTTCGGTAACTCCCACCAGGTCCGCACCCCCCTCACAAATCAAATCATGGATCAGAGGGGCTTTATTAACAACGGACCTGGCGTTACATAACATCAGCCTAAGGCCCAGGGCCCGATCGCTCAGACCCCCCGGGGAACGGGAGATGACAAAGGGATCGGAGCGCGCCACAGCAAGCAAACAGCGAGGGCGCGCTCCCAGCACAGAATATGGCCCCCTATAACCGCCAAATCTGCCCCTCCCGCTCACCGTAACAATAGATTTAATTCCACCCTCCCCGGTGACCCCCCCCATCCTCAATACGGTCCTGTCCGGACTCTGACTCTCCCGGCCATGCCCAACCCCCGGCCTGGACCCAGCCTCCGGCGAGTTGTCCCCCAACTCCCGCCCGGACCTTCCTATCCCCCTTAAAAACCTGGCTAAAAATTTTTTAAGACACCCCTCCCTCCCGCACTTCCTAAAACCCCACCATCTCTCCGGATCCCACAATCTGTCCTTGAGATGGGCCTCTGAGAGAGCAGAGGGCCCTTTCTGGATCTGCACTTCGCACAGTCACTTCCGCCCTCGTTATCTCCCGCTTGGATTATTGCAACGCTCTCTACATGGGGCTCCCCTTGAAGAGTCTCCGGAGGTTGCAGTTAGTTCAGAATGCAGCCGCATGGGTGATCGTGGGCGCCCCTCGAGGCGCACACGTAACACCACTTCTCCGCAGGCTGCACTGGCTTCCTGTGGCCTACTGGATTCGATTCAAGGTGGTACTGATGGTATTTAAAGTGCTCCATGGCTCGGGACCTGGGTACTTACGGGACCGCCTGCTGCCATCAACAACCTCCCGCCGCCCAGTACGCTCCCACAGGGTGGCCCTACTTGGGGTGCCGCCGCCTGACTGTTGTCGGCTGGCGGCCCCGAGAGTTTGGGCTTTCTCTGTGGGAGCTCCCTCCCTATGGAATGATCTCCCCCCGGAGATACGGGCTATGACGGATATTCTGACCTTCCGGCGCGCAGTGAAAACCCTGCTTTTCGAACAGGCCGGCCTGGCCCAGTAACTATGTTTTCTGGTTTTAATTAATTCTAAATTGGGGTTTTATTAGTTTTAATTTTTAACTTAAATTTTGAATAGACAGCCGGATTTAATTATTTAATTTATTTTTAATCGTATTTATTGTGTATTTATTGTATGCTTTTAGTAGGCTGTACACCGCCCCGAGTCCCTTTTTGGGAGAGGGAGCGGTATAAAAGTGCGATTAAATAAATAAATAAATAAATAAATAGGGGGACATATCTCAGGGCCCAAAGATCGTTTCTGGTATAAAATAGCGTCCCGGTCTGAGTCCTCTGATGAAGATGATGGAAATGATGAAAATGACCCCGACCAAGCTGAAAACTAGCCAGCCGGGGCCCGAGTCCAGGTCGAGGCCGTTCAGCGCACCGCCGACTGGACGAAAAGGAGGAGAATAACTTCAACCGCGGCAGCGGCCCTCCAGTCCCAGCTCCGACCGCAGCAACAGTTCCGGTGGTCGTCCTCCAGCCACGCCGCACACCACCGGGTCCAGCACCAGGCCCGCCGCCACACCATGGCCCCACAGCGATAACTCCAACGGCCGCCTGCCAGTCACGCCATGGGCTACCGGGACCAACACCAGGCCCAGAACCACACCATGGCCCTGGAGGTCGACGATCTTCCAGCCGCCTCGGTTCTGCCCGCAGCGTCCATCCTCTAGCCACTCGAGCCGCGGCACGTACACCAGCTTCGGCTGGGGCCCCTGCAAAGGCCCCAGCCCCGGCCCCGGCGATTGATCTATCTATCTATCTATCTATCTATCTATCTATCTATCTATCTATCTATCTATCTATCTATTGAGATTATCTCAATCATCTCCAACCATATATGGAGCAGCCTTAGAAACCATCAAAATATTTTAACTAGTCCAGAATGTGGCAGCATGAGCACTTTTGGGATCACATGTTTGCTTATGTTACACATAAGACTTGCATTTTTTTCCTTGTGCAAATCAAGTTTGATGATTATCACCATTTTTCTACTATGTTTTCTTGCCATTTTACTCAATCTTTACAAAACTATATGGAACACTGTATTTTGAACCAAGTGAAGCTTCTGCATCCTTTTCAGGCACGGTCCCATGCTGTATGCACTATAATAGTCCAAACAATAGAGGAGTATGATCTGAGAGAAAGAAAAGTATGTTGGTCCAGGAAAGTATATATTTTGTGTACAACTCATTGTTGTGCAAAGGCCCTGCTGACCTCAAAAGCCATATGCTCCTCAAACATGATTGTAAGTCCAAAAGGAGCCACCAATTACATCCATGGTGCAACCCCATCCACAGCCAAATATGGTAATTCTCAAAGAATCTGGGAGCCCCAAACTCACTTTTTCTTGTTGGGTTCAGTTTTAATCCCAGAGCTTAACAGCCTCTACGCACCAAGAATTCACTGTGGGCAAAGATGTACAATTAAAGCCAAGGATCATCGGGCCCTGGGCCTCCGGCTGATGTTATGCAACGCCATGTCCGTAGTGAATAAAGACCCCCTTGTTTACGATCTTGTCATGGAGAGGGGAGCAGACCTGGCGGGCATCACCAAGACCTGGCTGGGACAGGAGGGAGTGTCCCTCTGGTGGAGATGTGCCCAGCCGGGTTTCAGGTCTTTCATTGGCCAAGGGCCCAGGGGAAGGGTGAGGGGGTTGCAGTGATTATTCGGGAGGATCTGGGTCCTAGGGAATCCACTGTTCCTCAGACGACCGGATGTGAATCCCTTTTTGTAAAGAGTGGTTACGGGATTCAGATGGGCCTATTGATCACATACTTGGCTCCCTGGTATGTGACATCGACTCTGCCTGAGCTCCTCGAGGTCATAGCCGGCCTGGCAGTTGAGACCCCCAGACTGATGGTCATGGGAATTTCAACTTGCCTTTGGCTGGTGGGGCCCTGGGGATTGCTCAGGAGTTCTTGGCTTCCATGACAGCCTTGGGCCTGACCCAATTACTTAGGAACCACTCACACTGGGGGTCACATCCTGGATCTAGTTTTTGTCTCTGGACAGTGGCAGGATAATCTTGGTACAGGGGATGTTTTTATGTCATGGTCAGATCATTCGCTGGACTTCCAGGCCACTCCCCCTGTCGCAGGGAGGTGGACCAAATACGTTGGTACCGCCCCAGGAGTTTGATGGATACAGATAGGTTCCTGATGGAACTTGGGCCATGCCCCGATGTTCGAGCACACGACTCAGTTGAGGACCTGGTCACCACCTGGGATAGGGTGGCGGCTGGGGCCCTTGACCGGGTGGTGCCCTTGCAGCCTCTGACCTGGTGCCGCTCTCACTCGGCCCCTTGGCTTTTTCGAGGAGCTGAGGGAGATGAAGCACTGGAAAAGACGCCTGGAGAGTATTTGGAGGACTACTCGCTCCGGACCCAACCGAACACTATTACGGTCTTATATTAAGACCTATTTAGTGGCGATAAGGGTGGCAAAGCGTTCTCACTTTTCCACACTTATTGCATCTGCAGGAAATCTCCCAGCCACCCTGTTTAGAGTGACCTGCTCCCTCCTGGAAGGGGAAGCGTGGGAGGACCCCTTGCAGGGACGGGATAAGGACTTTTCCAATTTCCTGCTGGATAAAATCACTCAGATCCGGGACGAGTTGGAGTCTGAATGGGCAACTCTGGGGGGGGGTCAGGGGTGGAATTTGGGGAAGTCATTTGGGATTACTTTGACCCTGTGACCCCCAAAGACGTGGACAGGTTGCTGCGGGGGCTGAATGCTATCATATGTTTGTTGGACCCGTGCCCCTCCTGGCTGGTGTTGGCCACTCAGGAGGTGACATGAGGTTGGTTCCAGGGTATTATTAATGCTTCCTTGAGTGAGGGATATCTGCCCGCCACCTTGAAAGAGGCGGTGGTGAGACCCCTCCTCAAGAAACCATCCCTGGACCCAACTTTGTTATCTAATTATTGTCCCATCTCCAACCTTCGCTTTGTGGTGAAGGTTTTTGAGAGTGTGGTGGCACGACAGCTCCCCCAGCACCTGGATGAAGCTGTCTATTTGGATCCACGCCAATCGGGTTTCAGGCCCGGGCACAGCACGGAGACGGCATTGGTCACATTGGTGGATGATCTCTGGAGGGCCTGTGACAGAGGTCATTCCTCTGTCCTGGTCCTACTAGATCTCTCGGCGGCTTTCGATACTGTCAACCACTGTATCTTATTGCGACGTATGGAGGGGTTGGGGGTGGAGGGCAGTGTTATGCAGTGGTTCTCCTCCTTCCTGTCTGGCCATTCGCAATTCATGTTGGCGGGGGGGCAGAGATCGGTCCCTGGTTTGCGGGGTTCCTCAGGGGTCGGTGCTCTCACCCCTTCTGTTTAACATTTATATGAAGCCGCTGGGTGAGATCATCCGTGGCTTTGGGGTAGAATTCCATCAGTACGCCGATGATACTCAGCTGTACATTTCTACCCCTGGCCACCCCGATGAAACCGTCGAAGTGATGGCGTGGTGCCTGGAGCCCTGCAGTGTTGGATGGGGCAGAACAGGCTTCAGCTCAATCCATCTAAGACTGAGTGGCTGTTCTTCCCAGCACCCCAATACAACCAGTTGGTTCCATCGCTGGCTGTGGGGGGGGGGGAATTCTTGCCCCCATAGAGAGGGATCGCAATCTGGGTGTCCTCCTGGATGTGTGGCTGTCATGTGGCGGCCGTTGCCAGGGGGGCTTTTGGTCAGGTCCGTAGGATCTACCAGTTGCGGCCCTTTCTGGATCGGGATGCACTTCGCACGGTCACCTCCGCCCTGGTGACCTCCCGCCTAGACTATGCCAATGCTCTCTACATGGGGCTTCCCTTGAAGAGCACCCGGAGGCTCCAGCTGGTGCAGAATGCAGCCGCGTAGGTGGTGTTGGGGGTTCCTCGGGGCTCCCATGTTACACCGCTCTTGTGCAAGCTGCATTGGCTCCCAGTGGTCCTCCAGGTGTGCTTCAAGGTCTTAGTTACCATCTTTAAAGCGCTCCATGGCTTGGGACCAGGATATTTGTGGGACTGCCTCCTGCCATTATTGGCCTCCCGTCGACCAATATGCTCCCATAGAGTCAGCCTCCTCGGGATGCCACTGGCTGGACAGCTGACGACCCCGAGGGTGCGAGCCTTCTCGTTGGGGGCACCCCCCCTCTGGAATGAATTACCCCCGAAGATGAGGACCATCCCTGATCTCCTGACCTTCCGGAGCACGTTGAAAACCTATTTATTTCAGTAAGCCGGTCTGGCCTCGGGGTTTTTAGAGCTTTTAATTCGGTTTTAGCTTTCTTAATCTCCTATTTTTAATCTTTTGATAATGGCCAGCCTATTTAAATCTTTTAACTTATTTTAAATATTGTATGTGTGTTTTTATATGTATATTTTATCTTGGCTGTTCACCACCCCGAGTCCCTCTGGGAGAGGGGGCGGTATACAAATTTAAATAAATAAATAATTAAACCATCAATATTACACCCTCACAAGTTTAAACTCCTATTAGCCAAGTAAGGCTGTTGAGGTCCTGTTTAAATGTCTTGAGGTTGAGTGGGACTGGTTGGGAAGGAACCAACTCAAGACAAATGATGTAATGACTCATGATTGTATATATTGAAACTCCATCTTGGGTCTGAGGACTTTCCATTCATACTGTTGGATGAAGATATGCAAACAAGGGATTATTTTGGATTTACAATTCCCGCTCAAAGAGTAAGTGGACCTGTGGTCAAAGGAGAGGGGGAAGTTTTACGTTGCTCCATAGGGTATTCCAGTTTCATTCTTTTTTTAAACAGGAGGCCCTTCAGGTTACCACTTATGTTCTTAAGATTACAATGTTATCCTGTAAACTGCCCTAAAATATTTAGTTAGTCTACTATGGACATAAAATAACACCAGCTATTGCTATTACTCTATGAGGTCACCCTCAAGACAAAAATATTTTTAAAATGAAGGTGAAAATTACAGGGTTAGCCTGGCTTTAGGATCAAGCACAGACTCATTACTATTTTGTATCTCACTTTTCATCTCAAAAATATGTCCTTCAATGTTTGGTGACAATTATCTCTTTTCAGCCATGTCATTCCATTCATGTGTTGAATTGCTTATACTGTGTTCAGAATTGAGAAGTATATAGCAATAGCAATAGCATTTAGACTTATATACCGCTTTATATTGCTTTACAACCCTCTCTAAGTGGTTTACAGAGTCAGCATATTGCCCCCAACAATCTGGGTCCTCATTTTACCTTTGAAGGATGGAAGGCTGAGTAAACCTTAAGCCTGGTGGGATTCGATCTGCCAAATTGCAGTAGGAGTTGCTTACAATACTGCACTCTAACCACTGTGTCATCGACGCTCATATTCTTAGTTCCACAGAGAAATGGAAATTTAAAGGCTGTGCTTTTCTTCTCGCTTCCTTTATAATTATCAAAAAGATTATTATTAACTTTGCTGCTTCTCAAAACCATTATGAACAATTTATACTTACTTGGAAAAATGAGCAACAATTCCTGATGGACAGTTTAAACCCTTCATATGTTTTGAAAAACTTGTTCTGAGACTTCATGAGCAGTAAGAACATTATAAGAGTAACATCACAGAGTGTTTTTTTTATTTTAAAATTTAGAACAAAATGGGAGTTATATGAGGAATAGAGAATATTTATTACAATCTTTACTATATTTGACAGGGAATAATAGAAACTTTGTCAACTGGGTCATGATGATATTGATTCTTATTCTATTACTATCACATATATCTAGTAATGTCCAATCAAAGACTTGTAGAATTCAAGACCCCATCCCAATTCCTCACAAATATTTTCAAGCAGGTGACTTCATCGTTGGTTGTATTACATCTTTTGTCTTCATAAGTAGAAATGTAGAAAACTTTGAGGAAGTTCCCAAGCATTTTGATATTGGTGAACCTCAGTAAGGTATTATTGTTTTCTTTACTGGTAGCATTGCTTCAATCTAGACAAAAATATTTTATAAATTTATCCTATGAGTCATAATTTATTCCAATTTTGCACATATAAATTTTAAAATATTAATATAAAACTAAAGTAACATTTTTCAATTTATATGTTTTATTGTGCTTTCTAAAGAAAACCAATAGTGAGATTCTGTGTTCTTTACAGCAAGGAGAAAAATAAAAATAATCATTTAGTCCTTTGTTATTCTGAGATTCTATACAATATTGGGAATTACAGTGTCAGCTTCTAAAACTGCTTCTCAAGCAAAGGAAAATGCATTTAACCATATGAATAACACTATTAAGTCAAAAATGCTTTACCTCAATAATAAAACACCAATAAACAGAGACATCTGTGTTGTTATGCTGAAACTTTTTGGAGTAAGAAAAAAAATGCATGTCCTCATGATGATTTAATTAATAAAAGTCTTATTCTACTTTTGTAAATTTATTTAGAAAGTTGGTTTTACTAATATATGAAGTTCTTATAGTTAAAATAATGAAGGCATTAATAATAAGTTTTGGTACTATTCTTAAGATAGAAAAACCTTAAGTCTTGTTTAAAATTAACCTTTGACATATTTTGAGATTTTCAAATTGCTTTTTAAATTAATAAAAAAGATACAACTTTCATATAATTAACAAGCACTTTAAAGAAATGCTAGCAATGATTTCACTGAAAATTGACCAGTTACTAATTAATCAAGTAACATAATTCTTTCTTTATTTTATTTTTTATTTATTTACTTTATTTATTTGTCAATTGTTTACAAGATAATAGATTTAAGTAAAAACATAGTTATGAATATATGGATACATATAAGAAAAATAAAATAAACAATAGGAAAGGGATGGTAGGCATGTTGGTGCGCTTATGCACACCCCCTGCAGAACTCTTAGGAAAGGGGTGAGGTCAATAGTAGAAAGTCTAAGGTTAAAGTTTTTGGGGTTTGGGGAAGAAACCCCAGTCAGGTAGAGTATTCCAGACATTGACCACTCTGTTGCTGAAGTCGTATTTCCTGCAATCAAGTTTGGTGCGATTAACCTTGAGTTTGTATCTATTGTTTGCTCTTCTGTTGTAGTGGTTGAAGCTGAAGTATTCATTGACAGGTAGGACATTGCCATGTATGATTTTATATACTATACTTAGATCGGACCGAAGGCGGCGTAGTTCTAGGTTTTCTAGATCTAGAATTTCAAGTCTGGTGGCATAAGGTATTCTGCAACGAGTAGAGGAGTGGAGAACTTTTCTTGTGAAATATTTCTGGACTTTCTCAACTGTGTTAATATCAGATACATAATGTGTGTTCCAGACTGATGAGTTGTATTCGAATATTGGTCTAGCAAATGTTTGTATGCTCTAGTAATTAGTGTAATGTTACCAGAGAAAAAGCTACGTAGGATTAGATTAACAACTCTTAATGACTTTTTGGCTATGTAGTTACAGTGGGCTCTACAATTTAGATCATTAGAGATGAGTACTCCAAGATCCTTGACAGAGTTTGGATCATCAACAAGGTCTTGACTATTCAGCCTGTATTTTATTTTCTGATTTTTTTTGCCAATATGTAAGACAGAGCATTTGTTTTTTGAGATTTGAAGTTTCCATTTATTTGACCATTCTGATACATAGTCAAGGTCTTTTGAAGGGTAGCAGTATTGTCTGTGGTGTTGAATAGCTTTACATCATCAGCGAAGAGGACGCAGTTGCTCTTAATATAATCACAAAGGTCATTTATGTAGAGTATGAAGAGAGTTGATCCTAGGACACTGCCTTGGGGAACACCACTGGTGAAAAGTGCAGAATTTGATAGGACGCTCCCAATTTTGACCATTTGTTGTCTGTTTGACAGGAATGCTTCTATCCAGTTATACAGGTGCCCAGAGATATCATAAGATTTTAGTTTTAGGAGTTGTTTGTCATGTACCACTCAATCAAAGGCTTTACAGAAGTCTACATAGATTGCGTCTATTGCTTTGCCCTCATCGAGTTGTGTAGTCCATATGTTTTGCAGTGTAAGAGTTGCAGATTACAGGATAGTATTTTTCTGAAACCAAATTTTTTATTAGAGAGTAGGTTGTTTGTCTCTAAGTGGAGGATAATGGATTGGTTAATTATTGATTCCATGATTTTACGGGTGAGGCAGTATAAAAAGATTGGTCTGTAATTTTCAACTAGGCTGTGGTCTCCCTTTTTGAAGATGGGGATGACCATGGCTAGTGACCATAGTTTTGGCAAGGAGCTCGTCATGAAAGATTTTTCAAAGATTATGCTTAGAGGTTTGGCTATGGCAGTGGATAGCTTTTTTAAGAAGTAGGCACATATTCCATCTGGTCCAATAGATAGAGATGGTTTTAGATTGCGTAGTGCTTTTTCAACATTGTCTTCTGTAAAATCGATATGTATTAGATCACTGTGGTTCGACTAGGAAATACTGGGCATGATCCATTGCTGTTTACAAATACTGAGCCAAAGAATGTGTTAAAGATGTTGGCTTTAATGGTGTCATCATTGCAGTCTTTACCATTAGGTCCTTTCGGGGGTGGGATAGACCTTGAGTCTTTTAGTTTGTTGTTTGAAAAATTGTAAAAAGCATGGGTGGAATGGGTACGTAGAAGGTTTTCCTCTTGTTTAATGCCATAATTGGTGCACTCAGTCTTTATCTGGTGGCATAAATCTTTGTATCGGCTTTGAAGTTGGCAATGTGACCAGATTTGTTTTTCCACCAAAGTGATCTCTTTTTGGATTGAAGCTTCCTTATTGTTATGGGTAATCTGTTTTTTCTGGTTTTTGGAATTGTTATTGGTACATATAGTTTGATGACTCTTTTGACTTCAAGTAAAAATATGTTGTAATGGTCTTCAACAGTATTTCATCCAGTGAATAGAAATTGCCAATCAAGGGATGAGAGATCTTTGTCTATAAGATCATAGTTGCCTTTTTTGAAGTTATATTTGGGGATCACATAGTTGTGTTGATTTTTGTGTGGACGTAAGTTGAGACAAAAGTCAATCATGTTGTGGTCACTGTTGGAAAAGGGTTTTTTAATTTATATTCCATAAATTGAATTCAAACTATTTCAGAAGATGAGATCGAGGCAGTTGTTAAGTCTTTTATTGTTAGTTACTAGTTGTTCCAGTCCCAGATTTGTAACAGCATTGTAGAAGGTTGCATGTATGAGTTCAGTTGTACAGTCATTTAGGGTCCAGTTCATATGAGGTAGATTGAAGTCACCAAGAAAGATAAAAGCTTGTGGGCAGGATGTTGCTCATGTTAGTAATGAATTTAGCTTGTTTACATGTTCAATGTCATAATCAGGTGCTCTGTAACATAGTAAGAATCGAAATGTGATATTTAAGGACAGTTCACAGATGATGGTCTCAGGAAGAGCAAGCTCTTGAATAACATGGATGTTTTTTAGATGTAAGGACTTTTTATGGAAGATAGCAACACCACCTCCTCTATGGATTTCATGATCTGATTGGTAAACATGATAGTCTCTTAATGTGGTAATAGAGTCAGGGAGAGTTGCATTGAGTCATGTTTCACAGACAAATATGATGCTGAATTTAGCCATATTTAGTATTCTTATATTCTTATGGAGCTCAATTTCGCTGCCATTTTCAGATACAAAATTTCATTTGACGCAGAATCTAATTCCCATTGCAGAGTTCTGGTCAAGTATTATCAGCATATTTTGAGCTTGATATTTGCTGTGCAGAAGATCAATGAAGACCTCCAGTTCTTACCTAACATCACCTTGGGCTTTAGAATATATGATACTTACGGTGGAGAGAACACATATCATGCCACAATGGAACTTCTCTCCAATCAGAACCTATTCATTCCCAACTACAAATGTGGCCTTCTGAACAACCTTATATCAATTGTTGGGACTCTTGATCCTGCAATTTCTTTCGATATGGCAGATATTTTAAGCATTTATAAAGTTCCACAGGTAAGATTTTCAATATGAGTATATTTAAGAAATTGTATTTATTGAAGCATAAAGCAATGTGGATTCATTAATTTGATGTTAGGTAAGTTTCAAAAATTAACCATTAATAAATATCCTATTGAACAGAAGCTTTGAATTTCTGTGGTCCTCCCAAATTAAGTAGAAAGAGAATGAAGTTAATTAAGTTAAGTAGAAAGAAGATGAAAAATCCTAGTCATACAACTCTGCAGTTGGAATACAAAACAATCATATCTCACAAATATTTCATGCACATAAATATTTATTTCATGCAAATAAAATACATTTTAGAATAATATACTTGCAGAAGATACATATTACTTTTGTCAATCATTTTCCTGTTGTTGTCTTTTCTATAGTTCCTGTATGGTCCTCCTCCCAGCATGCATGGTAAAACTGAAATCCCCTTCTATTACCACATGGTTCCAGATGAAGAATTCCATTTCAGGGGGATTCTTCAGCTACTTCTGCACTTTAAGTGGACCTGGGTTGGGATACTTGTGAAAGGATATGGTGGAGCAAAATTCGAACAATTGATTTTTTCATGGTTATCTCTTCATGGTATATGTATTGCCTTCTTAGAGCAACTCCGAACAATTTATATTAATAATGTGGATGATGGACTGAAATGGCTTGTGGAGACATTTCATCTTTTTACTAACAGCAAAGCTAATGTTATAATAATCAATGATAAATATGTTTTACATTTGAGGTGGTTATTATATCTACCTGAAATGGAAATGGTTTCTATAGAGCCAAAAGGCAAGGTGTGGATCATTGCTTCCCAAATGATTCTTGCATCATTCTTTTATCAGAAGAGCTGGGATATACAAGTTCTTCATGGTGCACTGTCCTTTGCAGCTTATTCAAATGAAATTGAAGGATTTCAGCATTTTCTTCAGGCAAGAAAGCATTTCTTATTTTCTCATCAAGATGGCTTCATAAAAGATATCTGGGAGCAAGCATTTGGCTGTGACTTTCCAGACCAATCTGCAAATGTGGAAACTGAAGGTATCTGCACCGGGAAAGAGAAACTGGATAGCCTTCCTGGGGCTTTTTTTGAAATGAAGATGACCAGTCCCAGTTATAGTATATATAATGCAGTGTATGCTGCAGCACATGCTTTACATGCCATACAGATGACTCAACAACCATATAAGAGAAAGCTGAGTAGCAGGAAACCTAGTCTTCAGGATGTACAGCCATGGCAGGTAATTTTCTCAGTAGCAAATATGTTGGAAATGAGATGTGAATTGAAATCAGAAGGGGCAGCAAGTTGCAAATAGAAAGTTTTGATTTGACAGGCCCTTTCGTAATCTGTAAACTGTTCTGAGCTGTCATGTAATTCTATATATTAACTATGATAATTCTTTCTGCTTTCTTCTTTTCACAAATATATTGAATTATTTCTCAATTCAGCTTCACTTCTTTCTGAAGAGAACTGCATTTAACAATAGCATTGGAAATAAAATTTCTTTCCATGAGAATGGAGAATTTGTTACAGGACTGGATATTGAGAACTGGGTTACATTCCCCAATCAATCAATTCACCGAGTGAAAGTTGGGAAGCTGGATCCTTGGGCTGCTGAAGACCAAATGCTCACCATTCATGAGGAAGACATCACTTGGCCCAGCACTTTCCATCAAGTAGGGTTTGAATATAGGTGGTTTTGTTTGAATGACTAGATCAGGAGTGTCAAACTCACATCATCACAGCAGTATCACATGACATATCAGGACTTTTTTCTGCTTCACTAAACCAGCATGTGACGCATCCAGCCTGTGGGCTGGGAGTTTGACACCCCTGGACTATATGTAATTCTCACTTACAAATCATAATTGGCAATTTTATTTTGAAAAGAGGCAATCATAAAGTAAAACATTTCCTGACTGTACTGACTTGCAGCATCAGATCCAGCTGCCATCATTAGCAAATCAGTCTTGGTCCTTAACCAGGTGTTGCATGACTACAACATGAGACTTTCTGCAAGATTTCCTATTGACTTTGCTTGTCAGAAGCCAACTTGAAGTCACAAGAATTGACCACATGACTGTGCAGACACTGTAACAGACACAAACTCTGAAAATAGTAATAGCCATAAATCTATTTTTTCAGCATTGCAACTCTAAACAGGCACTGAACAAGTGGTCAATAAGTGAGGATTATCTGAACCTTTTAACATAGAAAAGGAAAAAAAGACATTATTTCACTTGAAATGGATCTGTATAGAACTGGGAAGAATTATAAGTGGTATAAGCACAGGTACAGTATATGTGATACCTTGCTCAATAGTAGTAACTGTGAAATGGATCTTGGAGTCCTAGTGGACAACCATTTAAATATGAGCCAGCAGTATGCAGCAGCTGCCAAAAAAGCCAACACAGTTCTAGGCTGCATAAACAGAGGGATAGAATCAAGATCACATGATCAAATGAAAAAAAATCAGAAAATAAAATACAAGCTGAATAGTCAAGACCTTGTTGATGATCCAAACTCTGTCAAGGATCTTGGAGTACTCATCTCTAATGATCTAAGTGCTAGAGCCCACTGTAACTACATAGCCAAAAAGGCATTAAGAGTTGTTAACCTAATCCTACGTAGCTTTTTCTCTGGTAATACCACACTACTAACTAGAGCACACAAAACATTTGCTAGACCAATACTCGAATACAGCTCACCAGTCTGGAATCCACATTACATATCTGATGTTAACACAGTTGAGAAAGTCCAGAAATATTTCACAAGAAGAGTTCTCCACTCCTCTACTCATTGGAGAATACCTTATGCCACCAGATTTGAAATTCTAGACCTAGAAAATCTAGAACTACGCTGCCTTTATTCCAATATAAGTATAATATATAAAATAATATATTGCAATGTCCTACTTGTCAATGAATACTTCAGCTTCAACCATAAAAATACAAGAGCACACAATAGATACAAACTCATGGTTAACCGCACCAAACTTGATTGTAGGAAATACGACTTCAGCAGCAGGGTGGTTAATATCTGGAATACTCTACCTGACTCTGTGGTTTCTTCCCCAAACCCCAAAAACTTTAACCTTAGACTTTCTACTATTGACCTCACCCCTTTCCTAAGAGGTCTGTAAGGGTCATGCATAAGCACACCAACATGCCTACCGTCCCTTTCCTATTGTTCCTTTTACTTTCTTATATGTACCCATGTATTCATAACTATGTTTATACTTATACCTATTATCTTGTAAACAATTGACAAATCAAATCAATAAATAAAAATCAAATAAATCAATAAAAATAAAGTATTAATACTATTTTATAATGCCTTGGTAAAGCCACTTAGAATACTGCATTCAGTTTTGATTGCCATGATGTAAAAAAGATGTTGAGATTCTAGAAAGAGTGCAGAGAAGAGCAACAAAGATGATTAGGAAACTGGAGGCTAAAACATATGAAGAACGGTTGCAGGAACTGGGTATGTCTAGTCTAATGAAAAGAAGGACTAGGGGAGACATTATAGCATTGTTCCAATATCTCAGGGACTGCCACAAAGAAGAGGGAGTCAAGCTATTCTCCAAAGTACCTGAGGACAGGACAAAAAGCAATGGGTGGAAACTAATCAAGGAGAGAGCGACTTAAAACTAATTAGAAATTTTCTGACAGTTAGAAAAAATAATCAGTGGAACAATTTGCCTCCAGAAGTTGTGAATGCTCCAACACTGGAAGTTTTAAAAAAGATGTTGGATAACATTTGTCTGAAGCAGTGTAGAGTTTCCTGCCTAGGCAGGGGGTTGGACTATAAGACCTCCAAGGTCTCTCCCAACGCTGTTATTCTATTCTATTCAGTATAAGAATTATACATTTCTTAAAATCAGTAGTATCTAATCCATTATGCAAATTATTATTGAGTTTCCATGCATATGTTGCAGTAAAATTGAAATGTCATTGGAGATTTATCCATACATTATTCTAATATATTCATTATTTCCCCAAAATAAAAGAAAATCACCCTCTTTGAGTTCTATGGTTTTATATATCAAGACATAGTAAAAATCATCTTGTCCTTAGCAGTTCTTAAAAATAGGTAGATAAAACCTTAAATGAATAACAATACATAACGTATTATACCATGTCATCATTTATTTTACAAAAAGAAAGTCAAAATGTAGAAGACGTGTGAAAAAGTAACCATACCTTATGATTCAATATCATATGGAACCATCTTTAGAAGCAATAACTTGAAGTAATGGTTTTCTATATGATTTTGTCTCTCTCTCTCTCTTCATTGTGGCTCCATTTTTCTTTACAACATTGCTTCAGTTCATTGAGGTTTGTGGACATTTTTTAATGCACAATTCTCTCTCAAGGTCCCACCACAGCATTCCAATCAGATTGAAGTCTAGACTTTTACTGAGCCATCACAACATCTTGATTCTTTTCTTTTTCAACCATTCTATTGTAGATTTGCTTAGGATCATTGTCCTGTTTCATGACCCAATGTTGGCCACGTTTTATCTGTTGGACAGATGGCCTAACAATTGACCCTAGAATTCTTTGACATACAGAAGAATTTGTGGTTGATTCAATGACTTGCAAGTGCCCAGGATCTGTAGCTGTGTTATGGTTGACTCACTATGCAGCATCCTCACAACCAGATAACAATAATGGGAGGGGAAGGGAAGGCATTGGAATGTGTAGGTGGTTTTTTTTGGGGGGGGATACTGGAATGGAAGAAAAACAGTTCCATCCAAAGATCATGAGAATGTCCAAGGTAGAGAGATTATTCTAAAAACAACCCAGGTGCAACCAATTGGTGGATTAAAGCCAATGGGAGATCCAGGAAGGGAAAGGGGAGCTTATGTTTTTCTTGCATGAAATGTTAGAACTTCTTTACCCACTTTTCAATAAAGTATATTCTTGGAGATAAAAAAAATGACTTAAGGGTTTCTTTTGCTAGCTAGTTAGGACTGTTGACAGGCCACAAAACAAGCCCAAATAATCACCCCTCCACCACCATACTTTACTGTTAGCATGTAATATTTGGGATGATATGCTGTATTTAGTTTTTTTTAACAAAAATGGCACTATGCCTTATGTCCAAACATCTCCACTATAAGAGATTACAGTCTACACTATAAGAAATTACATATCCAGAAAGATGACTTCAATTAAACTTAGTATCATACCATTAAATTCAGCACTGTTGCTTTCAGCCTAAAATATTTCCCAATTTAAGAGGCAATTTATGCAATCAGTAAAATAAAACTAAGAATCAAGATTTTTTTGATGCTGCTGATGCTGATTAATGATGATGATGATGATAAAGAAAAAGAAATGAAGATAGAATCAGCCCTCATTGTTTTCCAAACATTAAAATGCCACGATTGTTCTATTTTTTTCCCTAAGTACCTGAGTGAATGCTAACATTTTACTTTTTATTTCACTTATTGGATAGAAGCTACCTATTTCAATGTGTACTGAGAGCTGCCTCCCTGGATATTTCAAAAGAAAGCAGGAGGGGAAACCATTTTGCTGTTATGATTGTCATCCATGTCCCAAAGAGAAAATGTCGAGCCAGAAAGGTAAGAAGCTTCATGAATCAAGTTCTGTTATGACTCTACAGGAAGCTGAGTGGTAGTTGTTGTAGTTGAATTTTCATATCTCTCAGCACATTGTGCTCTCCCAAAAAGAAGGATTCCTTTTCAATTGGAAAACCTCAAATAAACAATTAAGAATTAAAAATTGGCTCTGGTTTAACAAAAATAAATCAAGCAAGTAATATAATTGATTAAAAGAACATTGAAAGTCCCAATTTCTCATACATTGGGGTAAATTTCTTATTTTCATATCTGTGTATTACTCTCCCATAATATCTGAGCTAATGAATAGATGGAAAAGTGTTGAAAACATAATGCAACTCTTAATCCAGAGAAATATAGTTTAATACACACAATTGAAAGTAAGTAATTACAAATACTAAACATAGAATCTTAAAATCCAAACATTAAAAAGTCAGATTAACAATGTTGGTGCCAATTTTGCTATTAAGAAAAGCAAATGAAAGACCTGTGACATAATATTCATGAAATAATCACAGAACTCAAATAGAAATTCAAATATATACACAAACGCATTTATATTTATATATGACAGATGTATATTTTAATTCCAGACATGGATGACTGTTCTAAATGTCCAGATGATCAATATACAAATAAGAACCGAGACTCATGTCTTCCCAAGAAAATTTCATTCTTATCCTTTGAGGAGCCAATGGGAATATGTCTATTGATTCTGGCAATGTTCTTTTTTTTCTGCACAGTTGTGGTTCTGGCAACATTTTTGAAATATCACCATACTCCCATTGTCAAGGCTAATAATCGGAATCTCAGCTATGTTCTTCTCACTGCCCTCCTCCTCTGCTTCCTTTGCTCACTGCAGTTCCTTGTTGCACCTGGTGATATAATATGTCTTCTCCGACAAATTAGCTTTGGCATCATCTTTTCAGTGGCTGTGTCTTCTGTGCTGGCAAAAACTATCATTGTGGTTCTAGCTTTCATGGCCACCAAGCCAGGATCCAAAATGAGGAACTGGGTGGGAAGAGGACTGGCTGCCTCCATTGTTCTTTCTGGCTCCCTGATTCAAACAGGCATCTGTGCAGTGTGGCTGTTCACATTTTCCCCTTTTCCTGACATTGATACTCATTCAGAAATTGAGGAAATCATACTTCAATGCAATGAAGGTTCATCTGCCATGTTCTACTGTGTCCTGGGTTACATGGGCTTTCTGGCAGCTGCCAGTTTTACGGTAGCTTTTTTCTCCAGGAAGCTCCCCAGTAGTTTCAATGAAGCCAAATGTCTCACATTTAGCATGCTGATCTTCTGCAGTGTGTGGATCTCTTTTGTCCCATCCTACCTGAGCACCAAAGGCAAATACATGGTGGCTGTGGAGGTTTTCTCCATTTTGACCTCCAGTGCAGGTTTGCTTGTCTGCATCTATTTCCCCAAATGTTACATAATTATCTGTAGACCAGAGCTAAACAATAGGGAGCAACTCATTAAAAGAAAAGGTTCGCAAAATATGAACCAAATTTTCCTATAATGATTTCTCTATTTTAGAAGCATTTGTTTAAACCTCTAGTAAATTCATAATTGAATTTGAAAAGATGAAAATGTTTGGGTGAGTTTTCAATGTAGGAGTAAAACCCAGTCAAATTATCTTTTAATTAAAAATCTGAGATATTAAAAGACCATGATTCTTTTTAAGTTTGCAAATTGGATTTTGAGGATCTATTGATTTGATTCATGCTATTGAAATAATTCAGACTTAATTTGAAAGCACACACACATGGATAGAAAAAAAGCACAAGCTAATAAACTTTACAAATCTTTTCCATAGGAAAGTATGAAAATGCATAGCTCTGCAACATTTTTTGAATTATGGGATTTTTTAAAAAGAAAAAAAACAGAATAATCTCTAATAGCTTCTAATACTAACCCTGACAGGTTCCACATCAAGAGCTTCAATACTAAGAAACATATCTGAAGCATTAACCAGTTATTCTAGGAATAATGGATCAGACATCATCAATTTGACTTGAAATTAATTGTCATTGTACTCAATAGATGTAGCATCCTTCTAATCCCAAGTTTAATTTGAATTTGAAATGATTTTGTGAGTTTTCAGTTCAGGAGCAAGGCCTGGTAAAGTTAGCTTTCATTTATTAAAATGGAAAAAAGTGATCTGTTAAGAAATGATGAATCTATTTAAGGCTGCAATCTTGAATTTGAGAGAAAATATTCAAATTATTAATTTTTTTAAAAAAATAATTGGTTTATTCTTATTCTATAATGGGAAAGGTTGAAAGTGTGTGGACCTGCATTCTTTTCTAGCATGAAAAAGCAGTGGTAGGGACTGAGCAATGGTTAGCAATTACATCTTGACCAGGTCAAAGTTGACTCAGCCTTACATCATCCCAAGGACAGGTTGTTGGTTGCAATATGTTAACTCTGTAAACTGCTTAGAAAGTGCTGTAAAGACAATGGGCTACTGCTATTTCTATTCTAAAGAATATTATTTTGCCAGACATTAAAGTTTTTGTCACCTGTCTTCTGTCACCATTAAGAGCATTAATGGTGTCACTGAAAAACATATTTGAAATGTTAAGCAGTGATAGTAGAGATGAGAGATAATATAGCAAATACAGCAAATAGTGATTAGAAGCAAATATGCCTGCATATATAACACTATCCAGAAACCAGAGAGTTAAGTGAACTGTAGCAGTGATGTGGCTTCTTATTTTGATGGAATGGGATGGGATTGGAATGGGATTCTTAGATTATTTTAACATACACTATGTGGGGCAGCCCTTATGAGCATCCCAAAATTATATCTGGTCCAAGAAATAGCTGGATGAGCAATTTTCAGTTTCACATAGTTGGTTCATATTTTTATTTATTTATTTATTTTATTAAATTTATATACCATCCTTCTCCCGAAGGACTCAGGGCAGTGCACAGCCTACTAAAACAACACATATACAAAAGTTAAAATAGAATTAAATATGGGCTGCTACCAAATCTAAAATCCCAAAATTAAAACCATAATTAAAACCCCATTAAAATCAATTTAAGATCAGCCCAGGCCGGTCTGCTCAAAGAGCCAGGTCTTCAAATCACGCCTGAACACCCTCAGGTCGGTGTTCGTTCTCAACTCAGGGGGGAGCCCATTCCAGAGAGCGGGTGCCCCCACAGAGAAGGCCCTATTTCTCGGGGTCACCAGGCGGCACATAGAGACCGTTGGGACCCAAAGGAGGCCCTCCCTGTGGGAGCGCACAGGTCGGTGGGAGACTACCAGCAGAACGCGGTCTTGCAAATAGCCTGGTCCGATGCTATGGAGCACTTTAAAGGTCAAAACCAGAACCTTAAAGTGCACCTGGAAGACCACCGGCAACCAATGCAGCTCACGCAGGAGAGGCGTTACCTGAGAGCTTCTAGACACCCCCATAACCACCCGCACGGCCACATTTTGTACCAATTGCAACCTCCAGGTGCTCCCCAAAGGGAGCCCTATGTAGAGGACATTACAGTAATCCAGGCGGGAGGTGATCAGGACATGAGTGATCGTGCATAAGGCGTCCCGATCAAGAAAGGGCTGCAACTGGCACATCAGGCGAACTTGATAAAAAGCCCCCCTGGAGACGGCCGTGATATGATCTTCTAATGACAGCTGTACATCCAGGAGGATGCCTAGATTGCGAGCCCTCTCTGTGGGGGCTAAAATCTTACCCCCAATAGCCAGCGATGGAGTCAGCTGACTATATTGGGATGCCAGAAACCATAGCCACTCAGTCTTGGAAGGGTTGAGTCGAAGCCTGTTCTCACCCATCCAATTCCGCACGGCTTCCAGGCACTGGGACATAACCTCCTCAGCATCGTTGGGGTGGCTTGGGGTAGAGATGTAAAGCTGAGTGTCATCCGCATAAAGATGACACTTTACCCCAAAACTATGGATGATCTCCCCCAGCGGCTTCACATAAATGTTGAACAAGAGAGGGAAGAGGACCGACCCCTGAGGCACCCCACAAATGAGGGGCCTAGGGGTGGACTTCTTCCCCCCCGACAACACAAATTGCAAGTGGTCAGAGAGGAAGGAGGAGAACCACCGCAAGACGGTACCTCCAATTCCCAACCTCTCCAGCCGCTGCAATAAGATACTATGGTCAATAGTATCAAAAGTCGCCGAGAGATCTAATAGGACCAGGACAGAGGAATAACCTCTGTCACGGGCCCTCCAGAGATCATTAACCAACACGACCAATGCTGCTTCAGTACTGTACCCGAGCCTGAAGCCCGATTGGAAAGGATTTAAATACGTCGCTTCCTCCAAGTACTGAGGGAGCTGAAATACCACCACACTCTCCACAACCTTCACCACAAAGGGGAGGTTGGAGACTGGATGATAGTTATTCAAAAGCGCTGGGTCCAGGGCAGGCTTCTTGAGGATAGGCCGCACCACCGCAGTTTTCAGGGTGGTAGGGAGCGACGCTTCCCTCAATGAAGCATTGACAATCCCCTGGAGCCAGCCTCGTGTCACCTCACTGGAGATAGAAACCAACCAGAAGGGACACGTGTCCAACAAACATGTGGTGGCGTTCAGCCACCCCAGCAACCTGTCCACGCCCTCAGTGGTCACAGGATCGAACTCCTCCCAGATAACCATTTCAAGACTTGCCCCGGCCACCTGGAGTCCAGCTCTCCCTGAATCTGAGCGATTTTATGCAGAAATCAGGAAAACTCCTCTGCCCTGCTCTTGCTGCGCTCTCAGCTCAAGCAGGGAGTGGGTCATTCTAAACAGGGCGGCAGGCCAATTTTCTGCTGATGCAATAAGGGCGGAGAAGTGTGAATGCTTCACCGCTATTGCCACTAGGTAGGTCCTAATATAGGACCTTACCTGTGTCCGTTCAGATTCAGTACGACTGGACCTCAAGGCGCCCTCCAGAAGTCTTTTCTGGCACTTCATCTCCCTCAGCTCCTCCATAAACCACGGAGCTGGATGGGATCTGTGCCGAGTCAAAGGCACAACTCGGTCGAGAACCTCAGCAGCCAACCTATCCCAGGTGGCCACTAAATCTTCAGCCGAACTGTGAGCCAGAGTCTCAGGAAATGGGCCAAGCTCCGTCTGGAACTGTTCAGGATCCATCAGGTGCCTGGGGCGGAATCATCTCCTCAGTTCCGCCTCACTGCGGTGAGGGGTGGTGGCACAGAAGTCAAGCCTAAGAAGAGAATGATCGGACCATGACAAGGGTTTTGTAACTAGAGCCCCAAAGCTACGATCATTCAACCACTGAGCAGAGACAAAGATCAAGTCCAGCGTGTGTCCCCCTATGTGAGTGGGGCCAGAAACTAGTTGGGTCAGGTCCATGGCCGCCATGGAAACCATAAACTCCCGAGCCACCCCAGAGGTTTCACTGAGCAAAGGCAGGTTGAAATCCCCCATGACTAAATTATTATAATAATATTGCACTCTTGCTACATCAGCTATACTGTCTTGCAGTTTCTTTCTCGATTCAAGTCAAGGTTGCGAGTTATCACCACATTTCTTCCTTATGTGTGCTTCTTCCCAAGGATATCTACCTATTTTACTGTCAGAACAGACCATTTTATATTTCATTGCTTAAATATCATCATGCAGAAGCACATAGGCATCAAGCCTCTCAGTGGGATCCTCATTTTTTGGGATATCCTTTCATGAGAATTAGCAATTCCTAAACCTGGGTCTTCCAGAAAGGTGAATGACCAAACTATTCCCATAAGCCTTGAGATGGTATGAAACGGGAGCTCTGTGAAGTTCTGAAGTCAGATCATCCAGCTTTCTGGAAGACCCAGGTTTAGGGGACTGCTAAATCTCATGGAAGGGTATCCCAAAGGATTAGCCTTGATCTTCCCAAGACAGGAAAGGATATAACTGGTGTACAACTCACATGTGTGCAAAAGCTGTTCTGGGAACAACTGTCACCTGTTCCTAAAGAAGGAGCATGCTCTCATGTCGCAACATGTCTGTCTGGGCAGTACAATCCCATTCACAACCAATGATAATAATTCTCCAGGAACCAAATGCCTGAACCTAAAACAGTTAAGTCTTGCTGGAATTCAGTTTTAATCTGTGGTCCGCATCTAGATCTCAATTGCCTTTGGACACCAAGAAAAGATAGTTATAACAGGGCTTAAAGCACATGGACAGAGATGTACAATAGAAGATAATCAGCATACAAATGATATCTCATTCCTTGGTGATGGATGATTTCACCCAATGGCTTCTTGTAGATGTTTAACAGGAGAGAGAAAGCATAATCCTGCATAGCAGAGTTGAGAGCCCTATATTTAGGGCTGAATCCCAGTTGGAAGGGATACAGATAATTTATCCTGGAATTGCAACATGACCATCTCCTGAACAACCTTCAAAGAACAAGAAGGTTGGAGATAGAATGACAATCCAATAATATATTTAAGGAGGGGTGTGCTTTCCAGACAGGTTAGAGTTAATGGGATTTGGGATAGTTAGTTAGGAATTGTGAGTTGTTCCCTTAAGGGAATGCATCATGGTAAATGTAGTCAAGATATCCTGAGAAATGTAGTATATATCATGTGACCACAATCTGTAACCCTGATTGGTCACTGAATTTATCCTTGGTGGGTCGGGGGGGGTTTCTCCACTCTTGCCTGAACACACAGCCTCATGGTAGCAGCTACCCCCTGCCTCTACGATATGGGATGAAAGAGAGAACTAATTTGCAAAACAAAGGGAGGAGCCAAGTATTACTCATGTAGCCCTGTCTTCCCTCAGTTACTACCTACAAACTCCTTTCAAATGCAGATGAGGAATCAAAAGTAGTATCTTCTTGTGTTCTAAAAGAAAAGCTAAATCTGCTGTGCTCGTTCAAACCAAAAAGCTCAGAACTTCTTAAGCTCTGGCCTGCTTCAAAAAGACAATTAAGAGGGGCCCTTTTCTTCTCTGGCCATTTTATTGGGGGTCATAATTCATTAGTTGAAAGATCGTCTTCAAAGCAAAGGAGCCCATTCCCCCCTCCCAAGACACAAGGCTAATTCAAGCAGCTATATGAACAAAGGAGCAATTTCTTTCTCGATTAAAAGCCTAGAGTTTATCCACCTTATATCTACACTAGAAAATTTAAAAGTATAACAATGCATGCAACCTTTGGAGCGCTGTATTTGTTTGATGAATTTCTCTTCCAGCGAGTAAGCAATAAATTCCTTTGGGGCTCACCCCCCCTACAGACTTAAGCAAAGCAACCCACAGCACCATCTGGTGGTCTAGGAGAAATTTCCCAGAGAATTCGAAGATTTGTCTGCAAATTTTATAAGAACTTGTTTACAATTTTTTATAAAAATTATAGGAAGTTTCCCAAATTTAACCAGTGTTTAATCAATGAAAATTCTTTTAATAATTATTGTGGCAACATTAAGCAACTTAATGCAAGGTTCCAGTACTACCTGTAGCCTAACCTATGCTTAGCAACAGTGTCTTCCAGACCTAGCAAGCAACACTAATAGGCAAACCTGCATTTTGCTTTCACATCTTCAGATTCATCAACAATGCCTCCTATAGCGCCCACTTGTGTAGCAAATATGCGATGCACCCTAAAAGCAGCCATATTGTGCAACACCACCTACGTGCTCAAATACTAAATTTAGCAGACACTCCTACTTTCTGCTACCAGTTCACAATGCCCCCTAGCAAAATAAAGAGAATTACACAGAAAAACACTAAATTTTCCAAAATTCACCTTTGCCAATTTGAAGAATGGCAATTTTTTCAGCCATGACAGATGTCCCTGAAGTACTAGAAGACTCGAACCCTCCACCCACTCAGATATAAATGTGAAGCCTGGTTCCCAAAAACCAGTTTTAGATGTCCAAATCTCTGGAGAAGCAGAGAAAGCTCAGAAAGCCTACGACCTCAGATGGCATAGGAAACTTACCCAACCTGCGGTGACACGCTTCAGAGAGGATGGAACAGGCAGTATCACTATCATGCAGACGTATGGATGGAGTTGGTCAAGATCTGCAACACCCCCAAAAGCAAGTTGCCCCTTGAGAGCCTCTTCCTAATGCAGAAGGAGTTGGAGGAGCTTATTCCATCGCTGACCGTGGGAGGAGAGACATTATCCCCTGTGGAAAGGGCACGCAACTTGGGTGTACTCCTGGACGTGCGGCTATCCTTGGATGATCATATTGCGGCCGCCACCAGGAGTGCTTTTTATCAAATTCGTCTTATCTACCAATTGCGACCCTTTCTGGATCTGGACGCACTTCGCACAGTCACCTCTGCCCTCGTCATCTCCCGCTTGGACTACTGTAATGCTCTCTACATGGGGCTCCCCTTGAAAAGTCTCCGAAGGTTACAGTTAGTTCAGAATGCAGCCGCACGGATGATCTTGGGCGCCCCTCGGGACGCCCACATAACACCTCTTCTCCGCTGGCTGCACTGGCTTCCTGTGGCCTTCCGGATTCGTTTCAAGGTGGTACTTACAGTTTTCAAAGTGCTCCATGGCTCGGGACCTGGATACTTACGGGATCGCCTGCGGCCACCAACAATCTCCCGCCGCCCAGTACGCTCCCACAGAGTTGCCTTGCTCGGGGTACCACCACTGGATCGCTGTCGTCTAGCAGCCCCGAGACTATGCGCTTTCTCTGTGGGAACCCCATCCCTCTGGAATTGTCTCCCCCCGGATATACGAGCCATGTCAGACATCCTAACCTTCCGGCACACAGTTAAGACCTTTCTGTTCAAACAAGCCGGTCTAGCCAAATAAAATCATTGGGGTTTATATTTTGGAATTTTATAGGGGTGATTCTTGGCCATCTTGATTATTTACCTGTTTTCGCTTCTGTTTTCTGTATTATCTTGTTTGTTGAGTGTACATCGCCTTGAGTCCCTTTTTGGGAGAGGGAGTGGTATAGAAGTACGAATAAATAAATAAATAAATAAATAAATCTCGCATGGTGGAGGGACAGTGAAAATAAGCTTAAATACATACAGTCAAGCCTGGAAGACCCAAAGCTCCAAGAACACATTCATTGCTTTGAGGAGGCGGGCAATGAATGTGAAGACAACATTCGGGAAGGCAGAAACTCCCTCCAGGCTGTGATCTTTGATGCGCTTCAAAAGGAACAAGGGAGAGGGCCACATCTGACATAGGTCTTTAATCACAAGCACCTTCTTCCCACCATTCGAGGAAAGCCTCCTCCCTCCATCCCAAACTGGCTAGATCACCAGCAGGTTCTAGTGTCTTGTGCCAATTCTCTACAGCTGGTCTCACCATCCCTCCAGAGCATCTTCCCATTGCATTGGTGCATCTAAGGCCTCCAAAGCAGCAAATTATGCTGACCGGGCTGCAGAAGCTGAAGTAGAAGCTGCAGTAGAAAATGCAGATCTACGTGCAATAGAGGAGATGACATGGCAGAAGGCAGAAATAGCAGCTCAACAGGCAGAAATGGCCATAGCGCTGGCCAAATTGGAGTTGGCCGAACGGCAAAGACACTCGGCAATAAAGACGGCACAGGTTGCAGCATGGCAGAAGATCGCAGACAATGCCGCCTTCAACTTCAACCTTGAAGAGTTGGGAGAAGAGAGTCCAGACACACAGGTCAAGGCCTACATGGATGAGCAGCACTCGCTTCAAAATGAACAGGTGGAACCGCCTCAGTTATTTACAAGTCTCCCACAACCAGGGAAGAATAGGAGTGAATCTCAGCCACAGACTCTAAACCTTAGTCATGCAACAGATGTTGTAAAATACGAGATTCACTTCCCACCAACAGCAAACCTTCCCCAACTAAAGTTGTATGACCTAAAGTCTGAAATTCTCTTCCCAGAATCAGCAACCCTACCCCAACATCTTACAGCCTGCTAAGCAAGCAAATTAGCCCACCAGTGATCATGACGACTTTTCGACAAGTAGACATGCAACCAATGACACATGTCACATTCAATCCACAGGCAGTTCTAGTCACAACCTCAATACTACATGAGCTCACAGGTACAACAAGATAACCATGGCTAGCCTACATAGCAGCGTGAAGCTCCACCATCGTCTCTGGAATGGCAAGATGACATTGTCTTAAGCACTGGGAGGAACACTATGACCTGTCGTTGACATACAACCTGAACCTATCCTCTAATCAATGCCCCTTATCCAATCCATCTCTACAGATGATGCAGACTACTGGAGAGAGTTGCCATCAGGAGAAGAAAGCTAGATTTGGCTGCCAACAGAGTATACAAATTCTCTGATGAGCCAGGTGGTGAATATCTCCTCTGGAAGAAAATTTTCCTGCACACCATTCAGGATGCATGCCTGAAACCCGATGAAGTACTCATACACTTGATAGCATGGCTAGGGCCATGGTCTTCCAAAGCAACGAAGGCACTTTATGTCTCCCACTTAGACAACCCAGATGCTGCCCTACAGTTGGCATGGAAAAGACTTGATGAACTGTATGGCACTCCCAAAGCAGTAGAATCAATGCTCTTGAACAGCTTCAACAGATTTCCTAAAATTCCTATCGACAGGCCTCACCTGGTCATGGAACTCTCTAATATACTTATACAACTGAAAGTGGCACAACAGGATTCCCGGTTACCAGGACTCGCTTGTCTTGACCACATCAACATGCAAAACAAAATCATTCAAAAACTCCTGTAGGTGCTAATTGAACAATGGCTCCAGTTGTCTGATGCCTTCATGGCCAAGGGTCGCCAAAACTTGATACCCTTTACCCTTCTCAAAGAATTTGTGGCCCACCAGGCAACAGTGTGCAACACCTCCAGGGTCTGCAGACTCAGAGCTGTTAGTCCTCCCAGTGAAAAAAGATACAACAGCAACTATATACCTTAACTATAAGTTCGATTCCTCAACCATGAAGAGTTCGGACGCTAACTCATCACATACAACCTACTTTAGATCTCCAATGACAAAGAGAATCCAGTTTTATCCTTTGCACCACACTCGACACTCATTGCACAGGTGCCTGGGATTTGCAGAGAAATCACTGACCCAATGGCAAGAATTGATAAAGGAGTACCAATTCTGCCACAAGTGTTGTGAATCCAAACATACAAGTACTGTACAGCCAAGGTACAATGCTATTTATGGGAAAGTGACAAGCACCCGACCAGCCAGCACTACAGACATCTCGTAGCCCTCTTTTGAACAAGGAGCCTCAACATACCGCAGAAGCACACAAGGCTCCTCGGCAGGCTGCCAGACTGCAACCAAAACTGGCGATGAGTATCAACTGCACAGTGCCGACTCAACAATTCCTCGTTTGTGTAATCCCATCTGTTTAGCCAAAGTGTACCCTGAAGGATGCCCTGAAGATGCCGTGAAGATGTATGTGGTAATGGACACTCAAAGCACCTGCACCCTGACCAGATCTGCCTTTTTCAACCTCTTTGAGGTGCAACAGGTTGAACTTCACTTCACTATCTCAACATGCCATGGGCCAAGAAGCACAGCGGGAGGAGAGCTACTGGACTCTGTATAGAGTCATTGGATGGAAATTCCCAGTTCACTCTGTTGAATGCGATAGGATACTGAATGCGATAGGATAGTGAACGACCACAGTCAGATTGCAACACCTGAGGTCGTAAGTAACATACCTCAGCTGCAGCATCTGACTCCTCATTTTCCTGCTCCAGATTCGGAGGCTGAGATCCTACTCTTGCTGGGAACTAATGTCCCATGCACCTTTGCCTTCTCCAAGTTAGTCGCTGGCCCTATAGATGACCCAGTGGCCCTCAAATCACCACTAGGATGGGGGATTGTAGTAGTCTGTGTCGATTGGCTACAGGCCCCAATCCAGACAATCACCTTAGCTACCTCGGTTCTCAAGAATGGAAGAACATCTCACCTAAAACTGTGCCAAGAACACTTCATGCTTTCGATGGTCAAACCTGTCTTAGGAGAGGCACTATTTCAGACTACCAGAGAAGAGAAGACTTAGCCTTGTCCATTGAGAACAAACACTTCCTTCAGCTCATGAATAATAAATTTCAACAGGACACAACTGGCTGTTGGGTCATGCCACTACCTTTTCCCACTCCCAGACAACGCTTGCCTAACAACCAACAATATGCGCTCTCCCGCCTCTTCAGTCTGAGATGAATCATGACCCAGAAGCCAGAGATTAAAGCTCATCTGGTGGAGTTCTTGGACAAAATGATACAGAATGGACACACTGATCCGGCCCCACCCCTGAAGATAGACGAAGAATGTTGGTACCTGCCATTCTTTGGAGTGTACCATCTGCAGAAACCAGGCCAATTACATGTAGTCTTTGACGCCAATGCACAGTTTCAAGGCCACTCTCTGAACAAGGCCCTCCTGACAGGATCTGACTTCATGAACAGTCTTCTTGGGTGCTCATCCGCTTTAGAAAAGAAGCCATAGCAGTTATGGCTGACATACAGCAGATGTTCTATTCATTCCCCGTATGGGAAGATCATCGTAACGATCTCCGTTTCCTGTGATTTAGTGATGATCAGCACAACCAACAGATTTCTGAATACTGAATGAGGGTGCATATATTTGGCAACAGCTCCTCCCCTGCAATTGAGAACTACGGTCTCCAACGTACTGCTTGAGCAGGAGGAGACAAATACGGAGCAGAAGCTAAATGCTTTGTAGAACATGACTTCTACATAGACAATGGCTTGAAATCAGTAGCCACCCCAGCAGAGGCCATAGGACTCTTGACGAACACACAACAAACACTAGGGACGGCCAACCTCAAGCTACACAAGGTAGCATCCAATAGTGAAGAAGTACTAAAGGCCTTTAATCCCAAGGACCATGCCAAGGGATTGTAAGACCTCAATTTCAGCAGCAACACCCCCTTTATCCAACGCAGTCTCGGTTTGTGTTGGGACAAAGAAAGACTTCTTCACCTTCAAAACCCCAGCCCCAAAGACCACCTTCATGAGGAGAGGAGTACTGTCAACGGTTAACAGCCTGTTCGATCCTTTAGGGTTTGCAACTCCCATCACCATTCAAGGTAGAATCCTACTGCACACAGTCTCCTAAAATACCAAAGATTGGGATGAACCCTTCCCACCAGAGCAGAAGCAAGAATGGGAGACATGGTGCAACTCTCTCTGCTGTCTCCACAATGTTCACCTACACTGCACGTATGTTCCCATCTTGCCCACTACGGCACAAAGAAAGGAACTTCATGTTTTCTCAGATGTGTCAACAAAGGCAGTAGCAGCCGTGGCATACTTCAAAGTCTACGGCAGGGAGAGCAATGTGTATATCAGATTCGTTATGGGAAAAGCAAAACTAGCACTGCAAAAAGGTCATACTATACCATGGCTGGAACTTTGCGGAGCTGTGCTGGCCAACTATCAGATACAATAACGAAGATGATAGATCTTCCCTTAGAACCCACCACTTTCTATACAAACAGCAGAGTGGTACTGGGTTGTATCTACAATGAGAGTAGGCGCTTCTATGTCTATGTGAGTAACAGAGTGGAACAGATCAAGAGATCTTCTGAACCCGTGCAGTGGCGGGTATGTTTCAATGGACTAGAACCCTGCAGATCATGTGAGAAGTTCTATTCCTGAATCCCAGTTATCAACTTCTATGTCAGCTTTAAAATTTAGCTGTCACATTTCATGGAAGGGGGGGGTGGAGGAGTTAAAAAGTTCAAGGTATTCTGTATGTCATATTAAGAAATTCCAGTGACAGTTAATTGGTTTTCGTGATTTATGAAGTGTAGAAGTGGGAGGAGAGAAGGGAGGAGAGAAGGTGGGTTCTGTGTAACACGCAAAAAAATTTCACTTTGGAAAATTGCCTTTAACATGCCATATCTGTTTCTAAATAAATCAATTGGAGAGAAAATGTCTCAGAGTGATTGATATCATGGATACTTTTTAGATGCCTTACATTTATTTCCCAAATACTTCTTTTTATTTTTGAAAGGGCTTGGCTTATACCCCTCAGTTTTTTTCCCAGAGATGGAGAGAAATCAACAATCAGCCAAAGTTGGAGATATGCAGGGGGAGAGAGTATGGGGCCTCTTCCTCTGGAACATTAATTGAATCTGCAAGCCTTTGTTTGGAGGAGATGATGGATGCTTTCAGAATGACAGTAGAGGAATGGGGTTTGGGAACTATACCGAAGCATTTCAATTCAAGAAATTGATATAACCCAGAGGTAACCCAGCTGTTTGAAGAGAAATCTTCCTCAAGCCCAAGGCAGATTGCTATTCTGTCTGATTGGAGGGAGGAGACTATACAGGTGCCAGGTAGAGGAAGCTAGAAAGACACATCAACTGACAGAGCAGTCTCCGAGGCAATCCCCTCATTTTCCAGAGGGAATTTTGCCCCCTGCACAGAGTATCCCTCCAGGGTGGGGATTTTATCCAGGCCAGGGGTGGATTCAATGCCAATGGCAGCCAGCACCAACCCAGCTCTAGTCTGAAGGGGGGTTGCCCAGACAACAGACAGCAGTCACTTCCCCTCCACCTGACCAAGGGAACCAGGCCACGCCCATCTTCCTCCTGGCAACCACAAATGCAGCCCCAACTGGCAGCGAGGCCACAGGGATCCCTATTCCAGAGAGGCACCACCTAGCCAGGATACAGGGGGCCTACCCAGCCTATGTACACCACCAGGCCAGTTCTTTTCATTTCAGTACAACCTGCAGGGGCCTGGCCTGTGCCACCTCTGCAACCATGACCCAGGCTGGACCAAATACCCTTTAAGGCCGTATTCGATGGCCGCCATGAACATTTCAATTACTTCTTCACTCGAATCCGATCCCATATAGAACAATTTTGAGATTAATACGCCACAGAGCACGATTTCATTATGTCCATAACAAATGGGATGAATGAAGGGGTTGCTTCAGACTAGGTCGCCCAACTACACAATGAACAAGCCCTGAATTGCATGATGTAAACGGATTTATTCAATTATTAAATCTCACATTTGAAAATCCAGACAGGGTAGCAGAGAATGAAGAGAATGAATCAGGCAAGGCAAGCGACCTTTTTCAGAATTTATTTGGGACTTTAGAAAGGTCGCAAGCCACCTCATAGATTGGCCTGAAAGAATGACTTTACACTATTTTAAAAACACCATTGATCCAGAAGTAAAGAAGGCCTGTGAAATTAAGGGAATCCAGAGACCTTACAATCATGGTATGTCACAACACTCAACTTAGATTGCAGCATCAACCCACACAGGAAACCCCTTCTGGCAGCCCACCTAAGAGAATTTTGGCTAGAAGACCACTGACAAGATCAGCCGATCACAGCCAACCTACCAGGGTGTTGAAATGTTACCGACGTGGCCAAGCTGGCCATAGAGCAGCAGACTGTCTGGCCCCTGCTCCTGTACCACAGTCTCTGCAGTCAAAGTCTAATCCAGTTGTTAGAGGTCAGAAGAATAAAGAAAGACCCCTGGCTAGGGGTGGGTTTGCAAAACACAGCTGGGAAAGCTCCCTCTGTGCAAATGGGAGCAACAGACCACCAGACTGCCACCATATCCATGCGAACCCGCCCTGCAAAGATGACCCAGTGGTGAGTGATCCCATCATACCTTTTACAGTCAAGGTCAAGTTAGTGGTACCAAACACAGGGGAGGCCAGGGAGTTAGAAGCTGTCATTGATACTGGGTGTTCTAGATGTCTTATCGGATTCCCCATTGTTGAACAATTGGGCATAAAGACTAACCCCCTAAAACGCCCAATCAGATTTGAGCAAGTGGGTGGAACCTTAATAGGGGGGGCCCAGCCACACAGATGACTAAATTGATCAAGATGGAATTAGGGACCCATTGCGAACTCATACGCTTCATAGTGGCCCCCAAGATGTCAGAATCAATCATACTGGGACTTTCTTGGCTAGACAAATGGGCCCTGACAATCAAATGGGAGAATGGATTCAGAAAAATCCTCATTGGACCGGGTCCATTGCCCCCTCTTCCACCCACTACAAAGCCACCGGTCAGCTTGAACCCAGAGCCTGAGCCAGTACCCATGGCATCCCACCTTCTCCCAGATAACTCACAGGTACCCAACCAATACAAAGACTTGACTGAAGCATTCAATGAAGAAGATTGTAATGTTTTACCTCCCCATCGAGCCATTGATTGCGCCATAGAATTAGAGCCTGAGGGAAAATTACCAAAACCAAAGATGTATTCCATGACGTCTGCTGAAATGACTGAATTAAGGAAATACATTGACAGCAATAAGGAATGAGGTTTTATTGAGCCTGCTAAATCAAGACTAGATGCCCCCGTGTTGTTCATGGAGAAGAAAGATGGTGGGTTGATATTGTGTGTTGACTTTAGTGGCGTGAACGCCGTATGCATCAAAAACATGTACCCTCTCCCCCTTATGAAGGACTTATTGAACCACCTGTCGAAGGGCAAGATAGATCTCAGGGAAGCTTACTACCGGGTCCGCATCAAAGAGGGACATGAGTGGAAAACTGCTTTTAATTGCCCTCTGGGTAGCTTCCAATTCAAAATCATGCCTTTCGAACTTCAGGGGACTCCTGCAGTGTTTATGCAGCTCATCAATGAGCTGCTATAGCCACACCTTTACTGGGGGTCCTTGTATACCTGGGTGACATCCTTATCTTCAGTGAAACCATGGAAGAACATGTTCAATTGGTCTGACAAGTTCTAGAAAAATTTCTAGCCGCCAAATTATATGCAAAACTCTCAAAATGTACCACAAAGAATCACTGGACTACTTGGCTACTGAATATCCAATCTGGGGATTGAAATGGACCCTGGAAAGATGAAAGCGGTGCTGGACTGGCAACCCCCCCAGAACCCAAAAGCAACTTCAAAGTTTCTTGGGGTTTGCCAACTTCTATAGACAAATCATTCCATCCATTGCTGAAGTTGCCCTCCTGTTGACGGATCTATTAAAAATGGGCCCGTCACCCACCAAACTGAAGCCAAGTCAACCCCTGGCTTGGACTATGGACTGTCAGAAAGCTTTCAAGTCCTTAAAACACCTCTTCACAGCTGAGCCCATCCTCCAGCACCCAGACACGACCAAGCCTTTTATTGTCCAAACGGATGCAAGTGATATAGTGGTGGCAGCTGTTTTGCTGCAAAAGGACTCTCAAGGCTGACTGATGCCTTGTGCTTATGTGTCCAAAAAGCTGACAGACACAGAGCGAAGATGGACGGTCTGTGAGAAAGAAGTTTTCACCATATGGTAGGCTTTGTTGACTTGGAGGCATTTTGTAGAAGGGTCGCCAGAGGCCTTTGAGGTATGAACTGATCATAAGAACCTCGAGGCTATAAAGACCCTTAGGAGATTATCGCCCAAACAAGTCCACTGGGCCCAATATTTCAAGCGATTCAACTTTAACATTAAATATATCCCCGGAGGGAAAAACATACTGGAGGACATTCTGTCCAGAAAACCTTAATTTGACAGCCACTGCGAGGAAATAGTACAATCCTTAATTTCAGAAGCTCAATCAGCAGCCAAATGACCACCCGAGCCCAAGCCAACCGCAACCCCAAACACCTGGAAGATAAGCTGACTGGAGAATTGAAAACAGCCCTATTGACCAATCCTTTGTTATTGGACCATCAAACCGAGTTGACAATGAATGATGGACTAGCTTGGAAAGGGACTAAGCTTTATGTACCCACAACCCTAAGACTACTGATACTGAAGCATAGACACAACTCCCAGCTGGGAGGCCACTTTGGATTCCTAAAAACTCTACGTTTACTGAGAAGACAGTTCTGGTGCCAAAAATGAAACCTGATGTCGAGGACTATATAAAAAGTTGCTCAATTTGTGCCATAATGAAACACAGAACTGGAAATCCCCTTGGCTTCTTGCAACAAGTTTCTGAACTAACCCAACCTTGGGAAGAGATCGTCATGAACTTTATTGTTAAATTACCGAAGAGTGAAGGGAATACGATCATTTAGACTATAATTGACTTATTCTCTAAACAGGCCCATTTTATAACCTCTGAAGGACTTCCAGCTGCGAAAAAACTTGCAAAGCTGTTCGTGAAACATATCTCTAGATTACATGGAGTACCTCATAGAATAATATCAGACAGAGGGGTACAATTTACTGCAAAATTTTGGAGGGAATTTCTGAAATCCATTGGTTCCTCTCAAGGGTTATCTTCAGCTTCCCATCCTTCTTGTAACAGAGCAGCGGAGAGGACTAATGCCATGATTGAACAATACATTAGATGCTATGTAAATTATCAACAAGAAAATTGGGCTGAGTTATTACCTTTTGCAGAGGTTGCTTACAATAATGCAATACATAGCAGCACGGGATTTACTCCATTCCAAATCAACACTGGAATGGATTTTGTCCTGATGCCAGAGTTACCTAGACAACCTCCCTCATCCATGTCCCTAACAGAATGGATGAACTCATTCAAGAAAGGATGGGAAGATACAAAAAAAGCTTTGACCAAAACTACAAAAAATTATAAAAAACAGACGGATAAGCATAGATCCCTTCAACTGCCTTTTAAAGTAGGGGACAAAGTATATTTGTCGACCAAGTTTCTTAGATTGAAACTGCCCAGTAAGAAGCTGGGTCCAAAATTCTTGGGTCCATTCCCAATTTCAAAGATAATCAATCCAGTCACTGTCCAATTAAGTCTTGCTCGAATATCGGGGAAAATTCATTCAGTATTCCATTGTAGTTTACTAAAACCAGCTACTACATCAGTGATAAGACCACCACCAATCGCTCCCCCTAAACTGTTAATGGTACAGGGGAAGACACATTATGAAATTCAAAAAATTCTTGATTCTCGATTACACCATGGCCGATTGCAATATTTGGTCTTATGGAAAGAATACCCTCTCTCAGATGCTAGTGGGGTAAAGAGTTGGGATGTTCATGCTAATCAATTGGTTAACCAATTTCATGAGGATTTTCCCCACAAACTGAAGGATCCTTATGGAGGGGGGAGAGGGGGTTAAAGACAATGTGTTAACCCACTTATCTGTTTTTTTCTTTTCTTTTAGGAGAAGGAGTTTTCAAGGGGGAACGCCTGTCAGCTTTAAAATTCAGCTGTCACATTTCATGGAAGGAGGGTTGGAGGAGTTGAAAAGGTTATTCTGTATGTTGTATTCAGAAATTCCAGTTGCAGTTAATTGGTTCTCGTGATTTATGAAGTGTAGAAGTGGGAGGAGAGAAGAGAGGAGAGAAGGTGGATTCTGTGTAACGTGTGAAAAATTTTCACTCTGGGAAACTGCCTTTGACATGCCAGATCTATTTCTAAATAAATCAATTGGAGAGAAAATGTCCCGGAGTGATTGATATCATGTATACATTCTACCTGGCTTAAAGGCCCAGAGTTCTTGTGGCATACAGACACCTTGGAGCCAGGAAAACCCAGTTTGTATGAACTCCTAGATCCAGATAATGATGGTGACATTTGACTGCTAGTCAAGAAGGTAGACCCGGTTGTCCTTCCAGTCGTCTGCCTGGCAATAACGGTCTAATGTGAGAAGGAAGGCCCTTAAAACTTCCTTGCTTTGAATGCTTCTCCTTTAGAAGCATTGCTTTGAATGCTTCTCCTTTAGAAGCATTCTCCTTTAGAATGCTTCTAAACCTCTCATACTGGGGATGACTGATAGGAAAGGCTTCCAGTCATACATCCCAGACCACTATATTCATACTGAGAGATAAATATTGAGAAGTGTACAATAAGACACATATCCATCACAATACAAATGCCTGAGTGCAGGGAAGCCCATACCACAATCAAGTCCACTTCTGAGACTGAACCCATATCTCGACAACCAGAAGGTACTTTGAGTAGGAGGTCACCTACACAAAGCAGAAATGGACTCATACAGCAAGCAATCCATCATCCTTCCTGCTAATCAACATGTTACAAGGCTATTGGTACAATACTACCACAAAGCAATCTATCATCAAGGCCACCACTTCACGGAAGGTGCCCTCACAGTGAATGGACTGTGGATCATAGGCACCAAAAGATGTATTATAATTGTTCTGCAGTCTTGTTTTCATTGTCGCAAACAACGGGGTCAGACTCTATACCAGATGATGGCTGACCTACCATCCGAATGCCTGAGTTCCAAACCGTTCACCAATGTAGGCCTCAATGTATTTGGCCCTTGGTCTGTATCTGCCCAACAGACCATGGGCGGTCAAGCTAACAGCAAATGATGGGCAGTACTTTTCACATGCTTCAGCATTTGAGCGGTCCATATCAAAATCATTGAATCTATGGATGCCTCTTGCTTCATCAATGCCCTGAGAAGGTTTCAACCCTACAGATGCCCAGTCAAGGTATTCAGATGTGACTGTGGAATGAACTTTGTAGGCTCTTGTAAAGAATTACAGATAGAAGACAGCATTCACCCTGACTCATCGATCAACATTTACCTTAAAGCCAACAAGTGCAAATGGATATTTAATCCTCCCCATGCATCTCACATCGGAGGAATGTGGGAACGCATGATTGGAATAGCTCATAGAATCTTAGAATCCATGTTGGCAAAGGCACCTAAGCTGACACATGAGATCCTATCCACCCTGATGGCAGAAGTAGCAGCCACCATCCATGGTTGACTTTTGGTTCCAGTTTCCTCAGATCCCGAGAATCCGACTATTCTCACTCCAGCTGCCTTACTAACACAGAAGACAGGGGATTGGCCCGCACTGTTAGGGAACTTTAATTCTAAGGACTTGTACAAACAACAATGGAGACAAGTTCAACAGTTTGCCAACACCTTTTGGAACCATTGGAAGCCAGAGCACCTGTCTACCCTACAAGACCGCCATAAATGGAAGACCAAACCTCAAAGAGGGAGACCTTTTCTTGCTGAAAGACAAGGATGTGCATCGGAATGTGTGGCCTATGGGACTTGTACATCAAACCCTGCCAGGCTCTGATGGGGTTATCCACAAAGCCAAGATCCTAATAGTGAGGTGACTAGATTCCTCCTGCGACCAGCAGACTTTCACCAAGAAGCTCTACACTAGACCGGTCACCGACCTTGTGCTGCTGCGGAGAAAGGATGAACTTGAAGATTGAACCTCACGCTTTGCATGCTTTGCTTTGTTTGATGCTTTATTGCTATTTACTGTTTCCTTTAGTTATATAGCTAACTATTTATCTTAGTTATATCGTTATCTGCTATTCAGTTAGTATTACTGTTTACTGCTTATCTTAATTATATAGTTAATTCCTATTTTCTTAGTAGTGGAATTTACAATTCCAGGCGGGGAGTGTGCTGTCCAGACAGTTTAGAATTAATGGGATTTGGGATAGTTAGTGAGGAATTGTGAGCTATTCCCTTAAGGGAATGCATCATGGTAAATGTAGTCAAGGTACCCTGGCAAATGTAGTACATGTCATGTGGCCACATCTGTAACCCTGATTGGTCATTGAATTGACCCTTGGTGGGTCAGGGGAGGTTTCTCCACTTTTGCCTGAACACACAGCCTCATGGTAGCAGCTACCCCCTGCCTCTACAATATGGGATGAAAGAGAGAAACATCTTTTTATCCATAAAGACAGATATGCAAAGGATTGGACATTAAGAAGAACCTCATCATAATTGTGAGTCAACGGGAATGCCTGATGAACCAATAAAAGAGACTTTGTATAGATGTTTTGTGGAGTTTATCTATCTGCCTTTGTACAGTATTTGTACAGAACAGGCAGAACAATGGGCATAGCATAGCATCAATATTATATTCTCCTCACTTTTCAAGCTATCCAGACAAGTGAGACTATTGAGGTCTTGTTCCAATGCCTGCAGGATCTCTGACTGGGGAGGAACAAACCCTGACTCAAGGCTAATGAGGTTCTGACTCATTAGCCTGGGGATATTGGGCAGCTCTCTCCCCTATATCTGAGGACTTTTCATCCACAATATTGGGTTAGGCTGCATTTCTCAATTCAAGATTGATGCACAAACTGGGGGTCCTCTTTGATCCACAAGTATTGGTCAAGGAGCAGGTGGTAACTGTTGAGGTACTCCCCGTTAGAAGAATGAATGCACTCAGGGAAACATAGTGAGAGTCATGATAAATAATACACAATTAGCACACAGATAAACTGAATAGTAAAATGTAGGTTTTACTTCCAGTAAATGGATAACAGTCCAAGTCATACACGGTTAAAGCAGTCAGTATTCAGTCTAGAGATAATTCAAAAACAAAGTCCAGTATCATAAACAATGTTCAGTAAACGTAGTTTGCTAACAGTTACAAGACTCACAGCAATCCGAGCAGAACGACGATCAGGCAAAAGGCAATAGGGAAATGCAAGAAAAACAAACCAGGTGTCTGGCTCCATCTTATGGCCGTTGGAGGAACCACACTCAATTATGATTACAGCATTCTCTTAAAGATACAGTATTAAATGACTATCCTGGTTTATATATTGCCAACCTAACTGTTAGGTGACTATCATTCCTAACATTAACTGTGATTGGGAATGGAGTTGTGTGTTCCATCTGTTGTGCCAATTGCATCCTTTCTTGAATTGAGAGGTCTTTCTGTTGGGCACTCATGGCCCTAAGGTGTTAAGATAGTCCTGTGAAATACCTTGAAAAGTCTGATATTGAAATGAAATAACATCAGCTACTGTTACTGGTCAGCATCAAGACATATAAGGATTTTTAAAATGAATGTAAAAGTTATAAGTTGGACCTGGCTTTAGAATCCAGCATACATTCAATGGTAATTTCTGTTCCTCGCTTTTCATCTCATGTATTGTGCAATATTTTTTTTTTAATTTGCATTTATATGCCGCCCTTCTCCAGAGACTCAGGGCGGCTTACAGTCTATGGAGCACCATGCTAAGTGCTCAGCAATAGCCTTCATTCCATTGTATATGCCTGCTTATTACTAGGGCTTTTGGCCCCCCCAAGCGGCATTTTTACAAAGTCAGCTTATTGCCCCCAACAATCTTGGGTCCTCAATTTACCTACCTGGAGAGAATGGAAGGCTGAGTCAACCTTGAGCCTGGTGGGATTTAAGCCTGCACCAATTGCAGGCAGCTGGCACTAAGTGCTAGATGATTAACAGCCTGCACCACCAAGGCCCAGTATTTGAGGACTGTTGTCACGTCTCAGTCCTGTTGTTTGATTAATAGATGGAATTGCAAATACTATGTTCAGAATAGAGAAGCATATTATTAATTCTACAGAGTAATGGCAATTTCAATGTTGCACTTTTTTTCCCCCTCCTTATAATTAGCAAAAATATTATTATTAACCTTGTTGGTTTTAAGGTCCTCAAAGATTGACCATTTAATTATTTCCTATGTTTTGAAAAGGATGTATTTAGAGGTTGCGGACAGGTAAGTCATTATTGGAATGTTGTCTCAGAATAATTTTTATTCTAATGTTCAGAACCAAATGGAAGTTATGTGAGGAATAGACAAATTTATTTATTGTCTATTCTTGGAAATTCTCAAGTATTACATGAAATGATAATAAGCTTGTAAACTATACCATGGGGATATTGATTCTTTCGATATTATTGCCATATATGTCTTGCAAATCTCAAACAATCACATGCAGAATCCAAGCCACTATTCCAATGGTTCACAAATATTTCCAAGCAGGTGACCTCATCATTGGTGGTATTACTTCATTCATCTTCATAAATAAAGTTGTAGAACAATTTGAGGAGGTTCCCAAGAATTCTGCTGTTGGTGAACCACTGTAAGGCATTATTATTATTGGTAGTGGCTTGTAGCATAGTCAGTCAAATGTTCAGATTGGATTTGGCATTTTTGTATGCCTGTCAAGTCATTCCCAAGGACCTGAGATAGACAGATGTTTGATGGTATTAGAAGCATTGCTTCAGAATGCAAATTGTTCTGAGTAAAGCTGCCTTTTTATAATTATTACTGTTGTTATTTTCTTTATATTGTTATAGCAATGTATATGAAACTCTTTCATACACTTATTCTGTGTGTTATAGTTAATTCCAAAGCTGTATGTATATATTTTAAAATCTAAATGAAGTAATACTTTTCAATCCACATATTTTCATTGTGCTTTCTAAAGGAAACAATAGTGAGACTCTGTGTTCCTTAAAAAAAATGTGTGTATGTGTGTGGGGGGGGGTAGGGGTGTGGGTGGGGGGGTTCCAAAGTAATTATTTAGTCAAATGATTTCACATATTTCTGTGGATTACCCATTAGTTTCTAAAACTGACTCTCAAAGAAAGCAAATTATAATTAATCATTGGAATAATGCAGTTACATCAGAGAGCGTATTTTACCCTAATAAATAAAACACCAATAAATAAATGTGCCTGTTTGACCATGCATTGAAGTTTTTTTGGAGTTGGGAGATTAGAAATATATGGCTTGGGATAATTTGATTAATAAAAATCATATTGTGCTTTTGTAATGTTTGTAGAAATCCTGATTTCAACATTATAGGTAGTTCTTACAGTTAAACTAATAATGGTAATACATCATTTTGCTAAAAAAAAAATTAAGATAGAGAAACCTTTGGATTTTGCTTAAACTGGCTTTTGCATATTATGGGATTTTAAAGTGCTCATTAAATTACTTACTGTAGATATAATATAATGAGCTACAACCTATTTTTTAACCTGATAATGTGCTGCTGCTAAAAGAATACTTTTTGTAGATTCTGGAACAGGACTTAGATATTCTTCTAAGAGAAGGTAAAAAAAAACAGAGTCAAAATCAAAATCGTTTAAAAAATCCACTAATGAAAAGCCAGCAATGATTCTATTGAAAATTGAATAGTAACTAATTAATCAGTTAACATTATTCTAATGGAATTCAATTTCACTGCCTCTTTTAGACACAGAACTTTATTTGATACAGCATCTAATTGCCATTGCAGAGTTCTGATCAAGTTTTATCAGTATATTTTGAGTTTGATATTTGCCGTGAAGAAGATCAATGAAGACCTTCAGCTCTTACCTAACATCACCATGGGCTTCAGAATATATGATAGCTATGGTGGAGAGTACTCATATCATGCCACAATGGAACTTTTTTCCAGTCAGAACCAATTAATTCCTAACTACAAATGTGGCCTCCTGAACAAACTCATATCTGTTGCTGGAACTCTTGATCCTGAATATTCTTTTACTATTGAAGACATTTTAGGCATTTACAAGGTTCCACAGGTAAGATTCACTAATAGTAAGTTGTCCATACATTGTTTTATATTTTCAGATGGATTGATTGGAAGACATTAAGGTATATTTAATTTAGTATACATTTAACTAGGAAATATATTTAAGAAAATATACTCATCAAAACAGTATGCAAACTGAATTTAATTTCAAAATTTGATATGATAGGTCAATTCCAAAATTTAATAATTAATAATCATTAAACATTCCCTATTGTGTAGGACCTTTGGATCCTATCCCAAGGAATTTGCTAATGTGATGGGAAAAGAAAGAGATAAGGTTTCTGGATTGTGTTTATTTATGTTGTTAGATTCAGATGCATTCAGATGTTCATGGAATTATACATAGTGTTTCTTCTATATTTCTCTCCAACTACCAGTGTGAAAGACCCAAAGTACCCAAAGTTACACATGGAGCTTCTTTAACTAAGAATAAACTTCATCTGCCTATAATCACTGCTCTATCTTTCTTTCACTCTTTTCTTGATTGACATGAACTTGAACCTGGGTCTTTCCACTCCTCATCTACCCCTTATTCACTGTATTTTTTGAATCAAGGCTCATAAAATAAGTGGGATAGATAGCACCACCACCAGATGGATTCGCAACTGGCTGACAAACCATACACAATGAGTAGTCTTTAATTGGTCTAAGTCTACATGGAGGGAAGTAAGCAGTGTGATGCCAAAAGCTCCATCTTAGGCCAGGTATTCTTCAATATAGAGGGGAGAGATTTTGACCCCCACGGAGAGGGCGCGCAATCTGGGTCTCCTCCTGAATGTACAGCTGTCATTAGAAGATCATATTGCGGCCGTTGCCAGGGGGGGCTTTTGTCAGGATCTGCCAGTTGCGGCCCTTTCTGGATCGAGGTGTTCTTCGCACGGTCACTTCTGCTCTCATCATCTCCCGCCTAGACTACTGCAATGCTCTCTACATGGGGCTTGAAGAGCATCCAGAGGCTTCAGCTGGTGTAGAGTGCGGCTGCACGGGTGATTTTGGGGGCTCCTCGGAGCTCCCATGTTACACCGCTCCTGTGCGAGCTGCACTGGCTTCTGGTGGCCTTCCGGGTGCGATTCAAGGTGTTGGTAGTCATCTTTAAAGCGCTTCATGGCTTGAGACCTGGGTACTTACGGGACCACCTGCTGCCACCATTGGCCTTCCGCCGGCCAGTGCAATCCCACAGGGTGGGCCTCCTTGGGATGCCGTCGGCTGGATGATGCTGGCTGGCGGCCCCGAGGGTGGGGGCCTCCTTTGTGGGGGCACCCTCCCTTTGGAACGAATTACCTCCGGAGATGTGAGCCACTACTGACCTGCAAACCTTCCGGCACGCACTAAAAACCCATCTCTTCCAACAGACTGGTCTGTCCTAGTACCAATTATTAGAGTTTTAAAAATTTTTTAAAAAATTTTCTGCTAATTTTAACTTTTCTATCTTGTTTTTACTGTTTCTCTCAGCCATTAATTTAATTCTTTTAAACCTTTTTTAAATTCTATTTATTGTGGGGTTTTTTATCTTGGCTGTACACCGCCCCGATTCCCATTGCTGGAGAGGGGGCGGTATAAAAAATTTAATAAATAAATAAATAAATATCTTAATGACTTAGATGAGGGAATAGAAGGGAAACTTACCAAATTTGCAGATGATATTAAGCTAGCACCAAAGAAGATAAGCTCAAGATCCAGATGGATCTTGACAGACCAGAACACTGGATCATATCTAACAAAATGAAATTCAATGTAGAGAAAAGTAAAGTTCTACACTTAGGCAAGAAAAACCAAAAGTACACATATAGACTGGGTGAAACCAGGCTCAATAGCAGTAATTGTGAGAGGGATCTTGGAGCCTTAATGGACAACCAGCTAAATATGAGCCAGCAGTGTGCAACAGCTGCCAAAAAAAATAATGCAATCCTAAATTGCATTAACAGAGGGATATAATCAAGGTACCACACTGTAAAGCCTTAGTAGGACCACACCTAGAGTACAGCATTGGTCACCACACTATAAAAACGATATTTGAGATTCTAGAAAAAATACAGCGAAGAGCAACCATGATGATTAGGGGACTGGAGACTAAAACATATGAAGAACGATTCCAGGAACTGGGCATGGCTAGTCTAATGAAAGAAGGAGGAGCGGAGACATGATAGCAGTATTCCAATATTTGAGGGGCTGCCATAGAGAAGAAGGGGTTAAGCTATTTTCTAAAGTACCTGTAGGCCAGACAAGGAAGAATGGATGGAAACTGAACAAGGAGAGATTTAACCTGGAAATAAGAGAAAGTTTCTGACAGTAAGAACAACCAACCAATGCAACAGCTTGCCCGCAGAAGTTGTGGGAGCATCATCACTTGAGGCTTTCAAGAAAAAATGTTTTATATATGTGTGTATATTGGCTTCAGCACAAGATGCTTACAATGCTCTATGCTTCTGCAAATATATGAATCACATTCAAGGATAAAATATATTTTTATTGTTGAAGAAGTCACCTACAAGTTCAGTAGAAAGAAGATGGAGAAAACATTCAGTTAGACAGATGAAAGGGAATTCAATAATCATTTACTGCAAACCTACTCTCATAAATATTTCATACACATACATAGTGTGAAAGCATATCCTGAAACATTTTCATTTACACAAGATGCATATCAGTTTTGTCAATCCTTTTTTTCTATTTTTGTATTCCTATAGTTCCTTTATGGTCCTCCTCCAAGTATAAATGGTAAAACTGATATCCCCATCTATTACCACATGGTTCCAGGTGAAGACTTAAATTTTAGGGGAATTCTTCATCTACTTGTCCATTTCAGGTGGACCTGGGTTGGGATTTTTGTGAAAGGAGAAATTGGAGAAAAATTTGAACAACTGATTTTTTCATGGTTTTCTCTCCATGGTATCTGCATTGCCTTCTTAGAACAAAAACTCGGGGCAATTTATATCAGTAATATGGATGATGGCCTGAAATTGTTTGTGAAGACATTTCATCTTTTTACTAATAGCAAAGCTAATGTTGTGATAATCAATGATAAATATGTTTTATATTTAAGATGGTTGTTGTATCTACCTGAAATGGAAATGGTTTCTATAAAGCCAAAAGGTACAGTATGGATTGTGGCTTCCCAAATCAGTATTGCATCATTCTTTTATCAGAAAAGCTGGGACATACAAGTCCTCCATGGTACACTGTCTTTGGCACCTCATTCAAATGAAGTTGAAGGATTCCAGCATTTTCTGCAGACAAGAAACCATTTCTCATTCTTTCCCCAAGATGGTTTCCTTAAAGACGTATGGGAACATGCATTTGGCTGTGAATTTCTAGACCCATCTGCAAATTTGGAAACTGAGGGTATTTGTACTGGGAAGGAGAAACTGGAGAGCCTTCCTGGAGTTTTTTTTGAAATGAGGATGACCAGTCCCAGTTATAGTATATATAATGCAGTGTATGCTGTGGCACATGCTTTACATGCCATACAAGAGGCTCAACAACCACACAGGGCAATGTTGAGTGGCAGAAAACCTAATCTTCAGGATGTACAGCCATGGCAGGTAATTTCCTCAAGTGTTAAATAATGAGGGAAATGAGACATTAATTTTAAATCAGAAGTGCCATTGTTCTGTGAATAGAAAGCTAAGAATTTATCTTATTTTTTTCTTTAGTATTTTTTTTTACTTCTTGGGAAAATTGCTAATCTGAGAGTAGTTTGCTTCTGCCCTAGTCTTCCAATTTTACTTCTTCTCTAAGTCCTTTCGTGAGCAATTTGATCCTTAGATTCCTATTCTTTAGGAACACCCTTAAATAGCTTCTGTCAAAAACAGCTATTAGTTAAGAAAATCTTGACAGTGGATATGGAGAGACATTGACAGTCCCTTTGACATAGAGGAACTCCTCTAATAAGATAATTTTATTTTTTATTTTATTTATTTATTTTGTCAAGCATGCATTTGATAGTATATATAAGTATAAACATGATTATTAATAAATGAAATAAATACAAATAAAAAAACATTAACACAGGGATGGTAGGCATGTTGGTGTGCTTATGCACACCCCTTACAGACCTCTTAGGAATGGTGCGAGGTCAACAGTAGACAGCCTGAGGTTAAACGTTTGGGGTTGTGGAAGAAACTACAGAGTCAGGTAGAGTATTCCAAGCATTGATAACTCTGTTGCTGAAGTCATATTTCCTGCAATCGAGTTTCGTGCAGTTAACCCTGAGTTTGTATCTATTGTGTGCTCATGTATTGTTGAGGTTGAAGCTGAAGTAGTCATTGATGGGTAGGATATTGTAATGGATAATTTTATGTACTACGTTTAGGTCAGACCAAAGGCAGTGCAGTTCTAAGTTTTCTAAACCTAAAATTTCAAATCTGGAGGCATAGGGTACTCTGAGGAGTGGAGGACTCTTCTCATGAAATATTTCTAGATTCTCTTGATTGTATTAATGTCTGATATCTTGTTTTTTTCTCCTGCGCGAGCTGCATTGGTTGTCGGTGGCTCTCCGGGTTCGCTTTAAGGTTCTTGTTCTGACCTTTAGGGCGACCCATGGCATGGGACCAGGTTACCTGCAGGACCGCATTCTGCCAGTGATCTCCAACAGGCCGGTGCGTTCCCATAGAGAGGGTCTGCTCCGGGTGCCGTCGGCCTCTATGTGTCGTCTGGCGGCGCCGAGGAGTAGGGCCTTCTCTGTGGGGGCCCCCGCCCTCTGGAACACTCTGCCTCCAGAGCTTCGTACCGGCACGGACCTGAGGGCCTTCAGGTGCGCGTTGAAGACCTGGCTCTTTGAGCAGGCCGGCCTGGGCTGAGATGGTTTTAATTGGTCTCCATATCATTTTTAATTTTAATTGGGATTTTAAGGGGGGGATGGAGTTTTCTTATTTTCATTAACCAGCCAACATTAATTTAATACTTTTTTAACTTTTGTATTCTCTGTGAGGTTTTAGATGGGCTGTGCACCGCCCTGAGTCCCTCGGGAGAAGGGCGGTATATAAATTGAAATAATAAATAAATAAATATGTAGTGCAGATTCCAGACAGATGAGCTGTATTCAAGAATTGGTCCAGCAAATGTTTTGTATGCTCTAATTAGTAGTACAATATTACCGGAGAAAATGTTTCACCAAACTAGGTTTAAGGCCTAGTCTTAAGGCCTTTTTGGCAATATTGTTACAGTGGCTGTAGCACTTAGATCATCAGAGATAAGAACTCCAAGGTTCTTGACAGAGTGAGGGTAGTCTACAAGGTCTTGTCCTTCCATCTTGTATTTTTTTTCTGATACCAAAACTTTCTTTTGATTATTTTTATGGAAACCAATTTTCCAGTTCTGCTCCTTCACCATTACTGATAAACTTTATTCTAATATCTGATCCATTCCATTTCATTTCACTCCTATTCTTTGGGTGTAAAGAACATCCTGGTACCCTACCTTCCACCACTTAGAGACACAATTGCAATTGCAGTCATAAGCTATTACAAAACTACCATTCCTGTAAAAATTACCCTTATAGGTCCTAGTTTGGAAGGTGTCTGCTTGACATCTAAGTGCCCAGCATTAAGTCACCCTTCTGACCTTGAAATCAGGTTAGTGAGGAAAATGTATTGCTGATAAAACTGCTAAAAAACTGATACTTAAATGGATTACATCAATTTGCAGTTGGGACATTATCAGCAATAAAGAGCAAAAGGCGATCTGGAGTCCTAGTCTCCACTATTCTATAAGCCATATTCATGTCCGTCTTCTCATTCAAGTTGTATTGTGTTCATGCAATCTAGCTAGTATGCACTTTTGGTAATAATGCCCTTGATGAAGCAGAAATCCCAGATCAGATGCATGTGGGATGAATTGGTAACTTAAGTTGCAAATGTACTGGTTGACCTGGGAGGGGTCCTCAATGGAGGATTGGATTCTAATGACCACATCCTCTATGCATGGCACAAATATCTCCTTCCCAGCCCTGAGGCCAAAAAATTCTTATTCACTCTTTGTCAAAAATCAGAAATCAATAATTGCAAAAGGGTGCCTGGCTACTATTATTTATTTATTTATTTATTTATTTATTTATTTATTTATTTTATTAAACTTATATACTGCCCTCTTTCCCTGACAGGACTCAGGGCGGTGTACAGCCGATAAAAATGCAAAATTAAAATCAATTAAAAATCAAATATAATGGCTGAAAGGTAAAAACATATAAAAAGGAATTAAAAAGACCAAAAACCAGATTAAACCAGATTAAAAACCCTAAAAGAACCCTAAGCCAGACTGGCTTGGTGAAATAGATGAGTTTTCACCGCCCGCCGGAAGGGCAAGAGATCAGGGATGGTCCTCATCTTTGGGGGTAATTTGTTCCAGAGAGAGGGTGCCCCCAACGAGAAGGCCCGCACCCTCGGGGTCGCCAGCCGTCCAGCCGGCGGCACCCCGAGGGCACTCTATGGGAGCATATTGGCCGTCGGGAGGCCGATGATGGCAGGAGGCGGTCCCTTAGATACCCCGGCCCCAAGCCATAGAGTCCTTTAAAGATGGTAACTAATACCTTGAAGCGCACCCAGAGGACCACCGGGAGCCAATGCAGCTTGCGTAAGAGCGGCTTGATATGGGAGCTCCGATGAGCCCCCAACATTACCCGCGCGGCTGTATTCTGCACCAGCTGGAGCCTCCAAGTGCTCTTCAAGGGGAGCCCCATGTAGAGAGCGTTGGCATAGTCTAGGCGGGAGATTACGAGGGCGGAGGTGACTACTAACTATGTAATAATCCCAGGAGACTTACTTCCTTTTGCCAAGATTCAACTCAGTCAACCATTAGATAGCAGGAAAAGCCTTTTCTGTGTCTCTCTATTACCACCTCTATTGCCAGTTAGATTTTTCAGACATCTAGAAATGGAACGCAGCAAGCTACAATTATAGCTGCAATAATTGTGTTTATTATATTATTTGTAGATCTAAAATTTTGTATCAGAATCAGAATCTGATCTGCATATCTCTAATAATAGTTGGGCAGAATATTTCTATTTAGTGCTTGCAAAATAATGGTACAATCTTTGTCATCTTTATGTGATAAATAACACCTGCCTATCCGATTAAGTATACTTTTGAGAATTAAATTCTCCTAAATGTACTTTAGTAGGTGTTAAATATCTTTTAATATCAGCTTACAAATAGTTGTAAGCTATGGTAACATATTTTTTATCAATAATGCCATATAAGTAAATGTATCTGGTGGACCACAAGAACATTGCACATTATCCCCTTCATTGTTTTGATCTGTCACATAATTCTTTATCTTAACCATGCTTTCCCTCTGTCTTCTCTTTTCCCCAAATATGTTCAATTGTTTCTATATTCAGCTTCACTTTTTTTTGAAAAGAATTGCATTTAACAACAGTGCTGGGGATGAAATTTCCTTTGACGAAAAAGGAGAACTGGTTACAGGACTGGATATTGAGAATTGGGTCACATTCCCCAACCAGTCCTTGCATCGAGTGAAAGTTGGGAAGGTGGATCCCTGGTCTGCTGAAGACGAAATGTTCACCATTCATGAGGAAGCCATCAGCTGGCCTAGCACTTTCAACCAAGTAAGTTTTGAATGAAGGTGATTTTGTTTTGATGTCTGCATTAATACTTTCTTACCATTCATAATTGGAGTCAACAACTTTGTTGCTAAATGATAAAATTACTGCACTGGCTTACATTAACAGTTCCAACTGTGATCATTAGCAAATCAAACATTGTCATTAAGGGGGACAATTCAACTTCATGCCAGCTTCCCTATTGACTTTGCCTATCAGAAGTCACCACGTGACCATGGGGATACTGCAATAGCCAGAGCTCTGAAGACCAATCATTCATATTTGTTCAGGTTCTTCGTAACTTTGAGCAGCTACTAAGAAAATAGTAAGAACTATTTTCCTCGTGTCCATTGACACCTCTATATCTTTTAACAGAGAAAGAAGATAAAAGATTGATTCTTTCAGTTGATATGAATCTGTCTATAACTGAGAAGAATTAAAGCAGGATAAAAAATAGATATATGAAAATCAGTAAAGTTTAATGGTCAGTAAATCTTGTGATGGATCAGATGTGTATTTGTCAAGTGAAGGTCTTGTAATGGGTCTTGTGATGGAGAGGTCATGTCAGGTGTTGGTCACTGGGAAGGGAAGTGCTGTTTTGGGGGGTTGTATGGATTGGTTGAGGTTCAGTGCCATCACTGGTTGGTTGTGTGATTGATTTGAATTATGAGGGGTTCGTAAGCTGATTATAGGTCAATGTTTCTGTTGATAGAATTGCTTATGGAGTGCCAGACTTTGATGAATTCACACATGTGTTGGTGCTAGCATGGACAAAGATTCTGGTGTTAGTCCAAGTGATGCTGTTGGTGTGGCTGGAGATTAAGGATTTCTGATCTTGGCATTTGACTTCCAGCTGATGTTCATGTATTCTGGTTTTTAAGACCATCACAAAATCTTCTCTTGACACATCCATGTCTGATCCCTCAGAAGATTACTGACCACAGAAAGCTTTTATAAGCAGAAAAACACACAGAGAAACATCCTCTAAACTCTGCTGCATATATTACCTAGCATGGTAATGAAACATTGAACCTCAGAGAATGAGTTTCACCCTGATCAAGAGGTTCTCCTGGGGGAAGGAGGATTTGGATGATCATTTACAGGGCTATTACACCTAATGGATATAGTCACTCATATCTATTCTCAAATTGAGAATAGGCATGGAGCAGGACCATTAAAGATGTCCATGGAATGGACTCACCTGATTTTCTGGGAACAGATTTTCAGATTAACAGAATTGTAGGTCATCTAGTCCAACTCCCCACTGGAGCAAGATTCCATGTGTATGTACAGTTTCCATCTCCCTCTGAGGGATGGTGTAGAAAAATGGTTCCATTGGAACTCCTAAATATCCTGGATAAAACAGATTAGCACTTGGGTTTCAGGCTGGATGTAATGGAAACATAAGCATTAGTCAAGCTTGTGGATAATCTTTGATAAGAATGGGATAAGGATAATGCATCCATCCTTGTGTCAATGCTCCAAGTAACGCACCCATTGAAAAATAGTACTCCAAGACAGGTAGATTCTTCAAAGAACAATTTATTGAATGGATCATTTTGGCACAACTGGTGAAAACCAACTCTGCAAGTTCCCATAGTTTTCACCTGATTAAAAAAAAATGAAGTTTTCCCCTTCTCCCAAGTCATCAGTCACATTGTCCAATAAAGATGCTGGCCAGTTGCTTCATTACTTCACTCCTCCTCTCCCAGATAACTGTTGGAATGACCTTGGTTCCCACAGGAAAACTTTTTGTTTTGACTACAAAGCCCCAGTTAACTATTCCTCTTTCCTGTCCTCTCTTTTTGCCATATGGCATCCCTGAAGCCACAAAGATGGCCTCAGTCAGTTCCATTTCAAGGTTGACACCTTGCTTCCTTTGACCTCTCAGTGGGTTTCTGTATAATGACTATGATATCCTTTTGGGCCAACAGCAGGATTTGGCACTCAGTGGTGCAGTATTTCACTAATTTGGCTATTACCTTTAAAGTCTTATGTAGCATAGTTCCAGGATATCTGAGGAACTTATTCCAGCAGAAGGAGGCTGCTGTGTATCCCATTTGCTAAGGAATTTTGATACATTTGGTGAAGGAAAAGAGCTTTTTTCATTTAGAGTCATGACAACATGGAATGCTCTATTAGCAAGGGTAGGAACTAATCCCATCCTTTTGGCCTTCTGGATGAATATCAGAACTTGGTTCTGCTGGTTGTCCTGGGACTCCAAGAAGAGTGCTCACAACTGGAGATGGCTAATGGGGGCAAGACAAACCTCTCTCCTGCTTTCCGTTTCCTTGGTTTTGGTGTTCATATATTTTTTAAAATTTTAATTGGTTTTATATTTGCCTTTTACTCTCTGTAAGCTACTTAGTCACCTTATCAGTGAGATGGGTGGCACATACATTATAAATATTAAACAATCATGATTTTTAAAATCTTTTTTTCAAACACCAGAGTGAACACTAATATTTCCCTTCTTATTTTACTTACTGAGTAGACACTGCCTATTTCAGTGTGTACTGAGAGCTGCTCCCCTGGTAATTTCAAAAGAAAGCAGGAGGCAAAACCGTTTTGCTGCTATGATTGTCATCCATGTCCCAAAGAGAAAATATCAAGCCAGAAAGGTAAGAGGCATCATGAACCAAGCTGCATTACAGCTCTACAGAAAGCTGAGTTATATTATTTTGTTTGTTGAGAGATTATGCTGTCCTCAGAAGGAAGGATTCTTTTACCAGCTGAAAGGAAGACTTAAGGCAAAGAGTTAAGCATTTAACTATGGCTCTGGTTTAACAAACACACAAAAAGAAGCAAACAATAAACTGAATAATTAAAATAATATCAAAACTCCCAATTTCCCTTACAGTGAGATTATTTTTTCATTTTCGTAACTGTTTATTATTTGTTCTCCCATAAATTCTGTGCCACATGAATGCGTTGAAGATACATGGAAAAGAGGCATATCCTTAGCTCTTTTCCTTGAATGTTATTTGATTTATGGTTATGAACACACATTTTATCCCACAGGAATGTACAAAATGAACAAAATTCAGTATAGATGAAGTGATTAGAAGCACATTCCTATTATGTTTATGTTTATTTATATTATTCACAATAATAATCAATAAGCACTTAGACCATTCACAGCACTTTACAGCCCTGTCTACTCCCTTGTATCCTTACAATTTATATTTACTGTTTCCTAGTATGGTTTGATTGTTGATTGTGTACCCTATGACTATCATTATATGTTGTACGTAATGATTCTTGATTCTTAACGATTGTATCTTTTCTTTATGTATAGTGAGAGTATTTACACCAAGACAAATTCCTTGTGTGTCCAATCACACTTGGCCAATAAAGTATTCTATTCTATTCCTATTATTTTTATTTATATTATTCACAATAATAATCAATAAGCACTTAGACCATTTCACAGCGCTTTACAGCCCTGTCTAAGCAGTTTACAGAGTCAGCCTATTGCTCCCAACAATCTGGATCCTCATTTTACCCACCTCAGAAGGATGGAAGGCTGAATCAATACCGTAAAAAAGATATTGTAACAGGTTGCTTCCCATAAAGAAAAGATGCAATTGTGCAACCATACAAATATATAGCTAATGAGTACAATAGATAAGAAGTATTAATAATATTAGAAATATTAAGTAGAATCCTATGCAGAGAATTGCCTTGTTAAAATCCAAATATAAGATTAGTAAGTTAGATGGATAATGTCAGTGCTATTTTTGCTGTTAAGAAAAACAATTTAATAGGCCACAATTATATTCATAGAATAATCACAAAACACAAGCGTAATTTTCAATATATGCACAAATGTATGTATATTTATATATGATACATGTGTATTTTAATTCCAGACATGGATGACTGTTCCAAATGTCCAGATGATCAATATACAAGTAAGAACCAAGATTCATGTCTTCCCAAGAGAATTTCATTCTTATCCTTTGAGGAGCCAATGGGAATTTGTCTACTGATTCTGGCAATGTTCTTTTTTCTCTGTACAGTTGTAGTTCTGGCAACCTTTTTGAAATATCACCATACTCCCATTGTCAAGGCTAATAATCGAAATCTCAGCTATGTTCTTCTCACCGCCCTCCTCCTCTGCTTCCTTTGCTCACTGCAGTTCCTTGTTGCACCAAGTAATATAATATGTCTCCTCCGACAAATTAGCTTTGGCATCATCTTCTCAGTGGCTGTGTCTTCTGTGCTGGCAAAAACTATCATTGTAGTTCTAGCTTTCATGGCCACCAAGCCAGGATCCAGAATGAGGAACTGGGTGGGAAGAGGACTGGCTGCCTCCATTGTTCTTTCTGGCTCCCTGATTCAAACAGGCATCTGTGCAGTGTGGCTATTCACATTTTTCCCTTTTCCTGACATTGACACTCATTCAGAAATTGAGGAAATCATATTTCAATGCAATGAAGGCTCATCTACCATGTTCTACTGTGTCCTGGGCTACATGGGCTTTCTGGCATCTTTTATTATTATTATTATTATTATTATTATTATTATTATTATTATTATTATTATTATTATTATTATTATTATTAATTACATTTATATACCGCCCTTCTCCCAAGGGACTCAGGGCGGTGAACAGCTCATCTAAAAACCCCACAGAAAATACAAAAGTTAAAAAGTAATTAAATTTAAAAACAGCTGCGTAATAAGACTAACCCCCCCCCCCCTTAAAACCCAATTTAAATTTAAAAATGGAGATCAAATTTAAAATCATCATCTCAGCCCAGGCCGGCCTGCTCAAAGAGCCAGGTCTTTAACGCGCGCCTGAAGGCCCTCAGGTCCGTGCCGGTATGAAGTTCCGGTGGCAGAACATTCCAGAGGGCGGGGGCACCCACAGAGAAGGCCCTACCCCTTGGCGCCGCCAGACGACACATAGCGGCCGACGGCACCCGGAGCAGACCCTCCCTGTGGGAACGCACCGGCCTGTTGGAGAACGTTGGCAGAATGCGGTCCTGAAGGTAACCTGGTCCCATGCCATGGGTCGCCTAAAGGTCAAAACTAGAACCTTAAAGCGAACCCGGAGAGCCACCGGCAACCAATGTCAGTTTCATGGTAGCGTTTTTCTCCAGGAATCTCCCCAGCAGTTTTAATGAGGCCAAATGCCTCACATTTAGTATGCTGATCTTCTGCAGTGTGTGGATCTCTTTTGTCCCATCCTACCTGAGCACCAAAGGCAAATACATGGTGGCTGTGGAGGTTTTCTCCATTTTGGCCTCCAGTGCAGGTTTGCTTGTCTGCATCTATTTCCCCAAATGTTACATAATTATTTGTAGACCAGAGCTAAACAACAGGGAGCAACTCATTAAAAAAAAGGTTAATAAAATATAAAATAATATATTGCAATGTCCTACCTGTCAATGAATACTTCAGCTTCAACCAAACAATACAAGAGAACATAATAGATACAAACACAAGATAAACTGTGATTGCAGGAAATATGACTTCAGCAACAGGGTAGTCAATGTCTGAAATACTCTATCTGACTTTGTGGTTTCTTCCCCAAACCCCCCAAATTTAACCTTAGACTGTCTACTATTGACCTCACCCCTTTCCTAAGAGCTCTGTAGGGGACATTCATAAGTGCACCAATGTGCCTACCATCCCTGTCCTATTGTTTCTTTTTTTCTTATTCGTATCCATTTCATATATTTATAACCATGTTTATACTTGTACCTGTTATCTAATAATCTTTTGTCAAAATTAATAAATAAAAATAAATAATAAAATACAAATCAAACTTTTCTATAATGATTTCTCTATTTTAGAAGCATTTGTTTAAACCTCTAGTATATTCATAATTGAATTTGAAAAGATGAAAATGTTTGGGTGAGTTTTCAATGTAGGAATAAAACCCAGTCAAATTATTACTCATCTAACTAAAAATCTTATGAGATATTAAAAGAGGTCATGATTCTCTTTAAGTTTGCAAATTGGAATTTGAGGACCTATTGATTTGATTCATGCTATTGAAATAATTCAGACTTAATTTGAAAACACACACAGAGAGAGAAAATAAGCACAAGCTAACAAACTTTACAAATCTTCTTCATAGGAAAGAATGAAAATGCCTACCCTACAACATTTTTGGAACGATGGGATTCTTTTTAAAGAAAAAAAGCAGAATAACCTCTAATAACTTCTAGTACTAACCCTGACAGGTTCCACATCAAGAGCTTCAATACTAAGAAACATATCTGAAGCATTAACTAGTTATTCTAGGAATGATGGATAAGACATCATCAATTTGACTTGAATGAACTGTCATTGTATTCAATAGATGTAGCACTCTTCTAATCCCAAGTTTAATTTGAATTTGAAATGATTTGGTGAATTTTCAGTTCAGAAGCAAGGCCTGGTAATGTTAGCCTTCATTTATTAAATTGGAAAAAGTGATCTATTAAAAGATGATGAGTCTATTTAAGGTTGCAATTTGGAATTTGAGGAAAAATATTCAAATTATTATTTTTTTAAAAAATAATTGGTTTATTCTTATTCTATAATGGGAAATATTGAAAGTGTGTGTGGACCTGCGTTCTTTTCTAGCATGAAAAAGCAGTGGTAGGGACTGAGCAGTGCTTAGGAATTACAGGCGAACTTTTATCACTGCCAAGAGTTTGATCTTGACCAGATCAAAGTTGACTCAGTCTTACATCATCCCAAGGTCGCTAAAATGAGGATCCAGGTTGTTGGTTGCAATATGTTAACTCTGTAAACTGCTTAGAGAGTGCTATAAAGACAATGGCTATTGCTATTTCTATTCTAAAGAATATTATTTTGCTAGACATTAATGTATTTGTCACCTGTCATCTGTCATTATTAAGAGCATTAATGGTGTCAATGAAAAACATGTTTGAAATGTTAAGCAGTGATAGTAGAGATGAGAGATAATATAGCAAATACAGCAAATAGTGATTAGAAACAAATATGCCTGCATATATAATACTATCCAGAAACCAGAGAGTTAAATGCACTGTAATGGTGACATGGCTTCTTATTTTGATGGAATGGGATGGGATTGGAATGGGATTCTTATATTATTTTAACATGCTCTATGTGGGGCAGCCCTTACGAGCATCCCAAAATTATATCTGGTCCAAGAAATGGCTGGATGAGCAATTTTGAGTTTCACATAGTTGGCTCATATTGCACTGTTGCTATATCAGCTATACTGGCTTGCAGTTTCTTTCTTGATACAAGTCAAGGTTGCTAGTTATCACCACATTTTTTCTTTATGTGTACTTCTTCCCAAGGGTATCTGCCTATTTTACTATCAGAGCAGACCACTTTATGTTTCATTGCTTAAATATCATCATGCAAAAGCACATAGGCATCAAGCCTCTCAATGGCATCCTCATTCTTTGGGATATCCTTTCATGAGAATTAGCAATCCCTAAACCTGGGTCTTCCAGAAAGCTGAATGACCTAATGTTTCCCATAAGCCTCAGGATGGTATGAAACTGAAGCTCTGTGAAGTTCTGAAGTCAGATCATTCAACTTTCTGAAGGACCCAGGTTTAAAGGACTGCTAAATCTCATGGAAGGAGAGGGATGAGGTTGCCACTTGAAAGGCTTGACCTTCCCAAAACAGGAGAGAATATAACTTGTGTACAACTCACATTTGTGCAAAGGCTGTCCTGGAACCATCTGTCACCTGTTCCTAAAGAAGGAGCGTGCTCTCATGTCACACCATGTCTGTCTGGGCAGTACAATCCCATTCACAACCAATGATAATAATTCTCCAGAACCAAATTCCTGAACCTAAAACAGTTAAGTCTTGCTGGAATTCAGTTTTAATCTGTGGTCCACATCTTGTTCTCAATTGCCTTTGGACACCAAGAAAAAATAGTTGTGACAGGGCTTAACGCACGTGGACAGAAATGTATAATAGAAGATAATCAGCATACAAATGATATCTCATTCCTTGGTGATGGATGATTTCACCCAATGGCTTCTTGTAGATTATTTAACAGGAGAGAGAAAGCACTGTGGGATCCTAGATAGCAGGGTTCAGAGCTCTTTATTTAGGGCTGAATCCTAGTTGAAAGGGATACAGATAATTCATTTTGGAATTGCAGCATGACCATCTCCTGAACAACCTTCAAAGAACAAGAAGGTTGGAGAAAGAATGACAACCCAGTAATGTATTCTTAAGGAGGGGCATAACTTAGCATCAATATTATATTCTCCTCACTTTTTAACCCTATCCAGACAAGTAAGACTGTTGAGCAAAGGTGGTATTCAGCAGGTTCTGACCAGTTCTGCAGAACCGGTGGCAGAAATTTTGAGTAATTCAGAGAACCGGTGGTAACCTTCCCCAGGAGTGGGGTGGGAATGGAGATTTTACAGTATCCTTCCCCTGCCACGCCCACCAAGCCACGCCCACAGAATCGATAGTAAAAAATATTTGAATCCCATCATTATTGTTTAAGTCTTGTTCCAAAGTCTGGAGGCTCTATGACTGGGAAAAAACAAACCCTGGCTCAAAACTAATGAGGCTCTGATTCATGATTGTGGATATTGGGCAGCCCTCTCCCTTATATCTGAGGACTTTTCATCCACAATTTTGGGTTAGGCTACATTTCTCAATTCGAGATTGATGCACAAACATGGGGTCCTCTTGGATTCACAAGTATTGGTCAAGGAACAGGTGGTAACCGTGATTAGTAATAGGAGTTGTATGTTCCATCTGTTGTGCTAATTGCATCCTTTCTTGAATTGAGAGGTTTTTCTGTTGGGCACTCATGGCCCTAACATGTTTAGACAGTCCTGTGAGATACCTTGAGAAGTCCAATATTGAAATGAAATAACATCAGCTACTGCTACTGGTCAGCATCAGGACATAAAAGAATTTTAAAATGAATGTGAAAGTTATAAGTTGGGCCTGGCTTTAGAATCCAGCACACATTCGTTGGTAATTTCTGTTCCTCACTTTTCATCTCATATATTGTGCAATATTTGAGGACTGTCATCACATCTCAGTCCTGTTGTTTGATTAATAGATGGAGCTGTTAATACTGTGTCCAGAATAGAAAAACATATTCTTAATTCTACAGAGTAATGGCAAATTCAGTGTTGCACTTTAATTCACCCCCTTATAATTAGCAAAAAGATTATTATTAACCTTGTTGGTTTTAAAGTCCTCAAAGATTGACCATTTAATTATTTCATATGTTTTGAAAAGCATGTATTTAGAGGTTGCGGACAGGTAAGATTATTACTGGAATGTTATCTCAGAATAATTTTTATTCTAATGTTCAGAACCAAATGGAGGTGATATGAGGAATAGACAAACTTATTTATTGCCTATTCTTGGAAGTTCTCAAGTATTACATGAAATGATAATAAGCTTGTAAACTAGATCATGGTGATATTGATTCTTTTGCTATTATTGCCATATATGTCTTGCAAACCTCAAACCATCACATGCGGAATCCAAGCCACTGTCCCAATGGTTCACAAATATTTTCAAGCAGGTGACCTCATCATTGGTGGTATTACTTCATTCATCTTCATAAGTAAAGTTGTAGAACACTTTGAGGAGGTTCCCAAGAATTCTGCTGTTGGTGAATCACTGTAAGGCATTATTATTATTGGTAGTGGCTTGTAGCACAGTCAGTCAAATATTCAGATTGGATTTGGCATTTTTGTATGCCTGTCAAGTCATTCTCAAGGACCTGAGATATACAGATGTTTGATGATGTTAGAAGCATTGCTTCAGAATGCAAATTGTTCCGAGTAAAGCTGCCTTTTTATAATTATTACTGTTGTTGTTTTCTTTGTATTGTTATAACAATGTATATGAAATTCTTTCATACACTTATTCTGTGTGTTATAGTTAATTCCAAAGCTGCATGTATAAATTTTAAGATCTAAATGAAGTAATATTTTCAATCCACATATTTTCATTGTGCTTTCTAAAGGAAGCCAGTAGTGAGACTCTGTGTTCCTTAAAAAAAATGTGTGTATGTGTGTGTGGGGGGGTAGGGGTGTGGGTGGGGGGGTTCCAAAGTAATTATTTAGTCTTTCATGATTAAAAGATTTCACATATTTCTGTGGATTACCCATTAGTTTCTAAAACTGACTCTCAAAGAAAGCAAATTATAATTAACCATTGGAATAATGCAGTTACATCAGAGAGCGTATTTTACCCTAATAAATAAAACACCAATAAATAAATGTGCCTGTTTGACCATGCATTGAAGTTTTTTGGAGTTGGGAGATTAGAAATATATGGCTTGGGATAATTTGATTAATAAAAATCATATTGTGCTTTTGTAATGTTTGTAGAAATCCTGATTTCAACATTATATATAGTTCTTACAGCTAAACTAATAATGGTAATACATCATTTTGCTAAAAAAAAAAAATTAAGATAGAGAAACCTTTGGATTTTGCTTAAACTGGCTTTTGCATATTTATGGGATTTTAAAGTGCTTATTAAATTACTTACTATAGATATAATATAATGAGCTACAACCTATTTTTTAACCTGATAATGTGCTGCTGCTAAAAGAATAATACTTTTTGTAGATTCTGGAACAGGACTTAGATATTCTCCTAAGAGAAGGTAAAAAAAAACAAAGCCAAAATCAAAATCGTTTAAAAAATCCACTAATGAAAAGCCAGCAATGATTCTATTGAAATTTGAATAGTAACTAATTAATCAGTTAACATTATTCTAATGGAATTCAATTTCACGGCCTCTTTTAGACACAGAACTTTATTTGATACAGCATCTAATTGCCATTGCAGAGTTCTGATCAAGTTTTATCAGCATATTTTGAGTTTGATATTTGCCGTGAAGAAGATCAATGAAGACCTTCAGCTCTTACCTAACATCACCATGGGCTTCAGAATATATGATAGCTATGGTGGAGAGTACTCATATCATGCCACAATGGAACTTTTTTCCAGTCAAAACCAATTAATTCCTAACTACAAATGTGGCCTCCTGAACAAACTCATATCTGTTGTTGGAACTCTTGATCCTGAATATTCTTTTACTATTGAAGACATTTTAGGCATTTACAAGGTTCCACAGGTAAGATTCACTAATAGTAAGTTGTCCATATATTGTTTTATATTTTCAGATGGATTGATTGGAAGACATTAAGATATATTTAATTTAGTATACATTTAACTAGGAAGTATATTTAAGAAAATGTATTCATCAAATCAAAATGCTAAGTGAATTTAATTTCAGAATTTGATATCATAGGTCACTTACAAAAATTAATAATTAATAATCATTAAACATTCCCTGTTATGTAGGAGCTTTGGATCCCATCCCAAGGAATTTGCTAATGTGATGAACAAAAAAAAGGATGTAAGGTTTTTGGATTGTGTTTATTTATGTTGTTAGATTCAAATGCATTCAGATGTTCATGGAATTACACATAGTGTTTCTTCTATATTTCTCTCCAACTACCAGTGTGAAAGATTAGGAAGTACCCAAAGTTACACATGGAGCTCCTTTAACTAAGAATAAACTTCATCTGCCTATAATCACTGCTCTATCTTTCTTTCACTCTTTCCTTGATTGACATGAACTTGAACCTGGGTCTTTCCACTCCTCATCTACCCCTTATTCACTGTATTTTTTGAATCAAGGCTCATAAAATAAGTGGGATAGATAGCACCACCACTAGATGGATTTGCAACTGGCTGACAAACCATACTCAATGAGTAGTGTTTAATTGGTCTAAGTCTACATGGAAGTAAGTAAGCAGTGTGATGCCAAAGGTTCCATCTTAGGCCCAGTACTCTTCAATATCTTAATATTGAATGACTTAGACTAATGACTAATGACTTAGATGAGGGAATAGAAGGGAAACTTAACAAATTTGCAGATGATACTAAGCTAACACCGAAAAAGATAAGCTCAAGATCCAGATGGATCTTGACAGACCAGAACACTGGGCCATATCTAACAAAATGAAATTCAATATAGAGAAAAGTGAAGTCCTACACTTAGGCAAGAAAAACCAAAAGTACACATAGATTGGGTGAAATCAGGCTCAATAGCAGTAACTGTGACAGTGATCTTGGAGTCTTAGTGGACAGCCACTTAAAAGATTTGAGACTCTAGGAAAAGTACAGAGAAGAACAACCAGGAGGCTTATTGGACTGGACACTAAAACATATGAAGAACGATTCCAGGAACTGGGCATGGCTAGTCTAATGAAGAGAAGGAGGAGCGGAGACATGATAGCAGTATTCCAATATTTGAGGGGCTGCCATAGAGAGGAAGGGGTTAAGCTATTTTCTAAAGTACCTGTAGGCCAGACAAGGAAGAATGGATGGAAACTGAACAAGAAGAGATTTAACCTGGAAATAAGAGAAAGTTTCTGACAGCGAGAACAATCAACCAATGGAACAGCTTGTCCTCGGAAGTTGGAGAACATCATCATTTGAGACTTTCAAGAAAAAAATGTTTTATATATATGTGTATGTTGGCAGCACAAGATGCTTACAATGCTCTATGCTTCTACAACTATATGAACCACATTCAAGGACAAAGATATTTTTATTGTTGAAGAAGTCACCTACAAGTTCAGTAGAAAGAAGATGGAGAAAACATTCAGTTAGACAGATGAAAGGGAATTCAATAATCATTTACTGCAAACCTACTCTCATAAATATTTCATACACATACATAGTGTGAAAGCATATCCTGAAACATTTTCATTTACACAAGATGCATATCAGTTTTGTCAATCCTTTTTTTTCTATTTTTGTATTCCTATAGTTCCTTTATGGTCCTCCTCCAAGTATAAATGGTAAAACTGATATCCCCATCTATTACCACATGGTTCCAGGTGAAGACTTAAATTTTAGGGGAATTCTTCATCTACTTGTCCATTTCAGGTGGACCTGGGTTGGGATTTTTGTGAAAGGAGAAATTGGAGCAAAATTTGAACAACTGATTTTTTCATGGTTTCCTCTCCATGGTATCTGCATTGCCTTCTTAGAACAAAAACTCGGGGCAATTTATATCAGTAATATGGATGATGGCCTGAAATTGTTTGTGGAGATATTTCATCGTTTCATTAACAGCAAAGCTAATGTTATAATAATCAATGATAAATATGTTTTAAATTTGAGGTGGTTGTTATATCTACCTGAAATGGAAATGGTTTCTATAAAGCCAAAAGGTACAGTATGGATTGTGGCTTCCCAAATCAGTATTGCATCATTCTTTTATCAGAAAAGCTGGGACATACAAGTCCTCCATGGTACATTGTCTTTGGCACCTTATTCAAATGAAGTTGAAGGATTCCAGCATTTTCTGCAGACAAGAAACCATTTCTCATTCTTTCCCCAAGATGGTTTCCTTAAAGACGTATGGGAACATGCATTTGGCTGTGAATTTCTAGACCCATCTGCAAATTTGGAAGCTGAAGGTATCTGCACTGGGAAGGAGAAACTGGAGAGTCTTCCTGGAGCTTTTTTTGAAATGAGGATGACCAGTCCCAGTTATAGTATATATAATGCAGTGTATGCTGTGGCACATGCTTTACATGCCATACAAGAGGCTCAACAACCACATAGGGGTATGTTGAGTGGCAGAAAACCTAATCTTCAGGATGTACAGCCATGGCAGGTAATTTTCTCAAGTGTTAAATAATAATTAGGGGACTGGAGGCTAAAACATAGAATGAATGCTTGCAGGAACTGGGCTTGGCTAGTCTAGTAAAGAGAAGGACCAGGGGAGACATGATAGTGGTTTTCCAATATTTGAGGTGCTGCCACAGAGAGGAAGGGGTCAAGCTATTTTCTAAAACACCTGTAGGCCAGACAAGGAATAATGGATGGAAACTGAACAAGGAGAGATTTAACCTGGAAATAAGGAGAAACTTTCTGACAGTGAGAACAATCAACCAATGGAACAGCTTGCCCTTGGAAGTTGTGGGAACGCCATCACTTGCGACTTTCAAGAAGAGATTGGACTGCCCTTTGTCAGAAATGGTGTAGAGTCTCCCACCTGGGTGGGGGGTTGGACTAAATGACCTACAAGGTCCCTTCCAACTCTGATTATCTATTATCTGAGGGAAATGAGGCATGTATTTTAAATTAGAAGTGCCATTGTTCTGTGAATAGAAAGCTCAGAATTTATCTTATGTTCTTTCTTTAGTATTTTTTTTAATTCTTGGGAAAGTTGCTACCCTTAGAGTAGTTTGCTCCTGCTTTTGTCTTCCAACTTCACTTCTTCTCTAAGTCCTTTCCTGAGCAATTTTTATCCTTAGATTCCTATTCTTCAGGAATACCCTTAAATAACTTCTGTCAAAAACAGCTAAGTTAGCTAAGAAAGTCTTGATAGTGGATATGGAGAAACATTGACAGTTCCCTTGACATAGAGGAAGTCCTCTAATAAAATAATTTTATTTTTTATTTTTTTAATTTATTTATTTTGTCAAGCATGCATTTGATAATATATATAAGTATAAACATGATTATTAATAAATGAAATAAATACAAATAAAAAAGAACATTAACACAGGGATGGTAAACATGATGGTGTGATTATGCATGCCCCTTATAGACCTTTTAGGAATGGGGTGAGGTCAACAGTAGACAGGCTGAAGTTAAAATGTTTGGGATTAGTGGAAGAAGCCACAGAGTCAAGTAGAATATTCCAAGCACTGACAACTCTGTTGCTGAAGTCGTATTTCTTGCAATCGAGTTTTCTGCGGTTAACCCTGAGTTTGTTTCTATTGTGTGCTCATGTATTGTTGAGGTTGAAGCTGAAGTAGTCATTGATGGGTAGGACATTGTAATGGATAATGTTATGTATTATGTTTAGATCAGACCGAAGGCAGCGTAGTCAGGGGTGGGATTCAATTTTTTTAACAACCAGTTCTGTGGGTGTGGCTTAGTTGGTGGGCATGACTTGGTGGTCATGTTATTAGCTGGGCGTGGCCAACCCAATAACACTCACATCAAGGCACCATCTCCTCGCCTGGCCTCTCATGACTGTGGGGATGCTGCAACAGTTGTAAGTGAGAAAAACGGTCATAAGTCACTTTTTTCAGTGCCATTGTAACTTTGAATGGTCACTCCACATAAGCAAAGTACTAGCAAAGGAGGGGAAAAAACTCCAGAGAAGTTCCAGAGACAGGAAGTCTAGTCCTGCCAAGAATGTAATAAGGGTTAACAGAGAGGCAGTTTATGTAAGCAACACCAGAATGTTTCCTTCTTGCCTTCCTTACAGGATTAGGCTGATAATTCTAACAACCGGTTCTCCAAACTGCTTACAATGTTAACAACCAGTTCTAAAGAATAGGTGCGAAGTGGTAGAATCCCACCCCTGGACATAGTTCTAAGTTTTCTAAGCCTAAAATTTCAAGTCTGGAAGCATAGGATATTCTTTTGTTGAGTAGTGGAGTGGAGGTCTCTTCTCATGAAATATTTCTGGACTTTCTCAATTGTATTAGTGTCTGATATGTAGTACAGATTCCAGACAGATGAGCTGTATTCAAGAATTGGTCTAACAAATGTTTTGTATGCTCTAGATAGTACAGTATTACCAGAGAAAAGGTTTCGCCGGATTAGATTAATAACTCTTAAGGCCTTTTTGGCAATATTGTTACAGTGGGCAATAGCACTTAGATCATCAGAGATGAGAACTCCAAGTTTCTTGACAGAGTGAGGGTCGTCTACAAGGTCTTGTCCTTCCATCTTGTATTTTATTTTCTGATACCAAAACTTTCTTTTGATTTTTTTATGGAAACCAATTTTCCAGTTCTGCTCCTTCACCATCACTCACCTGAGAAACATTATTCTAATATCTGATCCATTCCACTTCATTTCATTCCCATCCTTTGGGTGCAAATAACATCCTGGTACTCTACCTTCCACCACTTAGAGACACAATTACAATTCCAGTCATAAGCTAATGGAAAGCTACCACTCCTGCAAAAATTACTCTTATAGGTCCTAGTTTGGAAGATGACTGCTTGACATCTAAATTACCAGCATTAAGTCACCCTTCTAACCTAGAAATCAGGTTAATGAGGAAAATGTATTGCTGATAAACTGTTAAAAAACTGATACTTAATGGATTACATCTATTTGCCGTTGGGACATTATCAGCACTAAAAAGCAAAAAGATGATCTGGAGTCCTAGTCTCCACTATTCTATAAGCCATATTCATGTCCATTTTCTCATTCACGTTGTATTGTGTTCATGCAATCTAGCTAGTATGCCCTATTGGTAATAAAGGCTTCAATGCCCTTGATGAGGCAGAAACCCCAGGTCAAATGCATGTGGGATATATTGGTAACTTAAGTTGCAAATGTACTGGTTGACCTGGGAGAAGTCCTCAATGGGGGATTGGAATTTAATGACCATATCCTCTATGCAAGGCACAAATATCTCCTTCCCAGCCCTAAGGCCAAAAAATTCCTATTCACCCATTGTCAAAAATCAGAAATCAATAATTGCAAAAGGGTGCCTGGTTACTAACTGTGTAATTATCCCAGGAGACCTACTTCCTTTTGCCAAGGTTCTAGTAATATGACATCAATCACCTCTCAGTCTTGTTCCATTAAAATGCTTCATTCAAAAGACACATACTGAGGAAACATTTTCTGCCAAGCCAAGTGATATCCCATCTAAATCAAATGATACCTCAGATTTCCTACAGTACTTTCAGTCTGCTCTGACATAAGCTGAAACTCCTGATGTGCTCATGAAAAATTACAACATCCTTATGAAAGAGCTCTACCAGCAAATATCCCATAATAATAATGTACTTTGAGACAAGTATTCACAATCCCAAGCTATGGTTTCACTAAATTAGAGGTGTTAAAACTCATGTCGTCATGGCATCATCATGTGATATATCATGACTTTTTTCATCTTTGGATGGGCTGTGAGTTGGACAGCCCTGCACTAGTTGTCTGTTAATATCATAACATCTTTTGCTACCACTTATAAGTTTTAAGTATTTGCTGAACTGGATAGTATCAACAACTGCTTGCATGAAAGATAAGGAAAGTCATTGAAAACACGTTCAAGTAGCCAGTTCTAATGACTCATTCACAATTCTGGCATATCACAAAAATACTTGGTACTGTTTTTCTTTTAGGGTTGCTATATTGGTAAAAACTCAGTCAACCATTAGATAGCAGCAAAAACCTTTTCTGTGTCTCTCTATTGCCACCTCTATTGCCAGTTAGATTTTTCAGACATCAGACATGGAACGCAGCAAGCTACAATTATAGCTGCAATAATTGTGTTTATTATATTATTTGTAGATCTAAAATTTTGTATCAGAATCTTCCCTGATTTGCTTATCTCTAATAATAGCTGGGCAGAATATTTCTATTTAATACTTGCAAAATAAAAGTACAATCTTTATCATCTTTATGTGATAAATAACACCTGCCTATTCAATTAAGTATACTTTTGAGAATTAAATTCTCCTAAATGTACTTTAGTAGGGTGGGATGTGGGTGTTAAATATCTTTTATTACCAAATAGTTGTAAGCTATGGTAACATATTTTTTATCAGTAATGCCATATAAGTAAATGTATCTGGTGGACCACAAGAACATTGCACATTATCCCCTTCATTGTTTTGATCTGTCACATAATTCTTTATCTTAACCATGTTTTCTCTCTGTCTTCTCTTTTCCCCAAATATGTTCAATTGTTTCTATATTCAGCTTCACTTTTTTTTGAAAAGAATTGCATTTAACAACAGTGCTGGGGATGAAATTTCCTTTGACGAAAAAGGAGAACTGGTTACAGGACTGGATATTGAGAATTGGGTCACATTCCCCAACCAGTCCTTGCATCGAGTGAAAGTTGGGAAGGTGGATCCCTGGTCTGCTGAAGACGAAATGTTCACCATTCATGAGGAAGCCATCAGCTGGCCTAGCACTTTCAATCAAGTAAGTTTTGAATGAAGGTGATTTTGTTTTGATGTCTGGATTAATACTTTCTTACCATTCATAATTGGAGTCAACAACTTCCCTCTTAGGGATCGTGTAGAAAAATGATTCCATTGGAACTCCTAACTATCCTGGATAAAACCGATTATCACTTGGGTTTCAGGCTGGATATAATGGAAACATAAGCATTGGTCAAGTTTGTGGATAATCTTTGATAAGAATGGGATAAGGATAGTGCGTCAATGCTCCAAGTAATGCACCAACTGAAAAAAAGTACTCTGAGACAGATAGATTCTTCAAAGAACAATTTATTGAATGGATCATTTTGGCACAACTGGTGAAAACCAACTCTGCAAGTTCCCATAGTTATCACCTGTTTAAAAAAAATGAAGTTTTCCCCTTCTCCCAAGTCATCAGTCACGTTGTCCAATAAAGATGCTGGCCAGTTCCTTCATTACTTCACTCCTCCTCTCCCAGATAACTGTTGGAATGACCTTGGTTCCCACAGGAAAACTTTTTCTTTTGGCTGCAAACCTCCAGTTAACTATATCACCTCCCTGTCCTCTCTTTCTGCTTTATGACAATCTTGGAGCCACAAAGATGGCCTCAGGCTGGCCCATTTCACCTTGCTCCTTTTGACCTCTCAATGGCTTTCAGTATAATGACTATGGTATCCTTTGGGGCCAACAGCAGGATTTGGCACTCAGTGGTGCAGTACTTCACTGATTTGGCTTCTTTCTCCAAGGCCATTTATAACCACTGTTAATATGAATGGAATGTCCAGTCTAGAACTTTGACTTTGCAAGGTGGCATAGAGCTCCCCAGTGCTTTTAAACATCTTAATAAAACCACTGGATAAGAACATCTGGCAGCAAGAATGAGATATCATAGTATGCAGATGATACTCAGCTTTACATCGCTCTCTCTGGTGATATAATAATGTAATGGTTCACATTTAGAGAGGCCTGGATACTATAGGGATCTGGATATGGCTTCAGCTGAATTTATATAAGATGAAGTAGCTGTGAATTGAGGAGACTTCAAGATCCTTTTGTTTATCCTCTTTAGTTATGAATGATGTTGAACTACCTTAAATTCACCTGGTGCACACACTTGATGTTCAAAGAGCAGGTGTCAATCTTCGTTAGTAGAACCTTTGTGCTACTCCATGTTGTGCAACCCTTAATATAAATAAAATAAAATAAAATAAAATAAAATAAAATAAAATAAAATAAAATAAAATAAAATAAAATAAAATAAAATAAAATAAAATAAAATAAAATAAAATGAAATGAAATGAAATGAAATGAAACAAACAAACAAACAAATAAATATCATTATATGGATTGTGAGGCCCTTTGCATATTCACTCATGCCCTGGTCATATCTTATTTGGATTACTGCATTGTGCTCTATATAGTGGTATCCTTGAAGGGTACTTAGAATTTATGTTGGTATGAAATGCAATAATCCACAGTTTTGGGGCATCACATAATACCACTGTTGTACAAGTTGAATTGGTTACCAGTTTGTTTCTGGGTCCAATAAAACAGGCTATTACCTTTAAAGCCTTATGTAGCATGGTTCCAGGATATCTGAGGAACTAACCCACCCACTTATTCCGGCAGAAGGAGGCTGCTGTGTATCCCATTTGCTAAGGAATTTTGATACATTTGGTGAAGGAAAAGAGCTTTTTTCATTTAGAGCCACGATAACATAGAATGCTCTATTAGCAAGGGTAGGAACTAATCCCATTCTTTTGGGCTTCTTGATGAATATCAGAACTTGGTTCTGCTGGTTGTCCTGGGACTCCAAGAAGAGTGCTCACAACTGGAGATGGCTAATGGGGGCAAGACAAACTTCTCTCCTGCTTTCCGTTTCCTTGGTTTTGGTGTTCATATAATTTTTAAAATTTTAACTGATTTTATATTTGCCTTTTACTCTTTGTAAGCCACTTAGTCACCTTATTAGTGAGATGGGTGGCACATACATTAATAAATATTAAACAATCATGATTTTTAAAATCTTTTTTTCAAACACCAGAGTGAACACTAATATTTCCCTTCTTATTTTACTTACTGAGTAGACACTGCCTATTTCAGTGTGTACTGAGAGCTGCTCCCCTGGTAATTTCAAAAGAAAGCAGGAGGCGAAACCATTTTGCTGCTATGATTGTCATCCATGTCCCAAAGAGAAAATATCAAGCCAAAAAGGTAAGAGGCATCATGAACCAAGCTGCATTACAGCTCTACAGAAAGCTGAGTTATATTATTTTGTTTGTTGAGAGATTATGCTGTCCTCAGAAGGAAGGATTCTTTTACCAGCTGAAAGGAAGACTTAAGGCAAAGAGTTAAGCGTTTAACTATGGCTCTGGTTTAACAAACACACAAAAAGAAGCAAACAATAAACTGAATAATTAAAATAATATCAAAACTCCCAATTTCCCTTACAGTGAGATTATTTTTTCATTTCCGTAACTGTTTATTATTTGTTCTCCCATAAATTCTGTGCCACATGAATGCGTTGAAGATACATGGAAAAGAGGCATATCCTTAGCTCTTTTCCTTGAATGTTATTTGATTTATGGTTATGAACACACATTTTATCCCACAGGAATGTACAAAATGAACAAAATTCAGTATAGATGAAGTGATTAGAAGCACATTCCTATTATGTTTATGTTTATTTATATTATTCACAATAATAATCAATAAGCACTTAGACCATTCACAGCACTTTACAGCCCTGTCTACTCCCTTGTATCCTTACAATTTATATTTACTGTTTCCTGGTATGGTTTGATTGTTGATTGTGTACCCTATGACTATCATTATATGTTGTACGTAATGATTCTTGATTCTTAACGATTGTATCTTTTCTTTATGTATAGTGAGAGTATTTACACCAAGACAAAGTCCTTGTGTGTCCAATCACACTTGGCCAATAAAGTATTCTATTCTATTCCTATTATTTTTATTTATATTATTCACAATAATAATCAATAAGCACTTAGACCATTTCACAGCGCTTTACAGCCCTGTCTAAGCAGTTTACAGAGTCAGCCTATTGCTCCCAACAATCTGGATCCTCATTTTACCCACCTCAGAAGGATGGAAGGCTGAATCAATACCATAAAAAAGATATTGTAACAGGTTGCTTCCCATAAAGAAAAGATGCAATTGTGCAACCATACAAATATATAGCTAATGAGTACAATAGATAAGAAGTATTAATAATATTAGAAATATTAAGTAGAATCCTATGCAGAGAATTGCCTTGTTAAAATCCAAATATAAGATTAGTAAGTTAGATGGATAATGTCAGTGCTATTTTTGCTGTTAAGAAAAACAATTTAATAGGCCACAATTATATTCATAGAATAATCACAAAACACAAGCGTAATTTTCAATATATGCACAAATGTATGTATATTTATATATGATACATGTGTATTTTAATTCCAGACATGGATGACTGTTCCAAATGTCCAGATGATCAATATACAAGTAAGAACCAAGATTCATGTCTTCCCAAGAGAATTTCATTCTTATCCTTTGAGGAGCCAATGGGAATTTGTCTACTGATTCTGGCAATGTTCTTTTTTCTCTGTACAGTTGTAGTTCTGGCAACCTTTTTGAAATATCACCATACTCCCATTGTCAAGGCTAATAATCGAAATCTCAGCTATGTTCTTCTCACCGCCCTCCTCCTCTGCTTCCTTTGCTCACTGCAGTTCCTTGTTGCACCAAGTAATATAATATGTCTCCTCCGACAAATTAGCTTTGGCATCATCTTCTCAGTGGCTGTGTCTTCTAGTGCTGGCAAAAACTATCATTGTAGTTCTAGCTTTCATGGCCACCAAGCCAGGATCCAGAATAAGAAAATGGGTGAGAAGAGGACTGGCCACCTCCATTGTTCTTTCTGGTTCGTTTGTTCAAGCTGGCATCTGTACAGTGTGGCTATTCACATTTTCCCCTTTTCCTGACATTGACACTCATTCAGAAATTGAGGAAATCATATTTCAATGCAATGAAGGCTCATCTACCATGTTCTACTGTGTCCTGGGCTACATGGGCTTTCTGGCATCTGTCAGTTTCACGGTAGCATTTTTCTCCAGGAATCTCCCCAGCAGTTTTAATGAGGCCAAATGCCTCACATTTAGTATGCTGATCTTCTGCAGTGTGTGGATCTCTTTTGTCCCATCCTACCTGAGCACCAAAGGCAAATACATGGTGGCTGTGGAGGTTTTCTCCATTTTGACCTCCAGTGCAGGTTTGCTTGTCTGCATCTATTTCCCCAAATGTTACATAATTATTTGTAGACCAGAGCTAAACAACAGGGAGCAACTCATTAAAAAAAAGGTTAATAAAATATAAAATTATATATTGCAATGTCCTACCTGTCAATGAATACTTCAGCTTCAACCAAACAATACAAGAGCACATAATAGATACAAACACAAGATAAACTGTGATTGCAGGAAATATGACTTCAGCAACAGAGTCTGAAATACTCTATCTGACTTTGTGGTTTCTTCCCCAAACCCCCCAAATTTAACCTTAGACTGTCTACTATTGACCTCACCCCTTTCCTAAGAGCTCTGTAGGGGACATTCATAAGTGCACCAATGTGCCTATCATCCCTGTCCTATTGTTTCTTTTTTTCTTATTCGTATCCATTTCATATATTTATAACCATGTTTATACTTGTACCTGTTATCTAATAATCTTTTGTCAAAATTAATAAATAAAAATAAATAATAAAATACAAACCAAACTTTTCTATAATGATTTCTCTATTTTAGAAGCATTTGTTTAAATCTCTAATAAATTCATCACTGAATTTGAAAAGATGAAAATGTTTGTATGAGTTTTCATTGTAGGAGTAAAATCCAGTCAAATTATCACTCAATTAACAAAAAATCTGAGATATTAATAGGTCACAATTCTCTTTAAGTTTGCAAATTGGTATTTGAGGACCTATTGATTTGATTCATACTATTGAAATAGTTCAGACTTAATTGAAAACACACACACACACAGAAAATAAGAAGAAGCTAACAAACTTTACTAATCTTTTCCATAGGAAAGTATGAATATTCTTAGCTTTGCAACATTTTTTGAATGATGATTTTTTTAAAGAAAAAAAGCAGAATAACCTCTAATAACCTCTAATACTAACCCTGACAGGTTCCACATCAAGAGCTTCAATACTAAGAAACATATCTGAAGCATTAACTAGCTATTCTAGTAATGATGGATAAGACATCACCAATTTGACTTGAATGAACTGTCATTGTATTCAATAGGTGTAGCACTGTTTTAATACCAAGTTTAATTTTAATTAAAAATGATTTGATGAATTTTCAGTTCAGGAGCAAGGCTCGGTAAAGTTAGCCTTCATTTATTAAAATAGAAGTTCTTACTTGTTTCCTCAACTGTACAGTATGGCTCAACTCATTTCGTCCTTTTTCTGACATTGACACACATTCAGAAATGGAACAAAATCATACTGCAATGCAATGAAGACTCACCTACCTTGTTCTACTGTGTCTTGAGTTACCTGGGGTTTCTGGCAACTACCAGTTTCACAGTTGTTTTTTTCTCCTGGAAGCTCCCTAGCAGTTTCAATGAGGCCAAATGTCTCACATTCAGTATTTTGATTTTCTGCAGTGTGTGGATCTCTTCTTTTTTTCATCTTACCTGAGCAAATACATGATGGAGGTTTTCTCCATTTTGGCCTCTAGTGCTGTGTTGCTTTCCCCAAATGTTACATTATCATTGTTTTGCCCCAGCTTAACTATAAAGAACAACTAATTAAGAGAAAAAGTTAATATATAACTAAACTCTTCTTTAATTATTTCTGTCTTTTGACAGCTTTTGTTTAAAGCTGTAATAATTTTGCCACTATTTTTGGAGAGATGGAAATTATTAAGTGAGTTTTCAGTATCAGAGCAAAGACTGATCTTATTATATCCCTCATTAAGTTTTAAATGAAATCTGAGAAATTAAAAAAAAAACATGATTCTTGTTAAGCTTACAATTTGCATTCGGTGGAGAAATTGATTTGATTCAGTTTGCTTAAATGACTTAAGACTGAATTTTAAATAGAAAGGACGCACTATAAACATCTTACTCATTGCCTATAATGTGAAAGTATAAAAGTTCTTTGCTTGGCATCAGTTTTTGGAATGATGGAATCCTTTTAAGACAAAAGAAGTGGTTATGATTGTGCTGCAATTAACATTTGAAGGGGAAAGGACGTTTTGAAACATACATGTGTACAAATATTGCTTATCTTTTTAGAAAAAAGAAACATTAAATGAAGGTATATACAGTAATCAAGTTTTCTTATTTTACAAGATTCTCTAAATATGTTTTCTGTATTAAAAAAATATAACAGGATTTTTTTTATTTAAAACCAGGACCATAGACTACTGTGTTATAAGTATCACAGATTTTAGCTGAGAGTGACTGGCCCAAAGTTCCCTAGTTGTTTTTGTACCTAAGACATGAGCTCCTGCAGCTGTAAACTGCCCACAGTTACCCTATCATAAGGTAGATTGATCTTATAAATCAATAAAAATAAATAAACTCACCATTTTATAGTTTATAAACTGATGCCATAACTGCCATAAATTCCCAGACTGGTAGAAAATTATTTTGATCTATATACCAAGTTCCTTTTTTTTTTGTTAGAGCATGGATGTTGCCACACCCACCTACTGCAGATGTCCTCACTTCCCCCAAACATTTATTTGCCTACCTGATTTCCAGCTCCATTACATTTGTTCATCACGTTTCTCCATAGTGTTTCTTGCTGTTGTGTGCAGGGAAACAAAAGGGATTGTGTGCAAGGACTAAAAAAAAAAGTTTGATCAATCAATTCCAACTTCATTAGATTTTTTTTTTTTTGCAAGAAGTTAGAATTGATTGATGGAACATTTTTTTTGTCTTCAAAAAATGGCAAGAAACATAATGGAGAAATGAGACAGAGCTGGACAAAGGTAGACAAAGAAATGAGGGGAAAAATAAGGGTATCTGGGTGCCAGGAGCTGAAATGGGCCATCTCGCTCCAGCAGCTGCCCAGGCCCACCGGAGGAAAGGCTGGCAACTACATCACTTAAACACAGCAGCATTCCAGCTTTGGCCAGGAAGGGGCAGCTGGCATGGGTACTGCAGGCAAGATGACCACTTGCCTCCCTGGTCTTCTGATGCTCTGCAGGTGCTTTGGTCCTGGGCTGCTGCCTTGTGTGCAGGCCTTGCCTCCACTGCCTGAAACAGTTTTTGTCTGAGTGATATGGTTGAAGATTCCATCCCTCCTCTCTTGGGCTTTTGGGGAGGGTTATTTTTTCTGATTGGAAGGAAGTTGAATGAAAACCAGACATGTTAAAATATTTAAATGTGCAGAGATGAATAGGTGAACATTGGTAATCAAAAAAGAAGAAGAAACGGAATATTATATGGCATGGGATTTACATTATTTTATCAATGGTTGGAAAATAGAACAAATTAAAATGGATTAGATGAATATATAGAGAAATAAGTTAAGATTGTTAAATAATAACAGATATATCCAATAATAGCTATAAGAAAATGTGATCATCATTATATTGGTAACAAAAGTACTAATTATAATTGTAAGCACAAAATATATGTACCCGGTTGACACATGGTTTGAAATGAAAGATGGAATTATTGTAAGTATAAAATAAAAATCTTTTTCAAAAAAAAGGGGAAAAAAAGAAAATCAGACATGTTCTGGAAAACACAATGACAGACTTTCTGAAACATATCTAGCCCTTGGCAGAACTCAATAAAAAATTAGGTACCAGTGAACAGTGGCTGTATCCCACCATTAGTTCCATGTCCTAAATACAGTTGTTCTGTGAAAGAGAAGAAGAAGCTGAAGAAAAGTTTACAAAGAGAAAAGAAACCTGCAGATATATTCTTTATGTTGGTTTTCAGTACTGAATTGCTCCATTGCATATTTTTACAAAAAGACTACATCATTACTCTGAGGCCTGTGATAAAGAAACTATTAAAGAAAAGACTAAAACAACAATAACAGGTGCTTCGGTCCTGGGCTGCTGCCTTATGTGCAGATAGTTTCAATTTCCCTGCTGTCCCTTCAATTTAAGATTAAAATAAAATATTTGGTATTTCTCTGCATAGATTCATTGAGATATTGTTAATCTAAAATATGTATGAATTTACTTTTGACTTGAATGCTTGCCCATCTAGCTAATTTCTGTCTATTATGCAAAAAGAGTCTGAATCTATGATTCAAAGGTTAATCACCAAGATGTAATTCAAACCAAAGCAAACCAAGACTGAGTGGCTGTGCTTCCCGGCACCCCAGTACAGCCAGCTGGTTCCATCGCTGGCTGGGGGGGGGGAATTCTTGCCCCCACAAATTGGGCCCGCAATCTGGGTGTCCTCCTGGATGTGCGGCTGTCATTGGAAGACCATGTGGCGGCCATCACCAGGGGGGCTTTTGGCCAGGTCTGTAGGATCTACCAGTTGCAGCCCTTTCTGGATCGGGATGCACTTTGCACGGTCACTTCTGCCCTGGTAACCTCCCGCCTAGACTATGTCAATGCTCTCTACATGGGGCTGCCTTTGAAGAGCATCCAGAGGCTCCAGCAGAATGGTGTAAAATGCGGCTGTGCGGGTGGTGTTGGGGGCTCCTCGGGGCTCCCATGTTACACCACTTCTGCGTGAGCTGCATTGGCTCTGTGCTTCAAGGTCTTAGTTATCATCTTTAAAGCGCTCCATGGCTCGGGACCAGGATATTTGCGAGACCGCCTCCTGCCATTATCGGTCTCCCGCCAACCGATATGCTCCCATAGAGTCGGCCTCCTCGGGTGCCACTGGCTGGAGGGCTGGCGACCCCAAGGATGTGGGCCTTCTCATTGGGGGCACCCTCTCTCTGGAACGAATTACTCCTGGAGATGAGGATCATCCCTGATCTCCTGACCTTCCGCCGTGCGTTGAAAACTTATTTATTGCAGCAAGCCGGTCTGGCCTAGGGTTTTTTTAATTTTTTAATCTGGTTTTAACTTTCTTAATTCCCTTATTTTTAATCTTTTGAAAGGGCCGATGTATTTAATTCTTTTAATTTTTAAATATTGTATATGTGTTTTATATGTGTATTTTATCCTGGCTGTTCACCGCCTTGAGTCCCTTAGGGAGAGAGGGGCGGTATATAAATTTAAATAAATAAATAAATAAATTGATATTCAAAATTTGAGAAAAGTTTCAAGAGTGGATTATCATGAGAAAACATCAAAAAGGATTTTTCTTTGGTCAGTGTTTCCTCCTCTCCTGCTTTCCCTTGTTTTGACAAAATGGTATGAAAATAATATAATAGTAGCTTCAAGATAATTTTTCAATATTTACTTAAAATGTATCTGTCTCTTTTCTGAAAAATAAACTAGCCAATGAGAATTAAACAGGGATCCAGCAACTGAAAACCTGCATTCAAAAATCACCTAAAACTAAAGTGCCATTAAAATAGTGCAGAAGATATTTCATTTGAAGTGAAAATAAAAACTTTCAAAACTGATTACAGTGAGTTCTTATTTTTCCTCTTCGTGTTGCCATGAAGGCAGGGGTGGGATTCTAGAAGAACCAGTTGTTACAGTTACCGGTAGTTCAGAGAACCAATGTGATGATCAAAGACCAGTCATTGCACAGAGTGCCAAGATGTCTGACTGCATGGGCAGTGTTTATTACATTCATAGGGTTTTTACAAGAAGACAAAGGCAACATAGATACAGGTTCTGGATTGGAGAATAGATCCCACATGGGGGAAACCTCTCAACCACACTGGTACAACCTCCCAACCAATCCTTAAGACTAGTGGTGATGTTAGTAAAATGAGGTCATCTATATGGTTGGAAAGTCCAGGACTTTCCAACCTAACAGATACAGGATGAAATCATGCAGTAACAAAAGAAGCAACACAGCCTGTTGCTAGCATATAGCACCATCCAGAGGATCTCAGTGGCTACCACATTTCACTCTTTTTTATTTTATTAGTTAAAGAAGAATCAAACAAACCAAGATGGTGCCGACGACGGCTGCCTTGGTGAAATGCTCTCTAATGGTTTCTTTATTTCTTATTATTATCTGCAATTCACTATGGATTTCATACTCACGAGACCATCTGCTAAGAATTAGGCAATGTTTCCTTAAGGAGCAGCTTTCTGATTCCCCACCCCCACCTGTCTTTGATAATGCAGAGGAGATTCTAACCAATTCCCCGGTGCTATGGATTACAACAAAGAAAGCAAAGAAGCAACCATGCCAGAACAAGAGACAAGATAAATGAGCGGGAATTTTAAACAGACTAAGGAATAGGGGGAAAAACTCCTCTCCCTTCAATCTTTCTGACTAATTTACGCCTACTGGCTAACAAGATGGATGAAATTCATCTCTTAAATAGATGGAATTCTGATTTTTATAATTCAGCTGTTCTTTGTTTTACTGAAACCTGGCTTAATCCACAAATTCATGGGGACAACATCATATACACCCCAGGATTTCAGACATTTAGATCAGACAGAATTGAAGAGACATCAGGTAAAACAAAGGATGGAGGATTAAGTTAATATATTAACAACAGCTGGTCTCAGGATATAACTATAATATATAAATTTTGTGATGAAAACTTAGAGTCTTTATACATAAACTTCAAGCCATTTTATTCTCCACGTGAATTCTCCTCATTTCTCCTAATAGCTGTATATGTTCCTCCACAAGCCTGTGTAAACAAGGCATTATGAACTCTCGCTGATCAAATTATGGAGGCTGAAGCCAAACACCCAGGTTCCCTTTCCATCATCTAAAGAGATTTCAATCAAGCAAATTTAAGGAAAGAGCTCCCAAAATATTTCCAGCATTTAATTGTCCCACCAGAGGCAAAAATACTTTAGACCACTGCTACACAACAGTAAAAGATGCTTATAGGTCTTTACCACAAGCAGCTGTGGGACAGTCTGACCACTGCATGGTTCACCTTGTACCTGCCTATAGACAAAGACTTAAAACCATTAAACCAACAATTAAATTAGTGAAGACTTGGTCGGATGAGGCAAAGCTGAAACTCCAGGCCTGCCTTGATTGCAGTGATTAGAATGTTTTTGAAGATGTCTCTGCAGACCTTGATGAGCTCACAGATACTGTAACATCATATGTTAGCTTCGGCGAAGACTTATGTGTACTAACAAGGAACCTGAAAATATATAGTAATAATAAACCTTGGTTCACAGCTAAACTTAAGCAGCTACGTCGTTCCAAAGAGGAAGCCTACAGAAAAGGTGACAGAATGCTATACAACCAGGCCAGAAACATATTAACAAGAGAGATCATAGCAGCAAAAAGAAGCTACTCTGAAAAGTTAAAGAATCAATTCTCAACAAATGAACCAGCAAACATGTGGAAAGCTTTTAAAAACATCACTGGCTTCACCAAATCTCCTTCCCAAGCAGAGGAAAATCAACAACTAGCAGATGACCTGAATGTGTTTTACTGCAGGTTTGAAATTAAACTACAGCCACCTATCTCCACAACCCACATCTCAAACACACCAACAACAGCTAAGTCTCCTACAACTGGCCCCAATCCACTGGGCTCACAACCTCTAGTGATCACAGAAAAAGAAATGGAAGATCTATTCCACAGACAAAAGCCAGGAAAAGCACCAGGGCCAGACAAGATTTATTTATTTATTTGTTCATGCTTCTATACCGCTCCCTCTCCCAAAAAGGGACTCGAGGCGGTGTACATAACAGATAACACCTTCTTGCTTAAAAGTCTGTGTTGACCAATTGGCCCCCATCTTCACCTGAATCTTCAATAGATCACTAGAGATGTGCTATGTTCCTTCCTGCTTCAAATGTTCTACCATCATCCCAGTGCCAAAGAAGCCCTCCATCAAGGAACTGAATGACTACAGACCAGTTGCTCTAACATCTGTAATTATGAAAATCTTTGAAAGGCTTGTGCTGTCCCACCTGAAAATCATCATGGATCTGCTGTTAGATCCCATGCAGTTTGCATACTGAGCAAATAGATCGACAGATGATGCTGTTAACATGGCTCTGCATTACATCCTACAACACCTTGAATCTCCAAATACCTACACAAGGGTCCTCTTTGTAGACTTCAATTCAGCATTCAATACCATTATTCCAGACATTCTTCTAAGTAAATTAACCAACTAGCGGTACCTGAACACACTTGTAAGTGGATCATAAGGTTCCTAACAGACAGGAAGCAGCAGGTAAAGCTAGGCGGAATCACATCTGATACCTGTACAATCATCACAGGGGCCCCCAAAGCTGTGTGCTATCTCCACTTCTCTTCTTCCTATATACCAATGACTGCATCTCAAATGATCCATCTGTTAAAATATTGAAGTTTGCTAATGACACAACAGTGCTTGGTCTCATTCGAGACAACGATGAATCTGCATACAGAAGGAGGTTATACAACTTGCCTCATGGTGTAACTGGAACAATCTGGAATTGAACACATTCAAAACCATAGAAATGGTGGTAGTCTTAAGAAGAAACCCTCCCATACTACCACCTCTTACAATACTAGACAACATAGTATCAACAGTAGAGACCTTCACATTTCTAGGTTCTACTTTATCACATGACCTAAAATGGACACCTAACATTAAAAACATCATCAAAAAAGCACAACAAAGAATGTTCTTTCTGTGCCAACTCAGAAAGCTCAAACTGCCCAAGGAGCTACTGATAAGTTCTACAGAGAAATTATTGAGTTATCATCTATAACTGTCTGGTTTGGTTCTGCAACCCAACAGGACAGACACAGGCTTCAGAGGATAATTAGGACTGCAAAAAAAACAATTACTACCCACCTGCCTTCAATTGAAGACCTGTATACTGCACGAGTCAAAAAGAGGGCTGTTTACAGACCCGTCACATCCCGGACATAAACTGTTTCAACTCCTTCCCTCAAAACAATGCTATAGAGCACTGCACACCAGAACAACTAGACATAAGAATAGTTTTTTTTTTCCTGAAAGCCATCATTCTGCTAAACAAATAATTCCCACAACACTGTTCAACTATTTACAAAGTGTACGCTACTATTTCTGTTAATCTTCTCATCACTCCTTATCACCCATCCCCTCCCACTTGTGATTGTAGGACTGTAACTTTGTTGCTTGTATCCTTACAATTTATATTGACTGTTTCCTAATGTGATTTGATTGTTGAGTGTACCCTATGACTATCATTAAATGTTGTACGTTATGATTCTTGATTCTTAACGAATGTACCTTTTCTTTATGTATAGTGAGAGTATTTACACCAAGACAAATTCCTTGTGTGTCCAATCACACACAGCCAATAAAGTATTCTATTCTATTCTATTCTATTCTATTCTATTCTATTCTAATCATAAAAGGAGTTAGGAGAGGATTCATAATAATTATACAGGGCATACACTTGATCCCAAGACAATGTAGGAGTGGGTTTAGGGTGAAAAGTTGTGATACATATATTGCAAAGAGAAGGGAGACATTGAACAAAGCAGCACCCACTAATTAAAGCACAAATAATGACTACATAGCGTAAAATTTTTCCCATTAAGCCTGTGGGCAATCAAGCCCAAAAGCTTTCCCACCAAGATCCTAAGTTATCAATTTTCAAATCCAAGGCCAAATTGTTGAAAATATTAAGCTGGTGCTGAATGGTTCATAACCCATCAAACAAATTAAAACAATATAGATTTTGTAGAATGGCCTTCCTCAACGCTTGCATCTCGTGGTTGATTGTTGAGATAGCTGAAGAAGTAACATTAATTATTTTTGCTAAATTATATGCAACAGAGTTAATGTTAAGGTGAATGTGAGCAACAATTGCTGGCACACCCACTATAGACAAAGCTAGTACTACGTATTCTGCTTTATTAAGTAAGGTTGCTTCAGAGTCACAAGTGCTATCTAGCGTGACCCCACGTTGAGAATGATTCAAATGATAAAGTTGTTGTTTAGAAAGCAAAATGATTAGCAGGAATATAATTAAAAGTTTCTTGACCATATGTAAAAACTACCCTTGCGGTAGCCAAACATGGGCAAAGTGAAACAAAGTCTCTTTAAAAGCTCTGCAGTTCAAAGTAGATGAGCTAATGCGATGACAGTGAGGTTTTTACTTGAAGATGTACTTTTAACTACTTTTGCACAAGTTATATTTACAGGGACTGCTACCATTAAGGTGTGTATAGCAACTGCATAATAGGTAGCAAATCCTGAAGTTTTGAATTACTGCAGAGGGAGTACAGACAGGAACTAAACATGTAGAAAGAAAATGTTCCATATCATAGGTTTCAGATAAGCAAAACACATCATTCTGTGTGATGTTAGCCAATTGCACCCATAAGTTTTACTTCATTCGTTGCTCAACTGAGTGTTTGTGTGAAGTGACAGCCACTGATGTTGTATACAATCAAGCATAAACAAATGAGCCCGGAGTGGACACTGTGCCATCTGTAATGTCAAATTCCTGGGATTGGGACCAGATCTGGGGACTGGTGTAGACATCCTTAGCTGGGCAGACACAACAAGCTGGAATCCACAAAGATCCTGTAGGAGCAAACACAACAGCACAACACAGCCCCCTCACCACCAAGAAACATTTAAGGTAAATAGAACATTCAATTGCATTCAATTGAGTTAAGGTAAATAATGCTTTTTTAACCTGGGTTGCTTTAAGGTGTTGATTTAAGGTAAATAATACTTTTTAAACTTTTAAACTTTTTTAGAGACCCCTGTCCCTCCTTTTTTATTTATTTGTGGCCTTAAATGACCGATGAGCATTTTCCATTATGGCTATATTCCACATTGTAAAAAATTGCAAAAAAATCAAATATCATGTTGTAAAAAAGAGGGCTTGCCTAGTAGATAACATCCATTTGCCAAAGTTGATGATGAAACAATCTGCTTGGCTTGATTAACTGAAATATTGCAAGCTTGTGCCAGGCCTCTAGCATTTTGATGGAAAAGAATGACTGAAAAAAACTCAGTAAAGCTATAGCCTTAATAAAGAGGCCCAGAAAGAGTCAAGTGACTACGTAAGAAATATCTTTGGTCTTGTAGTAGCTGTTGCAAAATTAAAAATAAGGTCACAAGATTAGGGACAATCCTGATGTAATATAAACACCTGGAAGATTAAAAGAAGTTAACACACATAATGAGAGTCAAAGATGACATCAAAAGGCTGTTGAGAAAAAAGTTTTGAAAATTAAAATAGCAGGACACTTTCCAGGTATCATCATGAGGATCCTTGGAAGGACAGGAAAGGAAGAAGTCATTAAACAAGCAAGCCAAAGTTCTTTAGGCAAACAATACAGCTTACATAGTCATGTAAAGGACATAGAAAAGTTTTTTAAAAAATAAAATTAAAAATTAGATTTACATAACTCCACTATTTACACTTTATTGTACTTATCAAAAATTAGAAGAAAAGGTTATTTGCAAACTGTATACCTTTCATGATTTTACCTGTTGTGCTAATAATAGCTATGCATTCTTCACATTCCTGTTGTAAATCCTCCAGAGGAAGTCAAATTTTAGTGTCAATTATCTGCTTTAATCAAAATATGGATTAAGAGCATGTACAGAGTGCAGCTAGTTTTAAATTTTAATTCCCTGGCTGAAACTAGGAATTGAGCCATCTTCAAAAATCTGGGCAAACTGCCCACCTGGGAACCAAGCCACCTGTACAGATAATGTTCCAGGCAATTTGCCAATCTCAGCCTATCTATCTGAGGCTCCTTTGTGTGAAAATCACTAAAAAATCAGGAGATGAAGCTATGTAACCTATAAAAAAGTTTTTTTCCAGCCTCGCCTTTTCCAGGCAGAGGAAAAAAAATTGTGAAAGTGATCAAAATCTTCACTCTCCCCCCCCTTTTGCCTCTGCCTTTAAAACAACCAGCAAGGACAAGAAGGGGAGGGGGGGGAATCACACACAAATAACTTTCATTATCAGTAAAGCACACACAAATACACACACAAATAATCCTCCCTTTTCAGTAAAACACATACGTATCTCTATGGGATCTTTGTCATGTCCAGACCATTCTCATTTCCTTACACACTCTATTTCTTACTCTCCTTTCAATCTGGGATGGGGGTCAACACACAAACATTTATACCAAGCTTTTTACCATCAATATACTCACACATTTACACTGTAATCATACTGCTTACATACTTAGAAATTATTTTCTGGGAGCCAATAAGCTTCATTGTAGAGGATCTCATCCTCCAGGGCTGGAAATGATTACATACAGACACATTCTCACAAACAACATTTCCAGACCTGGGAGGTTTTGTCCCTTTAAATTTCCACATTTTCTTTTTTTGGACAACCTATAATTTGTTCTCAGAGCACTGGGATAACTCAAGGAGTGGTTCTAATTATAAAGGCGATTGTGAGTCCGAACCACTGCCTATCTGCCTCCCACAACTCTAAGCCCAGTTCAAAAAGCCAATTTAGTTCTCTGGCTGCCAAACATGTTACAATTAATTTATTTTGAGCTGCAGCTATTCCAATTAGGGCTATACACAGGTAAAGGAATTAGAGCTATACACAGGTAAAGGATATTTTTCTTCAATTCAATCCTATTCAATTCTGCATACACTTATTTTACATTATTATACATATACAACTAAGCTCTATTCTGCATGCAATTATTATACATTATTATACATACTATATATAACATGTGTGTGTGTGTGTGTGTGTGTGTGTGTGTGTGTGTGTGTGTGTGATTTTCACAGGTACAGGTATGCAGGTCTTGGTGTGTTCGGGTCTTTTCCCATGTAAGATTGAGACTATCTGGGCAACGTTTCAACGAGATCTCACTCGCCATCTTCAGGCTGAAGATGGCGAGTGAGATCTCATCGAAACATTGCCCAGATAGTCTCAATCTTACATGGGAAAAGACCCGAACACACCAAGACCTATATATATATAAATTACAACTATGCCGCTTTCGGTCCGATCTAAGTATAGTATATAAAATCATGCATTGCAATGTCCTACCTATCAATGAATACTTCAGCTTCAGCCATAAGAGCAACAACACAAGAGCAAACAATAGATACAAACTCAAGGTTAATCGCACCAAACTTGATTGCAGGAAATACGACTTCAACAACAGAGTGGCCAATGCCAGAATACTCTACCTGACTCTGTGGTTTCTTCCCCAAACCCCAAAAACTTTAACTTTAGACTGTCTACTATTGACCTCACCCCTTTCCTAAGAGGTCTGTAGGGGACGTGCATAAGCGCACCAACGTGCCTACCATCCCTGTCCTATTGTTTCTTTTATATTTTATTTTTCTTATATGTATCCATTCCCTGTTTGGGCACCATATGTGGTGATCAACAATCAGTCATTCTGCAGAGTGCCAAGATGTCTGACTGCATGGGCAGTGTTTATTACATTTATAGGGTTTTTACAAGAAGACAAAGGCAACATAGATACAGGTTCTGGATTGGAGAATAGATCCCACATGAGTGAAATCTCTCAACCACACTGGTACAACCTCCCAACCAATCCTTAAGAATAGTGTTGAGGTTAGTAAAATGAGGTCACCTATATAGCTGGAAAGTCCCGGACAGATAGAGGATGAGATTATGCAGTAACAAAAGAGGCCCCCTTAGCCAAATGCACAGTCTGCTGATAGCATATAGCACCATCCAGAGAATCTCAGTGGCTACTACAAACCAGTAAATCTGTCCTCTGGCTGGCTGCTCTCCACCCACTTCTCCACTCCCTGTCTAGTCAGTCCCTATTGCACATGCACAACATTGTATGCATGTGCAACATGCCTGTAGCCTGCTTTTGCCCGCCCGCCAGACCAGTTATTGCTGCCTGCCTTTTGCTGCGGCACAGTGAACAGATTGCAAGTCCCCTTCCCTTTGGAAAACAGCTCCTGGGCAGCAGAGAAGCAGCCCAGTTGAATCCTGTTTCTTTCTGCTGCCCAGGAGCCATTTCCCAAAGAGAGGGGAACTTGCAAGCTTTTTCCTTGGGGGGGAATCCTATACTGTTTCAGAGAAATGGCTGTCCAGTCTTTTCTTAAAAACCTCCAGTGTTGGAGCACCCAGAACTTCTGGTGGCAAGCAGTTCCATTGGTTAATTGTTCTACTGTCAGGAAGTTTCTCTTTAGTTTTAGTTTGCTTCTCTCTTTGTTCAGTTTCTATCCATTGCTTCTTGTCTGTCTTCTGGTGCTTTGGAAAATACATTGCCCCCCCTCTTTCTGACAGCCCCTTAAAAGCCTGTTTCTTATCACACTCTTGGGCAATGCATTTGAGCCATGTCCTCCTTTCAGTGGTCCATGAAAGTACATCTATAGCATCTAGTCAAAAAAAAGTCAAAAAAAAGATGAACAACATTTTTACAGAGCTATTGATAAGTTGAGACTGGGTGTAACAAGGAATGGCTGGGAGGGGAAGGGCCAGACGAGGCACCCCTTGACGTGAGTGACATTGAGTTGGCCACACCCACCCAGTTACATGATTACCAAGCCACGCCCACCCAGTCACATGACCACCAGGCCACACCTACAAATTAGGGCATGCCCACAGAACCAGTTGTTAAGAAATTTGAATCCCACCCCTGCATGGATGGAATAATGTCCATTGATTGACTGAGCACAGATCTATTTGTGACAGCTGACATAATGTAATCCTCCTAAATACTTGGTTTCACAGAGTATCAGTCTGGCTTGCTATTTTGAAATCAATAGCTTCATTTAGTAGGCAGATAAAGTAAACAGATAAGCAGCATCCTATATTTCACTTGGAAGCCACAACCTCCAGGATTTCCAAAACTGTGTGGAAAATATGTGTTCCCATCTTCAATTCTCAGATTGCTCATGTTCTCAGTTGCAAGGCTTGGCATGGTACTGTTATTCTTGGTAACCAT